>CM035153.1:20591430-21016921 GCA_020205615.1 Panax quinquefolius
GCCTTGGTTGGATTACTAAAAGAATTGATTAGTTCGAACTTCTTGGTTAAAAGTTGAACTATATGGCTTTAGGAAGTGTTCGAAGATTTGTGAATTTGTTTGGTGATAAGCTGGGGTGATTTGGGTGAGGAATCAAAGTTCCTCTAGGTTGATTACTTGGGGCGATGGGCTTAACCCGGACCCTTGAGGAAGAAGATCCTCTAATGCTCATTATACGAATAGTACTGTGATTGATAAATTCCGAGTGAGAAAATCGAGGGAATTGAATTGTTACTACCTTTGATGTATTCAATATCAAAATCAAAATGCTCAATATGGCTTGCCATCTAGCAAAAGAATGCTTAAAGGCTAGATTTTCAACATCCTTTTCTAAGATATATTTTCTTGACTTTGCAATCAATCTGAACTAAAAATTTCTCGATTTAATAGATCGCTTTGAAATTTATTAATACATAATACTAAAGAAAGTATTTCTTTTTTAATAATATTGTAATTTAATTGTGTACTATTCCATGCCTTTGGAATGAAAATGAATAATTTGTTACGGGGAATCTGGAGTTAACTTTTGTTTAAGAATGCCTCGAATCCAATATCTCGAGGCGTCGGTTTCAACAATTTTATCTGTATTTGAATCATTGGAAATGCCAAGACAGGCAATGCCTTGGCGTAAATTTTTACTTGTTGAACGACGTGAAGTATGAGCGTCGGTCAAGGTGGAGGATTATCTTGCAAAATTTGAAAAAGAGGTTTCAAATCTTCTTAAGATTCTTGTAAAACTTGCAATATAATTGAAGCGAGCAAGAAATCTCTGCAGTTGGGTTTTATTGGTTATCTTATCGGAAACTTGTCGTGAATTGAATAGCTCTTTGATGAAATTTGAACTTGTCCTCTAAAGATATTAAGACCAAGAAACCTTACGACGACCGTAAATAAATTTTGCATTTGGAAGGTGAAAGAACTAGACCATTATCTTTAACTGTCTTGAAGAACGATTTCAAATGTTTAATGTGTTCTTCAATGGCCTTTGAAAAAATGAGAATATCGTCGATATAAACGACAATAAAATGACTGAAAGGGTTTAATATGTCATTGAGAATATTTTGGAATTCACTGGGAGCATTTTTTAGGCCAAATGCCTGGACATTCCATTATATATATATATATATATATATATATTTACCGCTTTTATATATTTATATTTTCGATCCCCCATGAAGTTGCTTCGTGGTGGTTGATCATGTCTGTATATATATATTTACAACTTTTATATATATAATCGCTTATGACTTTCCATACAAACCGCAGATCATGTGAGCCTAAGAATCATGTGATCACGAGGTTCAAATTACGGAATCTAGATTAGGTTCCTATGATGGACATTTTTTCAAAATGTAATGTACTGTTTATTATTTTCTGATTGTCTAAATTTCCTTGGATGGTTATCATGCCCATGAGGAGTTCAAGATCGTCAGATATTATTTTTCTAGAATGCTTCAGATCTCGAAAATAAAAGCAAACAAATAGAACATTTAATAATAAAATGGAAGTATGAAAAGGTCTCAATTCCTATTGAGCATGTGGTTTGAAAAACCTCTTTACAAAACATCATTGTTATATCTTGGTTAAAACTGAATTTTTCTATAAAATTCAAACCTTGTTGTATATAGGTGCTAACGAGGCCTCGTCATTACTTTCAAATAATTGCACATTGATCCACACACACACACACACATTCATATAATAATTTCTTTGAAAAGTGGCGGTCCACCGTGGTAACACGGATGTTTGGGGGTGCCTAATACCTTCCCTCCGCATAATCAAGCCCCAGGACCCAAAATAAATCTCGGTTCACAGACCCATCTAGCGATTGTCAAAACTCTTTGGGTCAATGTGCAAACTTTTTCGATTGCGTCAGTGCAAACCGATTAAATACACCAACTGGCGACTCTTAAAGTCCAATCGTCGACATTATACATGTCGAGACCTTTTTCACTTGTTTTTCAAACAAATCTCACATTAACATGAGAACACCAAAGAACAAGTAATGAAAAGGGACACTAAAAATCCCGACGTCGATAGTGGCGACTCACTTGGGACTCCAAAGAAGAGGGCTTAAGCCGCCATCATAAGCTTTTCAAAATTCTTATATGCTTGTGTGTGAATGTTGCATTTACATTTATGATGAATGTGTACGAATGCATCTTAATTACTGCATTGCTAAATATCTATCTGTGATATTAGTGCTTCACATGTCATCATTTTGCATAAACGGTGAGACACGTTGTATGTGAATGTATGTTGTGTGGTCCCTCCACCAGGAGGCTATCCTGTCGGTGTTTGATTACTGGACTTGTGGGAAGAATGATTCCCCGGGGCTCAGGAAAGGCACCACTCAGATTCGCTCCAGTTGAATAACCAGATTAACTTCCCGTCAAGTAGATTGCGATGATTTGGGAACCTTCATGCCAAAAAGTCGCGAGAGTAACCCTAAGATAGGTCAGCCTTTGATAAACCAAACGCAGAGGAAAGTCTCTTCATACTTTCCATTTTAAAATTACCTGCAAAAACATTTACTTGTAATTCTATTCCATGTTCATTCATATGTAATGGAAAATATAAATAATATCTGTGCATGCATGACATGTTATCAATTAACAACCAGTTTTGCAGGACAAAATTCCTAAACGGACATGTTATAATAACATTTATATTTCCCTAAGACTAAACTACGTAAGTCTTTTGTAGGGAAGCAATTGGGCACATTACCCGATTCAAAGTCCAAAAGGCCACGGCCTACTGACCAATCATGTCTTCTTCCGACCGATCTAATCATCTCCGAGAAGAATTTGACGGATCGAGTAAACAAATCACAGACTTGGCTGTCCTACTAAAAGAATGACACCAGTCTACTCAGGGTACGAAGATACCTACATATACAGAATCCTCTACACAAGGAGGAGTTCAAGGTCTGGAAAAAATAGTTCCAGAACATCAATTGGATACAACCAACAAAGACCCTGAAAACACCCATCTCAAAGGAGATCCAGACACCGGTGATATTAGAAAAAAGGTCCTTCAAATGGAGGAAACTATCCGCGTTCTCAAAGGGATTGGAACACATGGCAGTGTTTCATATACAGACCTTTGCATATTTCCTGGTGTTCAATATCCAGAGAAATTCAAGACCCCTGATTTTGAGAAATATGACGGATTAGGGGATCCTTATACACATTTAAAGGTGTTCATAGGAGAACTTGGGTCTTACGCAGAAAATAAAAAGCTCCGAATGCAGCTGTTTCAAAAAAGTTTGATTGGAGAAGCCTGTTCATGGTATACCAGATTAGACAACTCTAAGATCCATAGCTGGGAAGAGCTAGCTCACGCCTTCCTTACTCAATACAGTTTTCAATCTCAAATAGCTCCTGACCGGTACCAAATTACCAAGGTCAAGAAACAGTCTAATGAGTCATTTAGAGAGTATGCTCAAAGGTGGAGGCACCTTTGCCGCTTCAAGTTATTCCTTCCATGATAGAATCAGAAATGGTCATGACCTTCATAGATGTATAGGAAGCTCCTTTCTATGAAAGATTTCTAGTTGGTATTGGCAAACCATTTTCTGAAATGATCAAACACCTGGCGAGATAAATTTGAGATGGGATTGAAGTCCCAGTAAAATTCAAGACCTAGCCACTCTTAAAGTCATTCTTTGAGCACATCCAAATCCGGATCTTATGGAAACAACTCCAGAAGGGTTCATAAAAAGAAAAAGGAGGATGTTTCCTTGATACTACAAGGACAAAAAGGCAATCCAAGCATGCCTATGCAGAGGAGAAACTACTCCCCTTTTCCAGCACAATATTCAAACCCTTCATTGCCTAAAAGTGGAGAAGTAAAGTGACCTCGAACGTTCACACCCTTGGGAGACTCGCTCGAGAATATTCTTGCTCTTCTGACTGCTCAGAAGAAAATTACACATCTTCTTCCACCAGCCAACCCTAATGGGAGGGGTTTTAATGCTACTCAGAAGTTTGCTTATCATGCTGGGGTACCTAGACATGATACTCAAGATTGTTAGGCCTTGAAACATAAGATTCAAGATCTAATAGACAACGGTGAGATCGTGGTCACTAAACCAGATCAACCTCATGTGCAAGACAACCCTCTTCCTCAACACAAAGAAGAAGAAGTCAACATGATCAGTTGGAGCACTGTACAAGGTTCCAATTCTAACGGCGAATCATCCCAACCCATCAAAGATGGTGTTGACAAATGGGATTATGCAAAGTTCCAGTTTACCATGGAACGAAAGATGAAAGCTCTTTCCAAACAAATTGAACAATTGCCAGAACTGGCGACCCACCAGCATCAAGTCACACGCCAATTAATTAGGCAGGAGCATGCCTATCTCCTTCCTTTTGTTATGAATGCCTCCTCACCACCTTCAGAAAGCGAAGCTATGGAGGATAAGGTTGTGAAGCGAGCAAATACTAAAGCCCGTCGGGATTTTGCAAATAAGAGGGAATTCACCTATTTGGGCCAATCTATGGAGGAGATATTACAGATGTTGATCAACGAAGGAAGAATTACCTTCCTTCTCCCTCCCATCAATCCCCGCTCAAGGCGGTTCAATCTTGATGAAATGTGTCAATATCATTCACATTCTCACGGTCATAGCACAGAAGAATGCAGGGCACTCCGCCATCTTATTCAAAATCTTATTGATAGCGGTGTCCCGCAAATAGCAGATGATTACACTGTACAACTCAAGGGTGGGAATGCATGTCCTACCAAATGGAAGGGATCGATGAGCAGTTATATCAAAGTGGATGATGAGATCACAAAGTATTTCCCATACAACCAATTCAACTCAAAGGAGCCGACAATCCTTTGAAAGTGGCGCACTGCGAGCCAATTTCTTTATCTCTTCGGACCACAATATCCTCCGTTGTCACGACACACACAACGTTCCATGGAATTAAGGAGAAGGTCAAGGATCCACATCTCATACTATCGCTATAGTGTCGAAGGAAAATCCACCGTATCTTCCTCAACGGGTTATTAAACCTACTTGCGGGGTTAAAGGGAAGATTCCCATGGAGAAGATTGAAAAATTCCTCCGCACTATGGGCCACAATGAAGCCAAAGTGGTTTTAAGCTTGCGAGAAGCTCCACACCGATTTCGATCATCGACTTGGTTTTCTCTTCGAGGATCACGGAAGATCTTCTTTCAAGGTTTTAGAAGAAGTTTATTTGCCAAAATTAGTGGACGTGAAAAATTTCAACATTTGGTTGATCACATTTCAACAACAATGTGATATCCTTCATCGATGATGACATACCTCCCCGAAGGGACCGGTCATTGCAAGCCTTTGTATATTGCAGGTTTGTCTTCGGGTATATGCTAGCAGGAGTCTTCGATAGATGGAGGCTCATCTCTAATATATCTCAGCGGATCCAAATGCGTCAATCTCCCGATCCAAAGTTAGAGCTTTTAATGGATCCCAAATGAAATTTCGTTGGAAAGATTGAGTTGCCAATTGAGATTGGTCCAAATACATTCAATGTATCCTTCCACATCCTCAAGATAGACTCAGGATATAACCTGCTATTAGGGATACCATGGATACACATGGTTGGAGTTGTTCCCTCCACGCTACATCAACAACTCAAATACATTATCAACAATAGTCTAGTCATTGTCAACGCTGAGCCGGATTGTCCTGAACAAGGAACTCTACCAATTATCAGCTTCAATTCAGAAGTTGAACCATTATTTCCATACTCGGAAGTGAGTAACACGCAATTCCATTCTATTGGAGCGCCACTTCCCGTACTCCAAGATTTTCACGAGGTTATGCGGCCACTCAAGAAATGATGTCATTGGGTCATCAACCGACAAGGGCTTGGTAAAGATAAGGTGGTATTAAGCACTCTATTCAAATGTCCAATCAAATTGAACAAACGGACTAGGCTATTCTCGCCAGCCCAAACATTATGAATCCTCTTAAGCACCTGGCAAGTTCCTCAAGCTTCCCGCATTTGCACGACAATTTTCTATACTTTTACCTCATGAGTTAATGCAATCTCCAAATAAAGGTTCCAGCACATGTTGTGGCTATCTATTTCCAAAACCAAAGTGCCAATCACAGCAAAAGGGGTGCTGATTCCTGATCCCAAAGTGGAAGAAAAGGAACGAAAATGTAAACATGACCTTGCCTTCATGATGGCAGGCATTCGTGCCATTGTTCATGATGAACATACAAATAGATACACCCGAGACGATGATTGCCCAGATGTCATGGTTATCATTCGGGAGAAGGAGGATGATCCTTTCATCACTACAGTCCATCAGGACTTTGCCCTCGAAAATTGGAGCAGCACTCCATTCATTGGTCGACGAGGGTAAAATGGGCAGAGAATCCCTCTGCCATGTAGATAACTTTAATTGCTTGCTTTCCTTTATAGCACTAGCAGTTATTTTATCAAGTACATGCTAACACTTTTGTATGATCGAATAGTTGAATATATTCAGTGAAAGCATCTTTTGTTTCAGGACTTTGAATTTAGATGTGCCTGTCCTTGCTGATGACATGCCTTCTCTCCACAAGGGCTGTAACTTTGATGCAAAGTTGGACTCAGACTTGATGGACATCCAAGAGGACATTGAGACACCTCGGGAGATTAAGGAATGGGTCGCAGAAAAACCCAAACCCAATCTTGATCAAACCACTCCTTTCAATCTCGGAACCTTAGACAACCCTAAAGCTAATCCAGATTGGATCAGACCTTACCAAAAATCAACGGAATGACATAGTTGCACTATTAACCCAATTCCAGGATGTATTTGCATGGTCTCATGAAGACATAGTGGGTTTGTCCACGGACATTGTTCTTCACCGCCTTCCCATCAAAGAAGAATTCAAGCCAGTTAGGCAAAAGATCAGGCGATTGAAACCTGAATGGAGTTTAAAAGTTAAAGAGGAAATTGTGAAACAATTTCAAGCCGACATCATCATGGTGTCTACATATGGATATCCAACATTGTTCTCATGCCTAAACCAGAGTGGATATCCAACATTGTTCCGCCGTGCCTTTATCCAAACCAGGGGAAAGATCATGAGAAAACCGCTTTCATCATGGTCGCCTTGGGAACCTTCATCACTGCCTGGGAACTTTTTTGTCATTCGGACTCATTCGCCTCATCAACGCCGGGCAACCTATCAAAAGCTATGATGGCTCTTTTCCACGATTTAATGCACAAAGAGATAGAGATCTACGTGGATGACATCATTGTCAAATCCGGAAGGAGGATGACCACTTAGACCATCTCACAAAATTTTCAATAGGTTGCGTAAGTACAACTTGAAGTTGAATCCGCCAAGCGCCTTTGGTGTTAAGTCAGGCAAGTTGCTAGGTTTCCTAGTCAGCCACAAAGGGATTGAACTGGATCCTACCAAAATCCAGGCCATCAAGGAAATGCCCATTCCTCAGACAGAGAAAGAAATATGGGGATTTTTGGGAAGAATCAATTTCATTAGCAGATTCATTTCTCAACTCACAAAGCAACCTGTGAGCCCATCTTCAAGCTGTTAAGGAAGAACTCCTCCATGAAATGGAACGATGAGTGTCGTAAAGCCTTCCTTACCATTAAAGAGCAACCGATTAACGCCCTATTTTGGTACCTCCTGGGATGATGTTCTCTATTCATGTACCTATCCATAAATGACAATGCCATGGGCTGCATGCTGGGGCAAAAAGATAATAGAGGCCAAGAACGAGCTATCTATTACCTCAGCAAAAGATTCAGCATCAGTGAACACAAGTACACTCTGATTGAGAAAACTTGTTGTGCTTTAGCATGGGCTTCCATGAGGTTACAGCATTACCTCCATGGTCACATAACCCATCTCATATCCCGAATGGATCCTCTCAAGTATGTGTTCAGTAAGCCCATACTGAATTGTCGACTCTCCAGATGGCAGTTGATCCTATAGTAATTTGACATCGTCTATGTGACGCAAAAGTCTGTCAAAGGTCAAAGAATTGAGAATCAATCGCGTCGCCGCACTGTAGGGATTACAAACCTTAGAAATATACTTTCCGATGAAGGGTAATGACAATTCGATTCAACATCAAGATGATACATGCCATACGTGGAGAATGTATTTTGATGGAGTCATATCTGAAGGCTCTGGAGTCGAGCAGATTTTAATATCCCAGAGACGGGAGCAAAGATCCGTCGCCGTTAAATTATAGCTTTATCGCACCAACAACACAAACCGAGTATGAAGGTCAGATCATGGGGCTAAAACTTTCCCGTTCAATGGGCATCAGGCGATTAACTATCTTTGGGGATTCCGAATTGGTAATCAAGCAATCCACATGAATCTATCAAACCAAAGAATTACATTTGCTGCCTTACCATCGGCATGTTTTACAGATGGCTTTGGAGTTCGAAGAAATCTCTTTTCTACACATTCCTCGTAATAGGAATGATTTTGCAGATGCATTAGCAACGTTGGCCTCCTTGGTTTACATACCAAACAAAGAAAACATGTCAATCATCACGTTTACTCTGCAAAAAGCCCTAGTCTATGGGAATTACGTTGGAGAAGTATCGGATGAGCTACCTCCCATCCACAACCCTTGGTATCAATGCATTAAGGAGTATCTACGAGATGGATCTACACCCACTGAGGCGAGCCTAACTGAGAAGAGGCGGATTCATCGACTTGCTATGAAATTCTACTGAGCGAGATGCACTCTACAAAAGAGATCTTTGGATTAGGTCTCCTAAGATGTCTCAGACAAAGACAAAACTTCGAGACTCATGGATGAGATCCATGGTGGAGTATGTGGGCCCACACATGAGCGGACCCTTACTTGTCAAGAAAAATCTCTAACGGGACATTATTGGCTTACACTCAAAGTCGATCGTGATGATCACGCCAAGAGGTTCTATCAATGCCGATTCATGGGAATGCTATCCACGCCCCTCCAAGGGAACTCCACAATATGAGTTCGCCATGGCCCTTCTCAATGTGGGGAATGGACGTGATCGGGCCCATCGAGCCCAAAGCCAGTAATGGATATTGATTCATATTCACCATGATCGACTACTTCACCAAATGGGTAGAAGCAGCATCCTTCCCCAAGGTCACTAAAGAAGTTATCATTGTTTTCATCAGAAACAATGTCATCTGTCGATATGGACAACCAGAGGTCATTGTGTCAGATAATGCTAAGAACCTCAACAACAAAATGTTGGAGGAGTTATGTAGAAAATTCCACATCAGACATCTCAACTCTGTCATCTACCGTCCAAAGATGAATGGTGCTGTTGAAGCGGCTAATAAAAACATCAAGAAGATCATACAGAAAATGTCCGCCAATCACAAAGGATGGCCTGACCTCTTGCCTCTGACTTTATTAGCCTATAGAACTTCCATGCGAACTTCCACTGGGGCAACCCCCTACTCATTAGTCTATGGGATGGAAGCAATGCTCCCCATAGAAGTGGAAATGGAATCCCTCAAAGTATTGATGGATGCTCAGTTAGATGAAGACCAATGGGTACAAGACATGTATCACCAATTATCTCTGATAGACGAAACGAGAACCGCGACAATCTTCCATGGTCAGTTATATCAGCAAAGGATCGCACGATCCTACAACAGAAAAGTCCGACTACAGCAATTTAAACAACATGACTTGGTTTTGAAGAAGATCATTGACAACCAAGATCAATCTAAGGGAAAATTCGCTCCTAACTAGGAATGCCCATTTGTTGTCAAGGAAGTATTGACAGGAGGTGCTCTCAGATTGCAAGAAGTGGACGGCGATGAATTTCCACAGCTTATCAACTCTGACACATCGTGAAACGGCATTTATGTCCTGGGTTACCATCAAACAAACATCCCGGTTTTGATCCTCAAATAACCCGGTCATTCCGTTTTGAAACCTTTCCTTTTTAATACTCTTACGCGCCTCGTGGAAACATACACTTCAAGCCAAAGAAACTGGTTTTACTTCATTTCAAACCTTTCATACAATCTCGGTTATCCTGAAGATGGGATTTAACCTTTCACAATTTTAGTTATCCTGAAGACGGGATTGAACCTTTCACACCTGCAGTTTATCCTGAAGATGGGATTAAACTTTTCTACGCCTGCAGTTTGTCCTGAGGACGGGATCAAACTTTTTACACACTTGCAGTTTATCCCCATTATGGGATCAAACTTTCTTCTCCCCGCAGTATAGCCTGCACATGGGATTCACACTTCTCTTCGCCTTCAATTTGTCCTGAGGGGCGAACTACGTCGACCTGATCTCCCTGATACCCGGGGGTACGTAGGCAACCATATTCTATATGGCCCGGTTGCAATAAAGAAAAACAACAAAAACATTTCTACCCTTTCTCTACAAAACAACAAAAAATAACAAAAATACTTCTACACCCATCCACCTTCCGCATTCAGCGTTGAACCTCCTACACTAGGTTCGAACTACGCAGACTTGATCTCTTCTTCAATAGAGTATATAGGCGTACCATTCATGGTGCTTGCCTAACCCCTACCGTAACAACATACTTGTCACACCTGCACTAGGATCAATATTCAATTCGCCCCATTTCATCGGTTTCAGATCAAAGGAATGGAATTACCCAACCTCTTCTCACAAATAGAAGATTCGATGACCATCTAAGCTACGATCGTGCCTCAAAGAGCAATACCAACCCATAAGAGATGGAATTAACTAGGCTTCTCACAAATAGAAGTATGGCGACCATCCGTGGTGCCAGTAATCTCGAGAGGAAGAAACCACCTCCTCTCCACTTTTTCCCATGAGATACTAGTCCCAAGACACCAAAGATGGTAGGAATTTATATAAATCAATGATCCATTCTCGAGAGATCTCATGACGCCTCAATATCCATCTATCAAAGATAAGTTCGTAATGCATCAAGATCACAAGGCCCCGGAGAAACAAAAATATCAAGCAAGTATCAAGGCATAACTAAGAGGGAAGTGAATCAAAATATATTTCCCCGCCATATATAATATCATTTTGATATATACATCATGATGTACATGACAAAATGGCTAAGCTTAGTCCTGCAGGTGAAAATACAAAGCTATCTACGTGATCCGTGTATACGCGACTATCGATCTAACATAGCATCCTCTCTCAAGACGGAGGAAGCAACCGCAAGCTCCCCGCCCAAAGGTATCTACACGAGCTAGCAGATCGAGGCTAACTACATGGTGGCATAATGCTCATCAATGTAAGCACTCATATCGCAAGACCGACAATCATCCGGGATCTCATCGAAGCGTATATCCGCAATGGCCACATCCCTAGCGAGATAAGGCAAGATCCCGCTCCACTATCAATACATCCCTGGCTGATCTAGCCTCATCCCTCTCTAACAGAGCTACGTCTCTCTCATCAAGAGCTGTCAACATCGCGACCCTAGCCTGATCTCTATCATAGGTCATCAGATGTAAGCTCTGCTCCAAATGTTGTGCCGAATACTGAGTAACAGTGGCACTCGGGGTGGGAGAATCCATCACAAATGCTGGCAGCCCAACAGTCAAATCATCGGTGGGAATAATAGCCTCCTCTATAGGCTCCTCATCGTCAGAATCAATCCTCGTGACTGTGGATACCGCCGCCAATGATGTAGTCTCTCGCTCCATCCATGCGGAATACTCGCAGAACAACCTGGATGATCGACAAAAACTCACCGACTCTCGCCGATCCCAACAGCATACAACCCGGATCTATCCTTCACCGATAAAATGCAGGTGTGAAGTTACCGACTCATCGCCCTCATACGGATGAAAATCCTGAAATTGGTCAAACTAACACATAACGGCCAGTGGGTGGTAAGTAATCATGCCCCTCAATCCAGCTAGGGGGAGATAATCCATGTCTAGAGCATGAGTAATGAAGTTGTAGGGTGAACTAAGCCCTGAACACGATAATATGGCAAACGGATCCCTAATCCCTGCCAGGAAAGCTAACCACGATGCAACATATGTGCACTCTGCAGGCTGAAAGGAGTATGACATGGCTATCTCCTGGGTGAAACAAAACCCCTATCGTCTAAATGTGCCAATCGGTCTCAAGTGTGACATAAACCACACATACAGCATGATCGAACTACCTGTAAACACTCTTGTCGAATAAGTACAGCAATATGTAGCTGACCTCAGAGTCTCTGTAATGATCATCGGTACAATGGTATGACCCTCCCTAAGACCTCTCGCTGCCATAATGACGCCGATATCCAGCTCATCCATGTACCGCGGCATGAAGACGTATGACAATACGCATAGAAGCAGTACATCTACTCTGGCTGAACGCCAATGGTCCTCTGGTGTGGTGAAATCCCTTTAATGCCGTGTATAGTCATCCTCAGAGCCAAACCTATTAAACAGGAAATGCTGGGATATAGTATGGCCGGATGTAATCTCGTCCTGGACCACTCTACGTCTCAATCCGGTGAGGGTCATAAACTGTCTGCTCATGTCTCCAATAACCATATGCACTAAAGGTCCGCCCAAAGAAGAAGATCGTCAACGTGCATACTCCTCCAAAGTAGAGTCAACCCACGGGTCCCAAATCGAAAAAACTCGCCTCCGATACCCAAAGGTTTCTAGCATGCCCTCTACAAATCCTATGGGAACCTGAAACATCAACATGGTCATAGTATACTGCAGCAAATCATCTACGATCATCATGTCTGATGGTGATATACTATCATACCATGAGCGCATACCAACTACCACCACAAATGGTGGGGTATGATCAATACGGCTAACTATCGAAGAAGACATCTGTACGGGCCGTGTCATAAGACCATCCAGGGGTCAATGCTGAATATCTCTGGACATACATACATATGCATAACATAATAACATGCATGATACAATAGATGGCAATATGATATAGGGAATGGAAAAACTGTACATACATTCCTAAGTATATCATCATCTAATACATCTCTCTCAGATAACTAAAATATGTGGAAATGGGAAAAGCTACCCAACATAAGGCTATCAAAACATATAACGAGAAAGGCTTATCAAAAGAGATATCAAAGAGATAATAGAATAGAAAAAGTCAAGAGTGTCGATGTTCTACATCATCGATCATATCCACCGATGTAACTCCTCCGAGTCACTAGATCTCTATCTACTGTGGATGTCAAAGCCGATACAAAGGAGGATCTCATACCGCAAAACCATATGGGTCACCGAGGACCCCGCCAGAGTGGAAGGATAAAAAGTATGTACTCTACAGGATCTCACCAAATGTCGAATGAAAAATGATGTGGCCCAACAATTGAAGTCAATCATCAATCTGTGTCACATGAGTCGGATCTCTGACACAGGCTAGCCAATCCATCATCATCACGGATCCTGGAACCATATCCCCCATAAACTGTGTGGCGCGGGTCTGAGCTCCAATCGTACGAGGGATCCACCAATGCTGGAACATCTCCTGAGAACAGGGGCCTTCTGACAATGTAAACCGTCAATCCCCATCAATGGGATGTCAATGATGGGTGACTGTGAAACAGGCCAATAACGCCTGACAGGAGGCAAGATCGCAGATACTGAATCTCTCTCAGAAGTGCTCCTAATAGCACGCTCTCTTAAATAGAGCTCCCATCCTCCATCTGTGAAGAGAGGAATCCTACGGGTTGAAATGACGTACTCAACTCCAGTTAGGTACCCATCCTTAAAACCAACTCACAAATGCTCTCCAGAGTACGGAATCCATGATGATGACATCTGCTGTCAATAGCTCCAGCTATAGGTGACAATGAGTGAAACCCTCAGCAACAGGGACCTCCGCCAGTATGGAATGATGCCAACTCCATCCTCGTGGATAGGTATCTAAACCTAACACGCTCACAGGATGCAAACAAGGAAGCCTCTCATAGCCCAAAATCGCCAACATAAAGCAAACACATCTACTATCAACCAACACTCTTAAAGAGAAATACATACCGGGAAAAGAATCTAACCACACTCGATCGAGCCTAGCGAAGTAGAACCCTAATCATACTTTCTCGCCATCGAATCCCCCAACGATCGACGCCACAGTGATAAGAGTTATCTCTAAGAAGCACTGAAGGCCAGTCACAACAATCCCCCAAGTTAATCCTCCATCGCTCACAGTGACGAACCTGAATCTACGCCTCTCAATGGGGAATCCTAACCACACCTCAATCAAGCCTCGCGATCGCATCATGCATTCCTCCAAGAAGTAGGCAAATCATAGGAACCCTAATCATACTCTCCTATAAGTCAATGGTCGAGTGGCATTGATCAAAGCGAAGGACACCAGAAGAGTTATCTCACATGGCCTCTAATGATCATCGTGAAGCCAATGCGATCATGTTTCAAAGATGATAAAGTATATACTTTGAAAGTAAATAATCTTATTCAATTTATTCATTTATTAAAAAGTATTAATTTATTAAAGGCTTTTAATTATCTACATGATGTCGTTTTTTATAATATGTGATAAACCCATAGTTTTAAGCAATGCTTTTAGAATAATGATGATGATCATTCTAATGAGATCTAAATTTTTGAAAGCTTAAAACTAAAATAGTTCCCAATCATTGGATTACTAAATTGGGGATTAGTGAATCCTGATAGATCGGGTACATACGCTGTTTTGCTCATCGATGAGGATGATTGATCTCATGATCATTTGTGTGGAGACACTAAAGCAAGTATGTAGGTGCTTATTAGAGAATAAGTTCATCGAACGTGGCTCGCTAAGGAATACCTAATGGAGTTTTATTTGTCTCGTCAATAGAATTCTCAGAGTGATAGTAAGACAAGTAATCCTTGACTTGAGATCATCATAGTATCTTGTGTATGATGAGTTATACTTTGACTTATTCCTTAAGACCCTTAGGTATATCAAAGGGTATGCTTGGGTATAATAAGTCAGTACATGGAGATAATGTATGATCAATAAAGAATCTACCACTTCTAATAAAAGAAGAGAAATGTCCTATGTGATTCGATAAATGACAAACCCAAGAGTCCTTGGTTAAGGCGTAATGAAATTAGAAAGGAGTTTCTAATTTGCATTATTTGGAGTCAGGCATTTAAGAGATCTAAATACATATAATTAAATAAAATAAGACTCGACAAAGAATTCCATGCCTTATATTTAATTGGGACATCAGATGGTGGAAGGATTGAATCAGTATTAAGAACTATTTACTCAAAGGTTCTTTTATGATTAATGTTGAAATCTATATTATCCGGAAAGTCGTTGATCGCTAGGAGGCTTATCCCTATTGAGAATAAATATTATTTATTTAAATAAATTAATTGTTTAATTTATTTATTTAAATAAGATTAGAATTGTTCTAATTGATTTATTCACAACCGCTTAATATGGAGAACCTAAAGGGTCACACCATAAAAGGAAGAATAATTATTTAAGAAGTTAATGGCATAATCGTAATAATATAGTTATGTATATTTAATTTAATCTATGGTGATAGAATAAATTAAATAGCTTAATATTTATTATTTAATATTTTAGAAATATTAAATATAAATTAATAAGAGAGAGTCTTATTAATATTATTACAATTATTATTATTTTAATTTCTAAAAGAGTTTAGGAATTAATTTAATATAAGTATTTCATTTATTCCTAATAAGATTAGAAGGTTAAATTAATTAAAAGAGTTTAATTAATTATCCCTAATAAGATTAGGGAGCTTAATTAATTAAAAGAATTTAATTAATTAAATAAAACCCAATTCCTTAATTGTTAAGGTGGGTTGCCCACATCTATTAATAAGAGGAGTCTTATTATGGGTCGTATGGGTTGTTGATTTTTCACAACGTATAATAATTCCAATTGTTGGGAGAGTACACCTTTTCTATAGAGATAGAAAACTAGGGTTTAGCCAACCACCCATCTTCTTGAATTTTCTTCTTCCTCGTGGATCACCTCAGAGGCCAAACATTTGGGTGGCTAACGCCGATCAAAGGAAGGAACCAAACCCGGTGGATTCAAGATTGAACGAAAAGGATTGGAGGTGAACTTGTACCGAGGAAGCTCGATCTTCAAGGGTATGATTTATTCTTTATCTTTTCGTTTAATTAATAATTATGCATAAAGGATGATCCGTATATGGTTTGTAAAATTTTTAAACTCGATTTTTACACGCTCGCTTACTTTATGCAATTTGATTGCGTTATGAATATTATTAAACCTAATAAAGGGCATCGTGAGCCAAACCTTTATGCAAATTATTAATTGTTCAAATTTGATATGTATATTGATATGTGTTTAGAACAATTTAATTGGGCATAATTTTATCAGATAAAATTTATTAAAAAAAAAAAAAAAAAAAAAAAAAAAAAGGTTTCAAATATTTTTTTTTTTCACATTTTAAATCGAGAAAAGAATACAAACAATTAGGAAATCGGAAAAAGGCAATAGGAAAAGTGGATGTTATGAAATCTAATTGGCACCAAAGAAAGGCCAAATGAAATTTCATGATATATATACATGTTTTCACTAAAAACAATAAAAAACTAATGCATGATAATGATTGCATGATAAGGATATATATATATATATATATATATATATATTATTATATATGTATATATATAAAAAAAAAAAAAATAATATCGTGATATTCATATAGCTTTTATATATATATAATATATATAATTAGTAATGATATATATATATATATATATATATATATATATATATATATAATATTATATATATATTATATATATATATATATAATTATATTTAATTTTAAAATAAAAGTTTATTTTAATTTTAAAATAAAGGTTTATTTTAATTTAAAATAAAAGGTTTATTTTAATTTTAAAAAATTAAATTTCATTTTAATTAATTAGAGTTGGAATTGGATTTCATGATAACTAATTGGAGTTGAAATTGATTTATCTTTCCTTAAATAAAGGAGTTTATTTAGATATGAAATAAGATTTCATATTATTCAAAAATAAAAGAGTTTATTTGTGAATAGGAAAGAAAATCCTGTTTCCTTAAATAAAGGAGTTTATTTAGATATGAAATAAGATTTCATATTATTCAAAATAAAGGAGTTTATTTGTGAATGAATAATATCCGTGAAATATAATAAATTGGTTTCCTTTAATCATAATTAATTTTTTAAAAGAGTTTATTACATGGAATTGGATTCCATAATTAATTAAAATAAAGGAGTTTATTTTGATTAAAGATTTTGATTAAAATAAAATAGTTTATTTTATTCAAAATAGGATAAATTAAAATAAAATAGTTTTATTTTGATTTAAATTTGGATTAAAATAAAGGAGTTTATTTTGATTCAAAAATAGATTTTATACTAACTAAATTTGCCCATTAAATGATATCAATATATATATTAAATGTTTATTATTCATGAGATGAATGTTATTTATCGATGCATATGGTGATGTGTATGATAATAAATGGGATTGATTATGACTATCGACCCAATGTGATTGGATTTTATTTTAGTTGGATGCATTGAATGTATGGGTTTTATTAAATGGGGGGTCACATTCTGCCTTCTCTAATTTTTCTTAATGTAAATTCTATCTCCTCCTATGCACTTCCCTCGATCACGATCAAGGTTTCTATTTATTTTAAATAGTTTTGTAATAGGAATAGTTAGAATTAATTTTGAAGAATTAGAGATCAAGGGACAAGGAGCGCCAAGACCCATTTGTAATGGAGCCCAAGTTTAAATGTAATAGTTATATTTAAATATTATTTCGCACCCCCTGGGGTTTCGACCTTTGGTTCACTTGGTGGCTCTAGTGAACCAAACTAGAATAAAAGTCCATAATCAATCCCGTAGAATATAGTATTCTATACGTGCATGCTTATACTATATATATATTATATATTATGCAAACATGCTTCGCATGTTTATTAATACGACGCGATTTTTTATATATATATATGTGTATGCTACGCTAAACAAGATGAGACAAATTAATAACAAACCCCTCAAATTTTTTTATATTAAGTCCTAAGCGCTCAAAGATATTTAGAATATCGAACGTCGCTTTCTAGCATGATAAAATTAATAGAGTATTAAATATTTAATATGAGTTTGTTGTGTCACCACAAGGCAAGTATTAAGTATTTAAGATGTTAATTTATCACATTTGATGCTTATAAAGAAAATTGAACAATATTGTTTGTCAGTGTCACCACAAGGATGATATTTTTCTTTTTGAATATACGGAGTGCTAGGTCTGATTTAACTTGGATAATTTTGATTCTGGATGTGCCACCACTGATCAAAATAATCTAAGAGGCAAAATACAAGGAGTCAGATAGTTGATGTAATTGACAAAAGTTGTCTACCTATTTATTTATATATAGTTTGTTGTGTCACCACAAGGCTATATACATTTGAAATGGGATCCTTATTCTCACTAAAGCAAATCTTTAATTAGATTTTGTTAACTATATAAGTGAGGGTAATATAGTTTGAAGAAAATAGTGGGAGATACCAATTTAAAACAAGACCTAATTTATTTTGGTAATTAATAAAAGAATGTATGTTAAAATGTTGTTAATTACAAATTCATTTGCTGTAATTTTACAATGTCTAAAATTACTATCATCGCGAAGCATATTAGATGCTAAATTAATCGTAATCAATTAAACTGGATTGGTTAAGGAATTTGAGAATAGTTCTCATAGTCGAAAAGCTATCTTATGTCCTTAATACGCCTATCCCCGCAATGGTTGCGCATAATGCCTCCGAGGAAGAGATTGCTACTTTTTAGAAAGTGGCAAGATGATGCACATTGGCTCAACGCATCATGCTCAGATCCACGAGTAACGAAGCTTCAAGCCACAAGATGAAACTATGGATGCTCCTACTATATTCCCGCACATCAAGTAGTTGATGGTGAGGAAAGTAGGACCGATAGATATCGATATCTCAAGGAGCTCTTCCGATCTAGAACGACAATGACACTACAAAGATGCATAAAAAGTCCTTAACATAATCAATTTGATTGATCAATTAGGACAACGAAGTTTTGTCATGGATGGAGAGTTGAGCCAAGATTTGATCTTGCACTCACTCCCTGACTCCTTTCAAATTGTTGTGAATTTTTCATATGAACAAGCTAGATATCCCTCACCGATTTGCTTAACATGTTAAAAATGTTGAGAGTCACTTTCCAACCAAGAAAGATCAAGTCTCACCGGTAGGGGCCAAAGGATCTTCCTCAAAAGAAGAACGATTCAAAGAAGGTAAATAGAAAGGCATAAAAACAAAGGATAATAAGAACAAAATCGATATGGATAGCAAAGGAGTTTGCTTCCACCGCAATAAGCCTCGACAATCGGAAAGAAATCATGAGAAGTATCTCGCAGAGGCTAACCAAAGAAGCTTAGTGAAGTTTTACATAATACGCTTTTTGTTCATGATTGAAATAAATTTTTCTTTAAGTCAAGGTTCTACTGGGTATTGGATACCGACTTTGGTTATCATAAATATAGATTTATGAAAGGACCAAAATAAGTAAGTAGAAAGTTAAACAAAGATAAGTAATCCTATGTGTGGGAAATGAAGCAAAGGTCACACATTAGCCATAGAAACTTATAATTTAAGCAATGCCTACGCAAATCTATTAAGTCAATAAGTTGTTATCAGATTCCAATTCTTGTTAAAAATATTATTTCCATTTTATTGTTGGACAATGAAATCTTTGGTATTATAATTAAGAACAATTGTTGTTCTATTTATAATAATAATGTTTTGTATAGAATCGAATATTACTTAATAAATTTTGTATACTGATTTACATGAAAATAATTTTGCATATTGAACAAATTAGTATAAGAAAAGGAGATGATCATTCAAAGAGTTGAATGTGTGTATTTGTTGAATACAAGTGTGAATTATTGAAAGGTTCAAAGAATTCAAAAATGAAACAAATTGGCAAAGTATTAAGATTCTTTGATTAGATCAAGGAATAAATACTTGTGCAATAAGTTTTTAGATCATCTCAAATGGTTTTTTCATAATGGACACATCCCGATACGTAATAATCGATTGATGTATCGAAAGGAAAAATCGTACTTGTTGGACATGGTGCTATCCATAATGATTTTACCGACATTCCAAAGATCCTTCTAGGATCATGTCCTAGAAATGGTCAGACATTCATTTAAAAAGGTAACCTCAAAATCCCGCCCCAAGACTCCATAAAAGTTATGGATGTGGAGGATTCCTAATCTTAAGTATGTTAAGATAAGGGTTGTCCAACTTATGTGAAAAGGTTTCAAAGGATAAGCTTGGGACAAGATTTGACAAGTGTCGATTTGTGGGACATCCTAAAGTAAGTTTAGGTATATGTTCTATAATCCTACTTAGCAAAAGGTGTTTGTTACGTAAAACACGCCTTTCTAAGATAAAGGTGTTTATCATCAAGGGCTAGTGGAGGATAATAGATCTTCAAGAGTTCAAGAACCACAAAACACTATAAGTCAAATAAGAGGAACTCAGAGAGACCTATCATATACCACAAATCGAATCGAAGAATCTGAATAGATCAAGATACCTAGGAGGTATGGATTCATCATCATGATGATGATGATGAGGTACACATCATGAAGATGATGATCCGTAGAAATGGATCAGTTACATACATCTGCTTTGATGAGGTAAGAGTTTAGTGTGTATCAAAATAAGGAACAAAGTGTGTACAAAGGTCAGTGGAGCATCGTGACATTCCTAATATTATATGTTGATATACTACTGATAAGGAATGACATACCAATGCTACAATCAAGAAAGATAAAGTTGTCTAAACATTCCTCCATGAATGATTTGGGAAGAGTATCTTAATTGGGGATATAAATCTATATAGATAGATTTAAAAGGATGCTCAACTTAACCCAAGGAACGATATTCATTTGATGCTAAAGTCGTTTAGCATGGCAAACTCCAAGAGATGTCTCATGTTCGATGAGCTATGGAGTGTATCTCTTAATAGTCCCCATATAGACTCAAAAAGAGAGATCGCATGAGTGACAATCATGTATGCAATGAAATATACGAGACCCGATGTCGATCACCATATTTTCGAGAAGTTCACCATAAGATGCTGAAAACATCTTAAAGTTCTTAACCCCGCACTAAGGATGTGATCATATTCATGGTGGGTCTAAATTAAAACTAGAGGGCTTAACAGACTCAAGTTTTTTTTATGCATCAAGACGACGAGAAAATCCACTTTAAGGTAAAGTTGTTACCTCGAACAGCAGTGCAGTTGAATCGAAAGGTTCCAAACAAAGAAAGAGTTGCCGGTTTAGTGATAAAGACAAAGTATATAGCTATAAATGAAGTCGCAAGTTGATTGTTTGGATTAAAAGTTCATTACGTAACTAGAATAGTTCCTAAGTCTCATCTCGATCTAAACATGTCAGGGCACTTTCATTTGATTATTAGAATCATTGAAAGATGGGAAATCACTATGTAGATAGTGGACTCTCAAGAACAACATTACATATCCATTAACTAAAGCTTATCCAACAAAACAGGATAATCGCCACTTGTAGAAGAAGAAGTATAAGATACCACGACGATCGGGTTTTTTAGTGCAAGTGGGAGATTGAAAGTAAGTATGCACACAAGCCAATCATGTTTGATGATAAAGCATATACTTTGTAAATAATCTTATTCATTTATTAATAAAAAGTATTAATTTATTAAAGGCTTTTAATTATCTACACGATGTCGCTTTTATAATATGTGATAAACCCATAGTTTTAAGCAATGCTTTTAGAATAATGATGATGATCATTCTAATGAGATCTAAATTTTAGAAAGCTTAAAACTAAAATAGTTCCCAATCATCGATTACTAAATCGGGGATTAGTGAATCCTGATAGATCGGGTACATACGCTGTTTGCTTCATTGGATGAGGATGATTGATCTCACGATCATTTGTGTGGAGACACTAAAGCAAGTATGTAGGTGCTTATTAGAGAATAAGTTCATCGAACGTGGCTCGCTAAGGAATACCTAATGGAGTTTTATTTGTCTCACAATAGGAATTCTCAGAGTGATAGTAGTACAAGTAATCCTTGACTTGAGATCATCATAAGATCTCGTGTATGATGAGTTATACTTTGACTTATTCCTTAAGACCCTTAGGTATATCAAAGGGTATGCTTGGGTATAATAAGTCAGTATATGGAGATAATGTATGATCAATAAAGAATCTACCACTTTAATAAAAGAAGAGAAATGTCCTATGTGATTCGATAAATGACAACCCAAAGAGTCCTTGGTTAAGGCGTAATGAAATTAGAAAGGAGTTTCTAATTTGCATTATTTGAGTTGTGCATTTAAGATCGAAATACATATAATTAAATAAAATAAGACTCTGACAAAGAATTCCATGTCTTATATTTAATTGGGACATCAGATGGTGGAAGGATTGAATTGATTTTAAGAACTATTTACTCAAAGGTTCTTTTATGATTAATGTTGAAATCTATATTATCCGGAAAGTCGTTGATCGCTAGGAGGCTTATCCCTATCATAGAATAAATATTATTTATTTAAATAAATTAATTGTTTAATTTATTTATTTAAATAAGATTAGAATTGTTCTAATTGATTTATTCACAACCGGCTTAATATGGAGAACCTAAAGGGTCACACCATAAAAGGAAGAATAATTATTTAAGAAGTTAATGGCATAATCGTAATAATATAGTTATGTATATTTAATTTAATCTATGGTGATAGAATAAATTAAATAGCTTAATATTTATTATTTAATATTTTAGAAATATTAAATATAAATTAATAAGAGGAGTCTTATTAATATTATTACAATTATTATTATTTTAATTTCTAAAAGAGTTTAGGAATTAATTTAATATAAGTATTTCATTTATTCCTAATAAGATTAGAGGGAAAATTAATTAAAAGAGTTTAATTAATTATCCCTAATAAGATTAGGAGCTTAATTAATTAAAAGAATTTAATTAATTAAATAAAACCCAATTCCTTAATTGTTAGGTGGGTTGCCCACATCTATAAATAAGAGGAGTCTTATTACGGTGTTATGGGTTGTTGATTTTCAACAAACATAATAATAATTCCAATTCATTGGGAGAGTACACCTTTTCTATGTAGATAGAAAACTAGGTTTAGCCAACCACCCATCTTCTTGAATTTTATTCTTCCTCGTGGATCACCTCTAGAGGCCAAACATTTGGGTGGCTAACGCCGATCAAAGGAAGGAACCAAACCCGTGGATTCAAGATCGAACGCGAAAAGGATTGGAGGTGAACTTGTACCGAGGAAGCTCGATCTTCAAGGGTATGATTTATTCTTTATCTTTTCGCTTAATTAATAATTATGCATAAAGGGTGATCCGTATATGGTTTGTAAAAATTTTTAAACTCGATTTTACACGCTCCGCATTTTTTTATGCAATTTGATCATTGCATTATGAATATTACAAACCTAACAAAGGGCATCAGAGCCAAACCTTTATGCAAATTATTAATTGTTCAAATTTGATATGTATATATTGATATGTGTTTAGAACAATTTAATTGGGTATAATTTTATCAGATAAAATTTATTAAACAAAAAAAAAAAAAAAAAAAATAAAAAAAAGGTGTCTTAGAATATTTTTTTTTTTTGATGTCAAAGACGGAAATCGAGGCAAGAATACAAAATTATGAAAATCAATCTAAACTAAAAAGGAAATATAAATAATGTTATAAAAAATAATAAATGTTATGAATTCTAATTGTTCGCATTAATCAAGGCCACCGCTTTTTTGATAATGATACATGTTTTCAATTAAAAACAAAAAAAAAAAAGCAGAATGCAATGGAACGGATTGATGAGTAACGGATATAATATATATATGATATATATATATATTTTTGTATATATATATTTTAAAAAAAAAAAATCGTGATATATTTATTACAAAGGATATGACTATACTTAGTAATGATATATAATTGAATCTGCTTATTTTTTTTTATATATATATCTCACATATATATATATATATATATATATATATATAATTATTTTAATCTTAAAAAAAAAAAGTTTATTTTAATTTTAAAATAAAAGGTTTATTTTAATCTTAAAATAAAAAGGTTTATTTTAATTTTAAAATTAGAATTTCATGCTAACTAATTAGAGTTGGAATTGGATTCCATGATAACTAATTGGAGTTGAAATTGATCATTTTTCCTTAAATAAAGGAGTTTATTTAGATATGAAATAGATTTCATATTATTCAAAATAAAAGAGTTTATTTGTGAATAGGAAAGAAAATCCGTGTTTCCTTAAATAAAGGAGTTTATTTAGATATGAAATAAGATTTCATATTATTCAAAATAAAGGAGTTTATTTTTGAATAGAAATATAATCCGTGTTTCCTTTAATAGTTTTTTTATTATATTATATGAATTCGATTCCATAATTAATTAAAATAAAGGAGTTTATTTTGATTAAAGATTTTGATTAAAATAAAATAGTTTATTTTATTCAAAATAGGATAAATTAAAATAAAATAGTTTTATTTTGATTTAAATTTGGATTAAAATAAAGGAGTTTATTTTGATTCAAAAATAGATTTTATACTAACTAAATTTGCCCATTAAATGATATCAATATATATATTAAATGTTTATTATTCATGAGATGAATGTTATTTATCGATGCATATGGTGATGTGTATGATAATAAATGGGATTGATTATGGACTATCGACCAATATGATTGATTTTATTTTAGTGGATGCATTGAATGTATGGGTTTTATTAAATGGGGTCTCACAGACTGCCTTCTCTAATTTTTCTTAATGTAAATTCTATCTCCTCCTATGTATTTCCCTCGATCACGATCAAGGTTTCTATTTATTTTAAATAGTTTTGTAATAGGAATAGTTAGAATTAATTTTGAAGAATTAGAGATCAAGGGACAAGAAGCCTTGAAGACCCATTTGTAATGGAGCCCAAGTTTAAATGTAATAGTTATATTTAAATATTATTTCTCGCACCCCTGGGGAGTTTGACTTTTGGTTCACTTGGTGGCTCTCTAGTGAACCAAACTAGAATAAAAGTCCATAATCAATCCGTAGTAGAATATAGTATTCTATATGTGCATGCTTATACTATATATATTATATATTATGCAAACATGCTTCGATGTTTATTAATACGACGCGTATTTTATATATATATGTGCATGCGCTAAACAAGATGAGACAAATTAATAACAAACCCCTCAATTTTTATATTAAGTCCTAAGTTGCTCAAAGATATTTAGAATATCGAACGTCGCTTTCTAGCATGATAAAATTAATAGAGTATTAAATATTTAATATGAGTTTGTTGTGTCACCACAAGGCAAGTATTAAGTATTTAAGATGTTAATTTATCACATTTGATGCTTATAAAGAAAATTGAACAATATTGTTTTGTCAGGTCACCACAAGGATGATATTTTCTTTTTGAATATATGAAGTGCTAGTTTGACTTAACTTGGATAATTTTGATTCGGATGTGCCACCACTGATCAAAATAATCTAAGAGGCAAAATACAAGGAGAGTGTATAGTTGATGTAATTGACAAAAGTTGTCTACCTATTTATTTATATATAGTTTGTTGTGTCACCACAAGGCTATATACATTTGAAATGGGATCCTTATTCTCACTAGCAAATCTTTAATTAGATTTTGCTTTAACTATATAAGTGAGGGTAATATAGTTTGAAGAAAATAGTGGGAGATACCAATTTAAAACAAGACCTAATTTATTTTGGTAATTAATAAAAGAATGTATGCTAAAATGTTGTTAATTATAAATTCATTGCTGTAATTTTACAATGTCTAAAATTACTATCATCGCACAAGCATATTAGATGCTAAATTAATCGCATGTAATTAAACTGATTGGTTAAGGAATTTGAGAATAGTTCTCATGGTGAAAAGCTATCTTATGTCCTTAATACGCCTATCCTCAAGAATGGTTGCGCATAATGCCTCCGAGGAAGAGATATCGCTACTTTTAGAAAGTGGCAAGATGATGCACAATTGGCTCAATGCATCATGCTCAGATCCACGAGTAACGAAGCTTCAACACAAGATGAAACTATGGATGCTCCTACTATATTCCCGCACATCAAGTAGTTGATGGTGAGGAAAGTAGGACCGATAGATATCGATATATCAAGGAGCTCTTCCGATCTAGAATGACCAATGACACTACAAAGATGCATAAAAGTCCTTAACATTATCAATTTGATTGATCAATTAGACAACGAAGTTTTGTCATGGATGGAGAGTTGAGCCAAGATTTGATCTTGCACTCACTCCCCGGACTCCTTTCACAAATGTTATGAATTTTCATATGAACAAGCTAGAAATCGCCTTCACCGATTTGCTTATCATGTTGAAAAATGTCGAGAGTCACTTTCCAACCAAGAAAGATCAAGTCCCACCGGTAGGGGCCAAAGGATCTTCTGAAAAGAAGAACAATTCAAAGAAGGTAAATAGAAAGGCGTAAACAAAGGATAATAAGAACAAAATTGATATGGATAAGCAAAGGAGTTTGCTTCCACTACAATAAGCCCCGACATCGGAAAGAAATCATGAGAAGTATTCTTGCAGAGGCTAACCAAAGAAGCTTAGTGAAGTTTTTCTACATAATACGCTTTTTGTTCATGATTGAAATAAATTTTCTTTAAGTCAAGGTTCTACTTGGGTATTGGATACCGATTTGGTTATCATAAATATAGATTTATGAAGGACCAAGGTAAGTAGAAAGTTAAACAAAGATAAGTAATCCTATGTGGGAAATGAAGCAAAGGGTCACGATTAGCCATAGAAACTTATAATTTAACAATGCCACGGGCAAATCTATTAAGTCAATAAGTTGTTATTGTATTCCAATTCTTGTTAAAAAATATTATTTCCATTTTATTGTTGGACAATGAAATCTTTGGTATTATAATTAAGAACAATTGTTGTTCTATTTATAATAATAATGTTTTGTATAGAATCGAATATTACTTAATAAATTTTGTATACTGATTTACATGAAAATAATTTTGCATATTGAACAAATTAGTATAAGAAAAGGAGATGATCATTCAAAGAGTTGAATGTGTGTATTTGTTGAATACAAGTGTGAATTATTTGAAAGGTTCAAAGAATTCGTAAGTGAAACAAATTGGCAATGTATTAAGATTCTTTGATTAGATCAAGGAATAAATACTTGTGCAATAAGTTTTAGATCATCTCAAATGGTTTTCGATAATGGACACATCCCCGATACGCAATAATTGATTGATGTATCTAAAAGGAAAATCGTACTTGTTGGACATGGTAAGGTCCATAATGATTTTACCGACATTCCAAAGATCCCTCAGGTCATGTCCTAGAAATGGTCAGATATCTACTAAAAGGTAACCTCAAAATCCTGGCCCCAAGACTCCATAAAAGTTATGGATGTGGAGGATTCCTAATCTTAAGTATGTTAAGATAAGGGTTGTCCAACTTATGTGAAAAGGTTTCAAAGGATAAGTTTTGGGACAAGATTTGACAAGTGTCGATTTGTGGGACATCCTAAAGTAAGTTTAGAGTATATGTTCTATAATCCTACTTAGCAAAACGTGTTTGTTGCGCGAACACGCTCGCCTTCTAAGATAAATGTGTTTATCATTCAAGGGCTAGTGGGAGGATAATAGATCTTCAAGAGTTCAAGAACCACAAAACACTATAAGTCAAATAAGAGGAACCCAGAGTAACCTATTATACCACAACCTAATCGTAAATCGAATAGCACCAAGATACCTGGGAGGTATGGATTCATCATAGATGATGATGATGAGGTACACATCATAGAAGATGATGATCCAAAGTTACATACGATGAGAAAAGAGTTTTAGTGTGTACAAAAGGGACAAAGGGTGGGAGCGCCGTGACATTCCTAATATTATATGTTGATATACTACTGATAAGGAATAACATACCAATGCTACAATCAAGAATGATAAAGTTGTCTCAAAAATTCCTCCATGAATGATTTGGGAAGAGTATCTTAATTGGGGATATAAATCTATATAGATAGATTTAAAAGGATGCTCAACTTAACCCAAGGAAACGATATTCATTTGATGCTAAAGTAGTTTAGCATGGCAAACTCCAAGAGATGTCTCATGTTGATGAGCTATGGAGTGTATCTCTCTTAATAGTCCCCATAGACCAAAGAAGAGAGAGAAAGCATGAGTGACAATCATGTATGCAATGAAATATACGAGACCGATGTCGACGGTCATATTCTCGAGAAGATCACCGAAGATGTTGAAAAACATCTTAAAGTTCTTAACCCAAGACTAAGGATGTGAGCAAACATGGTGGGTCCGAATTAAAACTAGAGGGCTTGCTGCACTCAAGTTTTTCGTATGCACAAGATTTGATCGAAAAATCCACTTTAAGGTAAAGTGTTACTCGAATGTTGGTGCAGTTGAATTGAAAAGGTTCCAAACAAAGAAAGAGTTCACTGTTTAGTGATAAAGACAAAGTATATAGCTATAAATGAAGTCGCAAGTTGATTGTTTGGATTAAAAGTTCATTACGTAACTCAGAATAGTTCCTAAGTCTCATCTTCGATCTAAACATGTGTCAGGCACTTCCATTTGATTATTAGAATCATTGAAAGATGGGAAATCACTATAGAGATAGTGGACTCTCAAGAACAACATTACATATCCATTTAAAGCTTATCCAACAAAGCAGGATAATCGCCACTTAGAGAAGAAGAAGAGTATAAGATACCATGACGATATCGGCTTTAGTGCAAGTGGGAGATTGAAAGTAATATGCACACAAGCCAATCATGTTTGATGATAAAGCATATACTTTGTAACAATCTTATTCATTTATTAATAAAAAGTATTAATTTATTAAAGGCTTTTAATTATCTACATGATGTTGTTTTATAATATGTGATAAACCCATAGTTTTAAGCAATGCTTTTAGAATAATGATGATGATCATTCTAATGAGATCTAAATTCTTTGAAAGCTTAAAACTAAAATAGTTCCCAATCGTTGGATTACTAAATTGGGGATTAGTGAATCCGGATAGATCGGGTACATACGCTGCTTGCTTGCTCATGGATGAGGATGATTGATCTCATGATCATTTGTGTGGAGACACTAAAGCAAGTATGTAGGTGCTTATTAGAGAATAAGTTCATCGAACGTGGCTCGCTAAGGAATACCTAATGGAGTTTTATTTCATTCGTCAATAGGAATTCTCAGAGTGATAGTAAGACAAGTAATCCTTGGACTTGAGATCATCATAGTATTTGTGTATGATGAGTTATACTTTGACTTATTCCTTAAGACCCTTAGGGTATATCAAAGGGTATGCTTGGGTATAATAAGTTGTATATGGAGATAATGTATGATCAATAAAGAATCTACCACTTATAATAAAAGAAGAGAAATGTCCTATGTGATTCGATAAATGACAACCCAAAGAGTCCTCGGTTTAAGCGTAATGAAATTAGAAAGGAGTTTCTAATTTGCATTATTTGGAGTTGTGCATTTAAGAGTCGAAATACATATAATTAAATAAAATAAGACTCGACAAGAATTCCATGTCTTATATTTAATTGGGACATCAGATGGTGGAAGGATTGAATTGTATTTTCAGAACTATTTACTTAAAGGTTCTTTTATGATTAATGTTGAAATCAATATTATCCGGAAAGTCGTTGATCGCTAGGAGGCTTATCCCTATTGTAGAATAAATATTATTTATTTAAATAAATTAATTGTTTAATTTATTTATTTAAATAAGATTAGAATTGTTCTAATTGATTTATTCACAACCGGCTTAATATGGAGAACCTAAAGGGTCACACCATAAAAGGAAGAATAATTATTTAAGAAGTTAATGGCATAATCGTAATAATATAGTTATGTATATTTAATTTAATCTATGGTGATAGAATAAATTAAATAGCTTAATATTTATTATTTAATATTTTAGAAATATTAAATATAAATTAATAAGAGGAGTCTTATTAATATTATTACAATTATTATTATTTTAATTTCTAAAAAATTTAGGAATTAATTTAATATAAGTACTCTCATTTATTCCTAATAAGATTAGAGGTTAAATTAATTAAAAGAGTTTAATTAATTATCCCTAATAAGATTAGAAGCTTAATTAATTAAAAGAATTTAATTAATTAAATAAAATCCAATTCCTTAATTGTTAAGGTGGGTTGCCCACATCTATTAATAAGAGGAGTCTTATTATGGGTGTTATGGGTTGTTGATTTTTCAACATACGTATTAATCCCAATTGTTGGGAGAGTACACCTTTTCTATAGAGATAGAAAACTAGGGTTAGCCATAACACCCATCTTCTTGAATTTTATTCTTCCTGGTGGATCACCCCAGAGGCCAAACATTTGGGTGGCTAACGTTGATCAAAGGAAGGAACCAAACCCGTGGATTCAAGATTGAACGCGAAAAGGATTTGGAGGTGAACTTGCACCGAGGAAGCTCGATCTTCAAGGGTATGATTTATTCTTTATCTTTTCGCTTAATTAATAATTATGCATAAAGGATGATCCGGGTATATGGTTTGTAAATTTTAAACTCGATTTTACCACGCTCAAGACTTTTTATGCAATATGATTTCATATGAATATCACAAACCTAACAGGCTCCCCTACAAACTCCATACATGTGATAAACCGCCAATCTATCAGCCATCATCACCGTAATCCAAAGAAATGGAGGTGAGTCCGGTGAAACCATGACACAATGCCTCGAGGTAAACCCTGGGACGCCCATTGTGGTAGAATGGAGAAGAACCTCCGAATCCTACCATGGACGATATCGCTCAGAAGTTATCATGCAAAGGCCCGATACATAGAGTGGATCTAAACTAGTTCCCCTCGTGTGGAAAGGAACCTACATCAAAATGCAGATCAACAATTTCGACTCCTCATCAATAGGAAATAAAGAAGATTAAAGATCTAACTTCATACCCTTCAAAATATATTCTAGGATGCCTACTCATGTCACCCAAAAGATGGGTTCTCCATGAATACTCGCAATTCCCTATGGGAACATCTAAAGATGAGAGAACCTCAATAATGCATCCTCCTCCTCATCCTCGACATTCGCACTTCAACCCTAATAGAAATCACCGCCTCCACCAATGACATTTGGGAAAACGTAATTTAAGGCACTTCAAAAGCCCTCCCCAGACACCGTTGGGTCCATGAACTACTCTACCGATCCGGATCCATGATATCTAGACAAGAAGTCTCTAAATCACCTCGTAAAGGGTGTGGCCGAGTCTTTTCAAAATGCATTCTATGATTATATGCATGCACGCATTGCTTTAACATACATCTATAGTAGAGTTAAAAATGCATGACTACCCAATACCTACATTTTGGGAAAATTTTGCCAAAACCCTTTGTAAATGAGACTATCCACATGCACATAAATGACTAGGTGGCCATTCAAGAAGATACAAATACCATATATTCCAGATGCATCAATACATTGGCAAGTAAAAAATTCGTAAGTGTAGTCTAATTACTGTGATTATTTCACTTGTCTACCTTTACTCATTTGTCCTCATATAGATAAGAAACATGAAAAGGTGCCAATTTGACTGTTTCAAAAGTCAATTTTTTTCACATAATTATGTTCAACATGGTTTAATACTAACATTTGCTATATTGAATATTTTTTATCAAGTCATATCAGTATGCATATTCACTACTATGTGTCTAAATGCATTTCATGCGATAAGTCATTTTCCAACGGACAAAAATTGGAAAAAAAATACATGCATGTGTTACCAGGACAGTGAAGAATGCTTGTACGGTGGCAAAATATGCAGAAAGTTGCCCGAACTTAGCAGATCTGAAGAAGAGCTCTCGGATTTCCTTTGCTGCGCAACTTGAAAATGACTTATGAAAGCAACCACTTTGCTATACATACAAGATGGTTGGTCGCGCAGCTAACTGCGGCCTCCCCGCAGTACACCGCGACACTCCTATATGGGTCCCACACCTCCAGCTAGCTCCAGTTAGAGTTGCAAAAGAGGTCTCACAAGCTAAAAAGGCCAAATCAGGAATAAAAGTGCTACGCGATTAAGCGGAATAACTCGAAATCTCGGTTTCGCGTCACGAAAGTTAAACTCCGTCGTCTCAAAGGTATTCATCAATGTAGGGCATACTATACCGATGAGCTCAGCTTTCACAGATCATGCTCTGCAATACCCCACAAAGGTCCGATGCCGTCAATGAGTGTCAGACAACCCTGACGTATCCCCGGCAGGGGTTACAACACAAAACCACGAAATATCAAACCTCCCCAGCGGGGGTTACAATGCCGAAGTTATCAACATCTAAGTATCCCGGGGGGGTCACAACGCGCATCTATCAAACATCTACGTATCCCCGGCAACGCGCATCTTTCAAGGATCTATGTATCCCCGGTGGGGGTTACAACGTAATGCAACCATTAATACACACATCAATGAAGGTCAAGCAGCCTTAACATTATGTCAGCCGATGGCAAGTAAACTCATCATAGCAACCTTCCCCAGCGGGGGCTACAACGCAATGCTACTATTAACACATACATCAATGAAGGTCAAGCAGCCTTGACACTACATCCAGCAGGGATTTATCTGGTGATACACACATCGGCGAAGATCAGGCAACCCTGATAACAACAAATCTGGTGGCAAGAAATCAACGTAATGAGGGAATATGTTATACACATCCTCAAACAGACAAAGCTTTATCCCCACAGATCTCTTACACATAAGAGGTGCCTCTATGGAGTATAAGCCAGTGTCTAGGATTCAAGACTTTGGTGATAGCCCCAACATCAACATCCTTGGAAACTTGGATCGCATGTCCAAGCCATCACCGACATGATCCAAAGAGGATTACTTGAAAATCATTCATGTATTCTACATACATTTGCATCATGTTGCTGCATATAACATCTAGTTTATCTTGCTTGCATTTCAAGTGTCTAGTATTCTTTATCCTATCCATGCCTTGCATTGCATGAATATGATAAAGAGGGCATCTCAGAGATACTCAAAATTTTTCGCACTCCTATTACTAACATTACAGAGGGTAGATTCGCTTTGGAGGTAACCTCGAAAGATGATTGCATCCATTCTCGATACTACCTAAGTTGGGGGCCCAACCTAGAACACAAACCGAACATCGGTTCCAACCCGGAACATGAACGGGAACATCATCTCAAACCCAAACACACACCGGAATGTCATTTCAAATCTCAAGATAACCTCGAGATATACATGATCAAAAGACCAAAGACAACACCAGAGAGAGAGAGTTACATCTCGGCGATAACACCGACGACGCCGGGCCGATTCCAGAGAAACACTGGAGTAAAACCCATCCTTGGTGATAGCCCCAAGAGATGCCATTGCAACCTCAGACATCTTGTTGAGGCACACACACCTCGTAATTCGTGAGTTGACAATGGCGGATACGAACATCCACGATGATAAAGTGATACATACAAACAAGCAAGCAAATCCAATCTCAAATTGTAACCCTAAGCAACGCCTCGCTTCCGCTTTAAAACCGACGATAACCCCGGGTGAGGAGTCACAACGTCATCTTACCATATCAACAAGATGATATCATGACTTACTAACAAGTAGTCCAATCTCAGCTGTAACCCTAAGCAACGCCTACTTTTAACTCAAACCGCGATAACATCCATGAGGAGTCAAACGTCATCTAGTTCCTTCGACAATGGCACGCCGTCTCAACACTTCATACATACATACATCCAACAATGTCCCATAAGAGCCGAGGATTGACAATCCTGAGTGACTATTACGCTGCAAAGATTTTGGATAGAATTTGAAGCTTGAAGACCAGGGCACAGACCCTCTTCCCGACTTCAGACAACCTCTAATCCATGTCATTGCAGAACTCTGACACACAAGCGGTCCAAGAAGAAGGTCGATATACCTCGCTCGGATGCTCGAATTGAAGTTTTGTAAGTTCGAGCGGACATTACAAAGTGTACGAGTGCACGACTTCACGAGACGACGGACCCACGAGGCTCGGATGCACCACGACCATTGAAGAGCAGTACAACTACTTACCGCCGCAGTGTACCGCGCCATCATCTCATATATATACAAGCCTTGGGGTCAGCCATTTGAGAAGAAGAGGGAGGGAAAAAGGCGAGGAAGCCCTATCCATTTTGCTCTGCATACACATCTTTTGAGTGTTTCCTCACTTCTAAACACTAGTTAGCTCACATATAGCTATCTTTTATCCCATGGAGTTGAGTGTTTATCCATTTAAAGTCATAGAAGTATACTTGGCGTGCCCCATCGTAAGCCTTCTCATATTCTATAAAGCCTTCTTCTCATATTAGCACACACCGTTGTACACATTGAGAGTCGTGTGAGTGTGTTTGCTCGGACTTCGGTACGTGGTTTTCATTTCTGTCTGTATATATACTTATATATATGTATATATTTTATATATGGACTAACATTATCGAAAGTTATGTCTCGATTGAGCCTGAGACTTGATGCCCCGAGCTTTTAATTGCTTATATATATATATATATATATATATATATATATATATATATATATATATATATATATATATAAATCGTGGTCGACTCATTCGATGAGCCTGGATTTTATATCCGTGTGTTTAACTACTTTTATATATATATATATATATATATATATATATACTTATATATATAATTGTTGTTTATTATATCCAATGAGCTCGGATTCACATCCTATATGCTTATCGCTTATATATATATATATATTTACATTCTCGTCTCTACCGGAGTTTATTGTGGCCTTTTACGCTTTTATTTACATTTCATTCTCGCTTAGAGTTTACTTTCGTGGCGCTTGATCGCTTTTATATTTATTTACATTTCATCCCACCTAGAGTTTACTTCGTGGTGGTTGATCATGTCCACATATATATATATATATATATATATATATTCACCGCTTTTATATATTTATATTTTCGATCCCCATGAAGTCGCTTTCGTGGTGGTTGATCATGTCATATATATATTTACGCTTTTTATATATATAACTGCCATCGCTTTCCATACAAATTGCAGATCATGTGAGCTTAGGAATCATGTGATCATGTGTTTAGCTTTCATCAATCTAGATTCGGTTCCCATGATGGACATTTTTCAAATTGTAAGCAACCCGTACATTATTTTACGTTGTTCGAATTTTCTTGGATGGTCATTATGTTTGATGAGGAGTTCTAAGATTCACAGTATATTATTTTCTCGAGAATGCTTCAGATCTCAAAATAAAAGCAAACAAGTCGTAACATTTAATAATAAAATGGAAGTATGAAAAGGTCTCAATTCCTATTGAGCATGTGGTTTGAAAAACCTCTTTACAAAACATCATTGCTATATATTTGTTAAAACTGAATTTTTCTATAAAATTCAAACCTTGTGTATATAGGTGCGAATGAGGCCTCACACTACTTTTAAATAATTGCACATTGATCCACACACACACACACACATATTCATATAACAATTTCTTTGAAAAGTGGCGGTCACCGTGGTAACACGGATGTCGGGGGGTGCCTAACACCTTCCCTCCGCATAATCAAGCCCCCGGACCCAAAATGAATCTCGGTTTCATAGACCCGTCTAGCAGTGTAAAAACACTGGGTCAATGTGCAAACCTTTTCGGTTGCATTGGTGCAACCAGTTAAATACACCAACTAGCGACTCTTAAAGTCAAATCGTCGACATTATACATGTCGAACCTTTTTCACTTATTTTTTTAAACAAATCTCACATTAACATGAGAACACCAAAGAACAAGTAATGAGAAAGGACACTCAAAAATCCCGACGTCGACACCAAATAAACTTAGGTAGGTCATACTAGCGAAGGAATTCTCCGTCTCTCCCCTCCTAGTTCTTGTCTCACATCTTAGCCAAGGATCATATCCATAAGCTTTGATACCAACTATGACGCCCCGAAAACAGGTATACATCACCCATCTTTGGTCGCCAGATACATGGTACAGAACTTAACTACAACTTAATTATACAACTGTCGTGCAAAATACGACAAAAAATAAGCTGAGAGTTTAAACAAGAATATTGCCTTCTAGAAAATATCCACTCGCAATGGAGTCTTCATTACAATTATTATCACACTATTTTATAAAAATAGTGAGGACTACTAATGCAACCATCTGGACCGTCACTCCATTCCCCGACTAGTCCCAGCTATATTCTCATTTCCTAAAGAGAACAGTGAAAAAAAAGGGTGAGCTCAACTAGCTCAGTAAGAAATATTATGACTAAGATAATGTTGAATAAATTATCCTTAGCCTTCAACAATATAACAACTGATAGAATACAATAGACAACAAGTTTTAGATCAATAACTGCAGCGGAATAAGCAATCTGTTAGAAGAGTCAAGTAGAGCATAAAATCTACTATCTTCTATGATTTAAAAAGTTTTTCATCAACTTTATCGTTGAGACTCAGCTTAATAAATAAAATAGAATCATCCCTGCACCACGACTAAGGATATTCATGTAATCATCAATTGTCATGATTATACCGAATAATCCCTGGTCATAATTATACCAACAACTGTCCATCAATGACCTACAATTCAATGAGGACTTTTACCACATCATTCGTTACATTACGGTCATAATTATACCGAATAATCCCTGGTCATAATCATACCAAGTCCATCTATGCACGTAAGCCAAAGATGACGTTCATCACAATATAAGCATAAGGATGATGATAATGACATAATAATTCAATAAAATAAGTTCAAGGATAAATTTTAAAGATTTATAATTTAATTTATCCGGAAATCAATAACGTCCAAATTGTCAACATGATACTGCTTTGTAAAGTAAAATTCAAGAATGTTCAGCAGAATATTTCCATGAAAAGATACTGGATGAAGCGCAAATATCAAGGATATTCCACTAATTTCATGGAGTATAGAAGCCAAAGCTTTAACCAACTGATTATAAGAGAATATATAAAACTTTAAATGGATTTTTGCCACCCATGAGGTAATCCACATAGATAGATCATTTCCACAATTTAATAAGGAATGAATACGAAGGGTCATTCACCATGCATGCGGTAATCCACATAGACAGGATATTCCAACAGAATAATAAAGAATGGAATAACAAAAGAATTCACCATGCATGCGGTAGTCCGCGTAGACAGGTTATTCCAACAGAGTATTAAAGAATGGAATAACAACAGAATTCACCATGCATGCGATAGATCACGATGCATGTATTATTCTAATAGAATAATAAAGAATGGAACTAGGTCATGCGTAATCCGCGACAGATGTGATATTCCAACAGAATAATAAAGAACGGAATAACAACATAATTCATCAGGCATGCGATAGACCGCACAGACATGTTATTCCAACAGAATAATAAAGAATGGAATAACAGATGAATTTCACCATGTATGCGGTATTTCGCATAGACAGGTTATTCCAACATAATAATTAAGAATTGAATAACAACCCTTACGAGTATTGAAAGAAAATAAATCTCTTCATGAATACGAAAGAATAATACCCCTTACCTTAGAAGAAACTGGATACTGGAATAGTGAGGTAGCAGACTTCTCTTCTTCTTTCTCTCTATAGCTTCTATCTCTATAATTGCTCTTGTGAGACTTAGTGAATTGGTGAGAAATGAAGGAAGAATGAGCTTATATTTATAGGAAAATATAGTTTCAATAATTGCACATTTTAGGGCTCGAAATATTACAGTACAATACCTTCATCTTTTCCTTTATTTTTAATTTAGTCCTGCAAGTATTATCAAACTTGCACCACCTCCCCTAATAGTATATCATGTGAATCAATAGTAAATCATGTGACTCAATAGTTCTAAACATGTGAAAAAATTAATTATAGTATAGTACCTTCATCTATACCTCCATTTTTAATTTAGTCATGCAAGTATTATCAATCTTGCACCAACTCCCCTAATAGTAAATCATGTGAATCAATAGTACACACATGTGAACACATAGTTATAAGCATGTGAATTAATAGTAATTAATTGCTCATTTATCCGGTTAATTACCCGATTGGTCAATATAACCTCCAGACATCAATTATTATCGAAATAAATGTCGATTTTCACTAACACTAATAATTCTCACACAATGGAACTATCAATTTCATCTCTAATCAACACGAACTTATTCATCATTAATATTATAACGCACAATATTTAACAACCAGGTTGTTCCCAAAAAAGAGGGGGCTTTCCGATAAGGATTTTTCCCAATTGGCGCGCAATTAGATTATCTAACCTCTCATTGATAGAACTTCTAGACATTGTCAATAATGCAAATAATAATATGAATAACTTTGTCGTCTCAATTATTGATTTAATAATATAACATATATATGAGATGATATGTGACAATAATTGAATAAATAATATGAGAGAGATATGATGCAAGAATTCTTGTAGAAATAATTGAGTATAACTTGAGTGACTTCTCACGTAAGCATCAATAATCAATACCGCAGTGCTACTACGCAACCACACGTATTATTATACTTTTATCACAGATTATTTTATGACAACTTGTTTACTTTGAAAAATTTTCACATATCACCCTTAACTTTAACCTTTTATCAATTTAACCATTTAATAAATAGAATAATTATAAGAAAATTGAATACTTTTATTTCATAATTTCGGGATCTCACATAGGCTATCTGGGAGCGCATGGCGTGTCGGGTGCGAACAAGACTCTGCAAAGACTAGCGCTGGGCGCACTTAATCGGCAATCTAAAAGCGGCAAGCACGCCCTTGCCATTCGTGGACATCGCTTTTATGGTTCGAATTTACAAGGACATTATGGTTATTTAGGCTATAATGTGAATTAGGGTTGGAATGTGAGTAGTATTTATAAATACTATCTATTGTTAACCCCTAAGTAACTCAAGTTGAATAACAAAAGGAACGCCGCACCTATGGATTACCCAAATTAGGGAACCACGTAAATCTCTATGTTTTTTCTTTATTGTCGTGTGTGTGTGTGTGATCTAATTCTAAAAAATTGGTATCAGAGCTAGGTTGGATTGAACGCGCAAAGAACGATGGCATCAAATTCGTCAGTTATAAATTTTGGCGTGATAAAGTTTGATGGGATTGAGAATTTTGGATTATGGCAACAGAGGGTAAAGGATCTGTTAGTGTAGCAGAAATTGGTGAAGGCATTGAAGAAGAAACCAGAAACCATGTCGATTGAGGACTGGGATGAACTTCAGGCGAAGGCGGTGAGTACAATTTGTTTGTGTCTTGCAGAAGAGGTTATATATCACGTGATTGGTGATAAATCGTCATCGGGTATATGGAGTAAACTGGAATCTAGGTATATGTAAAAGTCGTTGACAAACAAACTGTTTATGAAGAAAAATTTGTTTGGGTTAAAAATGGTCGAGGGATCAGAACTGATTCAATATATTCATACCTTCGATCAGATTATCAGTGATTTGCTAAAGATTGAGGTGAAATTCAAAGAGGAATTAAACTACAAGAAAAAGGCTTAATTCCGACGGGATTTTCTGTCAGAATTAAGCTTATTCCGATGGAATAAGCCCAAGTCCAACGAAAAATTCTGTCAAAAATTCAGTCGTATTAAAGCTCGTCGGAAATAAGTCCGTCGAGAATTTTGTCAAAAATAGTTATTTTCGACGGAATATTTCTTACGAAATTTCAGTCGGAAATAAGTTATTTCCCACAAAATTAAGTTATTTCCTAAGGAATATTCCGTCGAAAATAACCTTTTAAAAATTAGAAATAATTAATTATGTTTTCTTTTTTTTCCAAAGTTTTCAAAAGAATTCATTTATGCCCTACAATATCCAACACCTGAACGAGCATATAGTGCTTATGTCAGACTGGAATATAGTGCTTGAGCTACTTGTTTAAAATTATCAAAACAAATATACCTCCAGGATGCTTAAAGCCAGTAAAAGAAAGGTGATAAGACCATGAGCTTTCGACATGAACACTGTGGAATCATTAGGAATCATCTTAGATACTACTATATATCTTTCTTTACTACATGTTTTGCACCAAAAAATGGTTAATCAATTCCAAAGAATATCTTTTTTTAGTTTTATCAAATGTTAAAATCACATTTAAGGTGATCATAAAACATTAATGCTACATTTGGATTGAAGGAATGAAATGAAGAATGAAAAAAGGAAGATTATTTTAATCACTTACCAATTCTTGACCTGCCTCATGCCAACAGGAAAAGGGAAATAAGAAAAAGCAAAAATAACTATAATCCTTAAACCTAAAAAAAATATATAATGAGCAATGAGACGAGTAAAAGCTGCTTAAACAAAAATATTTTGCATAGCTTCTAAAGCACTACAAATTTGCACAATCACATGTAAGGTACTAATTGTCTAACTTGTCAAATACATAGAAAGATAACAAATACATAAGCATGTATTCATTCAGATTTTGAGTAGTAAAATTTAAATACACTGAAGGTTTTGATTTGTATGAAAGCTAGAAGTAGTTGGCAAGGCACGCACACATTTCAGCTGAACGATTGGCCTTAAGACTAGGCCCAAAAACAAAAATGATATTCCTGATGGCATAACTGAAACTAACTACTAATTTTTTTAGAGCAAAATGAAGTAATAAGTACAGTCTATGGATGCCTGAGCTATGCACAGGCTGCATAGACAAAATAAATAATAACATATACAAATTTTAGAATAATTAACAAAAAATATGCAAGGACCTAGGGGAGTAAGACAAACCTCCTTAAGTGCAAATTGTAAAGAAAGGAACACTGAGCTCAATTCTAAATGATTTGTCAATTAGATAGAATACCCATACCCTGAGTATAATCAACAGCTCCATCTATACCATTTCCAAATACATTCTAGTACACAAACTAAACTCAATTTTCCTATAAAGGAGTCCAAAATAGTTGAAATTGAGTTGCTCAAATAAGATAAACACAACTTTTAACAGATGAACAACATAACCTATTAAATTATAAGCATTCACAAAATAAGTCCTACACGATTAGTTAAGCTACTCCACAAGGAATCAACATGAACATTCCAACCAAATACCAACCAAAAAAAAATGTACAACAGGCTACTATGGCATAAATATCAAGATCAGGAAGAGAAACAGGCTACTATGGCATACACAGATGTACATCAGTAGTATAAAGTTTCTTATACTATAAACCAATAAGAAGTAATTTCTCCTGCAAGTAATAATAAAAAGAAAAAATAAAAAAATAAAAAAATAAAAATAAGAAGAAGTTGGTGCTCAATAAGCTGACTCATATCAAAACCGTCATCTCTAATTGAAGTCAACACCAATTGAAAACATATATAAACTACACCACAAAAAAATTGAAACACAATTTAACCAAGACCATGTGGTCAGGTCTATTCTGTATAATTTATAGTAATGAACCTCACATGTATATATATAAAGTTTCAATCTTTGCTGCTTTTTCCTAACTTTAGGTTGTCTCATCCAGTAAAGAGAGAAATTTAGCTTCTTACTCCCTTCTATTAGAAATAAAACAGACCACAAGCATATCCTCACACCTATACATACTTAGATGAATTTGATAAACAAAAAAGAAATATTTTTCATATGTACCTAAATGACACAACCAATACACCACTGTTTAAACATTTCGTGGCAACGCGAATCCTATTTCATACACCACAAGTGTGAGATCCCAAATTTTATGAAATGAAAGTATTCAATTTTCTTATAATTATTATTTTATTTAGTAAATGGTTAAATTGAGAAAGGGTTAAAGTTAAGGGTGATACATGAAAATTTTACAAAGTAAGCAAGTTGATATAAAATATTTGTTTGGTTTCGGGGAATATTCGATTGGTCTGGGAATATTCGCTTTTAACAGGAATATTAAATGCGATAACACAATCATTGGTGGACCCTAACGGAAGTATTGTCGTATTTAGAAAACGATATAATTATCTTTTATAAAAATAACGACAAAAGTTTTACCGTTAAACTGTTGAACTACCCAGTAGTAAAAGTACAAGAATAAGCGTTGTTGCATAGTAAGACAATCAGATTGATTATCGATGCTTACATAAGAAGTCACTTAGTTATACTCAATTATTGCTAAAGAATTACGATCATATCTCTCTATATTATTGATTCAATTATTGTCACAAAGATCATCTCGTGATAATATTTATTATTATTAAATCAATAATTGAGATGACAAAGTTATTCATATTATTATTGGAATATCGACGATGTCTAGAAAGTTCGCCGAGGAGAGGTTTGGTCACCTATCAATACGCCAATAGGAGAAATCCTTATCTGAAAGCCCCCTCTTTCCGGGAATGATCCGTTGTTAAATATTGTGAGTTATAATATTAATGATGAATAAGTTCGTGTTGATTAAAGATAAAATTGATAGTTCCATTGTATTGGGATTATTAGTGTTAGTGGAAATCGACATTTATTCCGATAATAATTGATGTTGGGAAGTTTTATTGACCAATCGGGTAATTAATCAGATAAATGAGCAATTAATTGCTATTAATTCACATGCTTATAACTATGTGTTCTCATGTGTGTACTATTGATTCACATGTATGTACTATTAGGGGAGGTGGTACAAGATTGATAATACTTGCATGACTAAATTAAAAATGAATGTATAAATGAAGGTACTATACTGTAATTATTTTTTCACATGTATAGAACTATTGAGTCACGTGATTGTACTATTGATTCACATGATATACTATTAGGGGAGGTGGTGCAAGTTTGATAATAATTGCAGGACTAAATTAAAAATGAAAGAAAAGATGAAGGTATTATACTGTAATATTTCGAGCCCCAAAACGTGCAATTATCAAAACTATATTTTCCTATAAATAGAAGCTCATTCTTCCTTCATTCTCACCAATTTACTAAGACTCACAAGAGCAATTATAGAGAGAAGCTATAGAGAAAGAAGAAGAGAAGTCTGCTACTTCACTATTCCAAAGATCCATTTCTTTTCCGAGGTAAAGGGTATTATTTATTTCATATTCTAAAGAGATATTATTTTTCGTATTCGTATGAATATTATTTTCGTTCAATATTCATAAATAATATTATCTTCGTTCAATATTCGTAGGAATATTATCTTTGTTAAATATTCGTTAGAATATTATTTTTGTTCAACAGTTGAAAGGGATGTTATTTTTGTTCAATATTCGCTTGAAATAATATTTCTTCCATACTCTATAGTATGTAAGTAATATTATTTCGTTTCAGATTTCGAATTCTATACTCATTTTATTAAAGTTTTGGCTTCTATACTCCATGAAATTAGTACAATATCCTTGAAATTTGCGTTTCATTCAGTATCGTTTCACAAAGATATTTTTAAACATTCTTGTTAAATTTGAAGGTTTTCATGCCGGAGTACTGTCTATGAGTACTATTCATTTATACGGTACTATTCGCAACAGTACTATTTACGGGTACTATTCACAAAGTACTATTCATAAAGTACTATTCACGAAGTACTATTCACAAGTACTATTCACAAGGTACTATTCCTTGTAGAACTATTCACGGGGTACTATTTACTCAGGTATTATTCACCTGGAGTACTATTCATGACAAAAATTGATTTATTTTCGGTTCAAATCATTTTTGCTACAATATCATTCTTGAATTTTACTTCACAAAGCAGTATCGTGTTAGCAATTTGAACATTATTGAATTCTGGATAAATTAAATTATAAATCTTTAAAAATTTATCCTTTGTTTCGTTTAATTGAATTTTTATATCATTGTCATCATCCTCATGCTTATATTGTGATGAAAGTCATCTTTGGCTTACGTGCATAGATGGACTATTGATTTATATGATTATGACCAAGTATCATTCGGTATAATCATGAATCGTAATGTTACAAATGATGTGGTAAAAGTTCTCATTGGCCGAGAAGTGCATTGATGGACGCTTGTTGGTATGATTATGACTAGGATTATTTCTAAGATAATCATGATCATTGATGATTACATGAATATCCTTCGCCCGTAGTAGTACGAGGATGATTCGATGATGCGGTTTATTTATTGTCGAATCTCAAACCTATAAAGTTGATGAAAAACTTTTTAAATCATAGAAGATAGTTGATAGCATGCTCTACTTGTCTCTTCTAATGGATTGCTTGTTCCGCCGCAGTTGTTGATCTAAAACTTGTTGTCTATTATATTCTATCAGTTGTTATACTGTTGAAGGCTAAGGATAATTTATTCTGAATTATCTCAGTCATAATATTTCTTACTAGGCTAGTTGAGCTCACCCTTTTCTTTCATTGTTTTCTTCAGGAAATGAGAATATAGATGGGACGAGTCGGGGAATGGAGTGATGGTCCAGCATAAGTGGCTTTAGTAGTCCTCACTATTCTATGAAATAGTGTGATAATAATTGTAATGAGGTGTCCATTGAGTGTGGATATTGTCTAGAAGACAATATTCATGTTAAAACTCTCAGCTTATGTTTTGTCGTATTGTACACGATAGTTGTATAATTAAGTTTTTATTTGTATTCTGTACCATGTATTTAGCGACTCAAGATGGGTGATGTATACCTGTTTTGGGGGCGTCACAGTTGGTATCAAAGCTTAGAGATATGATCCCTCACGAGATGTGAGACAAGAACTATGAGGGAGAGACTGGGAATTTCTTCGCTAAGTATGACCTACCTAAGTTTATTTGGTATTTAATTGGTCGGTCAGTGTATAGGGATAATATGTGATATGTCAATTAACCTTTGTTTTGTGGTAGTGTTTGAAAATGGCATCTGAAAATGTTGAGATCAGCAATGAAGCACATGAGACCGTTGAGTCACCAACAATCAATACCCAGGATAATGTGCAATAGGAAGTTAATAATCCTTAGGTAAACAACAACACTGATCAGATGATGAATGATGGGATGTTCAGAGGCTTTATGAAATTCATAAAACATCAGGCGAGAGAGACTCCTATTCAAAATGCAGGTGGAAACACTGGCAACTCTCGGATGGTCACTGCTAAGCAGTTCAAGGAGCTGGGACCATCAGAGTTTTTAGGAGAGCCAGAACCACTTAAGGCGGAGACGTGGATAAAGCAGATCACCAAGATATTTGATATCTTGGGATACTCCGAGGAGCAAAAGGTTCCCTTTGCCACCTTCATGTTGCGAGGAGAGGCAGATTACTGGTGGGAATCAGTAAAAATTACTTAGCCTGCCGCACTGAAGATGTCTTGGGAGAAGTTTCAAGAACTGTTCAACAAAAAGTACTTTCCTGAAAGTATTCGTCCCATGAAGGAGGTGGAGTTTTTCAAGTTAGAGAAAAATAATATGACCGTGTCACAGTACGAGGCTAACTTTGCTGAGTTGTCCCGGTTCGCATCGCATTTAGTTGATAATGAGGAGAGAATGACATGAATCTTTCTGCTAGGTTTGAGACCCAAAATACGTTAATACCTCATTTCTCACAAATTGTGTTTGTATTCAGATGTAGTGAATAGGGCTCAATTATTGGAGCGCGATAATGAGCCAGCCCAACCAAAAGATAATGACCAATAACACGATAATAATCGTACCAGTCGCAACGGCCATTGGAACAACGATAACCATCGTGAAGGAAATTATCAGGCAAGAAATGGTAACCACTTCAGTGGTAATCATGGCCAAGATAATAGAAGAAATGATTCAAGTGGAAAATTCAAGAAGAGAAGATTTAACGATGATGGGAAGACGTCGGCAACAAAGACCAAAGCACCAAAGACCAAAGAACAAATTCTAGGGGAGGAGAATGACCGCCAGTTAGATGCTACAGATGCGGAGAGGAGGGACACATAAGTCCAAACTGTTCACAGCCTTCTAAGGTATGTTTTAGTTGTGGAAAAGATGGTCACATAGCTCGATTTTATCCTATAGCAAAATCAAATCCAGCTGGGACGGTGGCACCAAAGGCGGATACGGACAAAACAAAGTCGGTGGTTTCAGGAAGAGCATTTTTCGTGACTTCTCAAAAAGTGAGTAACCCGAACGAAGTTATCACGGGTTAGTTAATCATAAACTCTTGCGAAGTCTATAACTTGTTAGATACCAGTTCTACCCATTCTTTTATTTCTTCTACTTAAATTTAACTCCGTAGAAATTAGACTTTGACTTATCTATTGAAACTCCGTTAGAAGAAACCTTCATTACATGTGTTATCCAAGTCTTGGATGAGAGTCACAGTTTTTAAATGATATTTCTATCGTTAATAAATTTCTTGACGTATTCTCGAAGAACTTCCTGACCTACCCCAGAGCGTGACATCGAATTTTGTATTAACCCCAGTAAAAAACCCATTTCTAAAACCCTTAAATATTTCTTCACCCAAAATGAACGTATAATGTGCCAAAGACGTTGGCCCGAGCTGTTGAAGATTACGACCTTATCATTCAATATTATCGTTGAAAAAGCGAATGTGGTAGCTGACGCATTGAGTAGAAGATCGTATGCGTTTACGAGAGCGATGTTGTTAACACAAAAACCAATTTTGTATAACTTACAAATGATGAAGATAAAGTTAAAGACTCTAGGGACCCACGTGAAGATAGCAAATATACAAGTAGAATCGACTTTAATCGATAAAGTTAAAAGCCGCTCAAGCTACAGACTCAGAGCTGATAAATGTGAAGAAGAAGGTTCAAGAGAGAGTTATTCTAGAAGCAAGAATCGATGAAGAGAGGAAATCTCAACCCTCGATTTAATTGGCTCATTTGAAATCCTCGATTGAGTAGAAACTTTGGCCTATAGACTCGCTTTACCACCAAGTATGTCACGTGTTCATAACGTTTTTCACGTATCGATGTTACGTAAATATGTGGATGACCCAAACCACATTATTGAATTAGAACTAGACGAGATAGCAGAAGATTTAACATATGAGGAGATACCTGTTAAAATGTTGGATAAGAATGAATATATTCTACGCTCAAAGGTTATACCTCAAGAGTTAGAATCTGACGAGGTATCATCATCTCTTCTAAGATACTGTGTAACGCACGTAAATTTTGAGGGAAAAATTTCATAAGGATGGGAGATTGTGAGATCCCAAATTTTATGAAATGAAAGTATTCAATTTCTTATAATTATTATTTTATTTAGTAAATGGTTAAATTGAGAAAGGGTTAAAGTTAAGGGTGATACATGAAAATTTTACAAAGTAAGCAAGTTGATATAAAATATTCGTTGTGTCGGGGAATATTCGATTGGTCGGGGAATATTCATTTTAACAAGGAATATTCATACGACGGCACAATCATTGGTGGACCCCACAATGGAAGTATTGTCGTATGTAGACACTCAAAATTTTCTGCACTCCTATTACTAACATTGCAGGAGGGTAGATTCGTCTTTTGGAGATAACCCTGAAAGACAGCTTACATCCATCCCGAATACCACCGGAAGTTCAGTTCCAACCCGGAACATAAACCGGGAACGTCATGTCAACCCGGAACACACACCAGGAATGTCATTTCCGATCTCGGAGATAACCCCAAGATATGCAGATAAAAAGATCGGTAACAACACCGAAAGAGGACAGTTCTGTCTCGGCGATAACACTGTGACGTTCAATTCCGGTCTGGGGATAACATCGGGAGTAATAACACCATCTGGTGATAGCCCAAGGATGCCATTGCAGTTGAGGTGATAACCCCAAAAATGCTTGTTTCAAACATATGCAATCAGCTTCAACCTCAGACATCCTATCGAGGCACACACACCTAAGAACCGGAGATAACAACGGGTAGACAGGAACATCCACAGATGACAGTGAGGCATACAAACAAGCAGCCCAATCTCAGATGTAACCCTGAGCAACGTCTGCTTTTTGCTTAAACCGGCGATAACCCCGGTGAAGAGTCACAACGTCATCTTACCACGTCAACAAGATGATATCATGGCATACCAACAAGTAGTCCAATCTCAGCTGTAACCCTGAGCAACGTCTACTTTTAACTCAAACCGGCGATAACCCCGGTGAGGAGTCAAACATCATCTTAATCCTTCGACAAATGACACGTTGTCTCAACACTTCATACATACATACATCCAATAATGTCCCACAAGAACCGAGGCGTGACAATCCCGAGTGACTATTACGTGGCGAAGACTTTTGATAGAATTTGAAGCTTGAAGACCATGGGCATGTAATTCTCTTCTGAATTTGTACAACCTCTAATCCATGTCATTGCGTAACTCTCGACACGGTGGTCAAGAAGAAGGTCGATATACCTCGTTCGGATGCTCGGATTGAAGTTCCGCAAGTTCGAAGCGACATTAGAGTGCATGAGTGCACGATTCTTCTTAGACGACAGGACCCGTGAGGCTCGGATTCACCATGACCGTACCATAGGTATAGCTCAAGTGCCGCCAGAAGTGTACCTGCTACCATCCATCTATATATACAAGGTTTGGGTCGACCATTTGAAGGGAGGAGAGAAGGAAAAAAGCGAGGAAGCCACATCCATTTTGCTCTGCATACACATCTTTTGAGTGTTTCCTCTTCTTTAAACACTAGTTAGCTCACATATAGCTATATTTTATCCTATTGAGGGTGAGTGTTTATCCATTTAAAGTCATAGAAGTCTACTTTGGCATCCCACTGTAAGCCTTCTTACATTTTATAAAGCCTTATTCTCATATAGCACACACTATTATACACATTGAGAGTCGTGTTGTGTGCGTTTGCCCGGACTTCGGTCCGTGGTTTTTATTTCTGTCTGTATATATATATATATATATACTAATATATGCATATATTTCATATATATGGACTAACATTATCGAGTTATGCCTCGATTGAGCCTGAACTTTGATTCGAGCGTTTAATTGCTTTTATATATATATATATATATATATATATATATATATAAATATCGATTGCACAGATTATACATCGATGCGAGCCCGGATTTTTTTATATATATATATATATATATATATTAAAGCTTTTATATATATATATAATTAATAATTATATATATATATATATATATAATTGATTTACATATTATGAATTCGATTTACATTAAATTATTACCGCTTTATATATATATATATATTTGTACACACACATACATATATATATATATATATATATATATATATATATATATATATTTACATTCTTCTGTGCATGGAGTTTTACTGTGGCCTTTTACATGACTTTTATTTACATTTTGTCCGCCTGAGTTTACTTCTTGTGGTAGTTGATCGCTTTTACAACTTTATTTACATTTCGTCACTTTGGAGTTTACTTCGTGGTGGTTGATCATGTCATATATATATATATATATATATATATATATATATATATATATATATATATCGCTTTTATATATTTACATTTTCGATCCCCATGGAGTTGCTTTCGTGGTGGTTGATCATGTCCGATATATATATATTCTACAACTTTTATATATATAACTCGCCATCGCTTTCCATACAAATTGCGAAGATCATGTGAGCCTAGGAATCATGTGATCACTGTGTTCGATTTATTGAATCTAGATTTGGTTACCATGATGGACATTTTTTGTATGGTAGCTTGTACATTATTTTACAATGTCTTAATTTCCTTGGATGGTCATCATGCCCATGAGGAGTTCTAAGATCGCTATATATTATTTTCTAGAATGCTTCACATCTCGAAAATAAAAGCAAATGTTTACATTTAATAATAAAATGGAAGTATGAAAAGGTCTCAATTCCTATTGAGCACAGGGTTTGAAAAACCTCTTTTACAAAATGTCATTGTTATATCTTGGTTAAAACAGGATTTTTCTATAACATTCAAACCTTGTGTATATAGAGGCGAACGAGGTCACGTACTACTTTCAAATAATTGCACATTGATCCACACATACACACATAAACACACACATTCATATAATAATTTCTTTGAAAAGTGGCGATCACCGTAGTAACACGGATGTCGGGAGTGCCTAACACCTTCCTCCAAGATAATCAAGCTCCCCGGACCCAAAATGAATCTCGGTTTCACGTAATTCGGTTAGAAGATGTCAAATCATCGGGTCAATGTGCAAGCATTTTCGATTGCGTTGGTGCAACCAGTTAAATACACCAACTGGCGACTCTTAAAGTCCAATCGTCGACATTATACATGTCGGACCTTTTTCACTTGTTTTTCAAACAAATCTCACATTAACATGAGAACACCAAAGAACAAGTAACGAAAAAGGACACTCAAAAATTCCGACGTCAACATCGTATTTAGAAAATGATAGAATTATCTTTTTATAAAAATAACGACGAAAGTTTTACTGTTAAATTGTTGAACTACTCGGTAGTAAAAGTACAGTAATACGCGTGGTTGCATAGTAGCACATGGTATTGATTATTGATGCTTACGTAAGAAGTCACTCAGTTATACTCAATTATTGCTTAAGTAATTGCTGCATCATATCTCTCATATTTTTGATTCAATTATTGTCACAATATCATCTGCATAATATTTATTATTATTAAATCAATAATTGAGACGACAAAGTTATTCATAATATTATTTGCAATATTGACGATGTCTAGAAAGTTCTGTCGAGGAGAGATTTGGTTACCTAATTACGCGCCAATAGGGAGAAATCCTTATCGAAAAGCCCCCTCTTTCCTGAGAATGATCTGGTTGTTAAATATTGTGAGTTATAATATTAATGATGAATAAGTTCGTGTTGATTAAAGATAAAATTGATAGTTTCATTGTGTTGGGATTATTAGTGTTAGTGGAAATTGACATTTATTTCGATAATAATTGATGTCTGGAAGTTATATTGACCAATCGGGTAATTAATTGGATAAATGAGCAATTAATTGCTATTAATTCACATGCTTATAACTATGTGTTCACAGGTATGTACTATTGATTCACATGTATGTACTATTAGAGGAGGTGGTGCAAGATTGATAATACTTGCATGACTAAATTAAAAATGAATGTATAGATAAAGGTACTATACTGTAATTATTTTTTCACATGTATAGAACTATTGAGTCACATGATTGTACTATTGATTCACATGATATACTATTAGGGGAGGTGGTGCAAGTTTGATAATACTTGCAGGACTAAATTAAAAATGAAAGAAAAGATGAAGGTATTATACTATATAATATTTCGAAACTATATTTTCCCCAAATGAAGCAATTTTCGCTTCACTTCACTATTTCAATATCACAAGAGCATTTTAGAGAGAAGCTAGAGGTAAGGGTATTATTTATATTCATATTCGAGGTAAGGGGTATTAAGAGATATTATTATTTTTCGATTTGTATGAATATTGTTTTGTTTAATATTCATAAAGAATATTATCTTAGATTCAATATTCGTAGGAATATTATCTTCGTTAAATATTCGTTGGAATATTATTTTCGTTCAACAGTTGAAAGGGATGTTATTTTTGTTCAATATTCGCTTGAAATAATATTTTCTTCCATACTCTATAGTATGTAAGTAATATTATTTCGTTTCAGATTTTGAATTATATACTCATTTTGTTAAAGTTTTGGCTTCTATACTCCATGAAATTAGTAGAATATCCTTGAAATTTGTGTTTCATCTAATATCATTTCACAAAGATATTTTTAAATATTCTTGTTAAATTTTAAGGTTTTCATGCCGAAGTACTGTCTATGAGTACTATTCATTTATACGGTACTATTCACAAAGTACTATTTATAAAGTACTATTCACGAAGTACTATTCATAAGTACTATTCATAAAGTACTATTCTGTGGTACTATTTCAAGTCTTATTCATGGGTACTATTCACTCTGTACTATTCATTCTTGAGTATTATTCATGACAAAAATTGATTTATTTTTGGTTCAAATCATTTTTGATACAATATTATTTTTGAATTTTACTTCACAAAGCAGTATCGTGTTAGCAATTTGAACATTATTGAATTTTGGATAAATTAAATTATAAATCTTTAAAAATTTATCATTTGTTACGTTTAATTGAATTCTTATATCATTGTCATTATCCTCATTCTTATATTGTGATGAAAGTCATCTTTGGCTTACGTGCATGGATGGACTATTGATTTATATGATTATGACCAAGTATCATTCGATATAATCATGACCCGTAATGTTACAAATGATGTGGTAAAAGTCCTCATTGGCTCGTAGTGCATTGATGGACAGTTATTGGTATGATTATTACCAGGGATTATTCAGTATAATCATGACCATTGATGATTACATGAATATCCTTGGCCCATAGTGCAGGGATAATTTGATGATGTGGTTTATTTATTAAGCTGAGTCTCATCGATAAAGTTGATGAAAAACTTTTTAAATCATAGAAGATAGTAGATATCATGCTCTACTTGACTTTTCTAATGGATTGCTTGTTCCGCTGCAGTTGTTGATCTAAAACTTGTTGTCTATTATATTCTATCAATTGTTATACTGTTGAAGGCTAAGGATAATTTATTCTGAATTATCTTAGTCGTAATATTTCTTATTGGTCTAGTTGAGCTCACCCTTTTCTTTCATTGTTCTCTTCAGGAAATGAGAATATAGATGGGACGAGTCGGGGAATGGAGTGATGGTCCAGGATAAGTGGCTTTAGTAGTCCTCACTATTCTATGAAATAGTGTGATAATAATTGTAATGAGGACTCCATTGAGTGTGGATATTGTCTAGAAGATAATATTTGTGTTAAAACTCTCAGCTTATGTTTTGTCGTATTTTACACGACAGTTGTATAATTAAGTTTTTATTTGTATTTTGTACCATGTATTTGGCGACTCAAGATGGGTGATGTATACCAGTTTTGGGGGCGTCACAACAAATGCATTGTATATACATGATATAATCAATTATATATACACAATATCAATACATATACATAATATCATACACATTCAAAATGTAGGGCATATGTGTGTGAAACCAAAATTACAAGCTATTGTGCGTGTTAATGTGTGTAAAATTGGGAAAATGGCAATATTGAATACTAACCATTAACTACAGGTAATAGAAGATAACAATTGTGACTCCCCAAAATAGGCCCAAACAACCCATTCTAAGTCGCCAAATACATGGTACAGAAAAAACTATAATTTCATTATTACAATTGTCGTGCAAAATACGACAACACATATAGTGTGAGTTAAAATACAAATATTGTCTTCTAGACAATATCCACACTCAAATTAGTCCTCATTACAATTATTGATACATTATTTTACAAAAAAAAAGAGAGGACTGCTAAACAACTTTCTAGAACCATCATTCCATACCCCGACTAGTTCCCGCTATATTCTCGCCTCCTGAGAAGAAAAATGGAACAAAAAGGAAAAGGGTGAGATCAACTAGCCCAGTAAAGAACATTATGACTAAGATAATGTAGATCAAATTATCGTTAGTCCTCAACAGAGGAAAATCTGATAGAATATAATAGACAACAAGTTTAGATCAATTTTCACAGCGAAAAAAACAATTCATTAGAAGAGTTAAGTAGAGAATGAAGTTTACTATCTTCTATGATTTAAAAGTCCATCATCAATATTTTGTCCCTGTAACATCAATCAATATGCATCTTGAATCAAATATTCATATTTGCACTACGACCAAAGATATTCAATCGTATCCCCAGTTGGTCATGTTCATCTCAACACCTTTTCATCTTTGCACTACAGACCAAGATATTCATCATGTAATCGTTCATCTTTGCACTATAGGCTAAAGATATTCAGTTATATCACCATTTAGGACTGAGAATAATGGAAATATTTTAAAGAAAACGAATCAAGTGAGATAAAAGGAAAAGGATTAAGGATTCATACTTTAGTTTATCCAAGTTTAAAAATACTCCATAATAAACCATTGTGAAGCAAAATTCAAGAATGAAGATCAAAACATGGATACAATCAAAGCTAGTAACCATAATAAACAACTTGGACAAAGAAAAGAAAGTTTTAAATTTTCTGTGAATAAGTCGTATACGTGAATAGTAACCCCAACACAAAAAGGCAAAAATTTCACAAGAAAAATCTTTCCAGTATTCCGGCATAATGATATTGAAAGAAATAATATCATTTATAAAAAAAATTAACATCCCTTACCTTAAAAGGACAGTACTTCTGACTGGAATATCGGATATAATGTTGAAGAAAACTTGCACTGTATAGCAACACTCAAAGTATCAAAATACTCACAAAAATACGCTCGATAATATAGAGAGACAAAACTTCATATTCTGGTGTGATTTTCAATTTTAACCTAAGCATCCTATTTATAGAAAAATGCTTAGAACACAAAAGCAAAAAAATTAATAAAATATTAATATTTTTATTTAATTTCCTACGCACACCTTACAATCTGAATTCAGTATTAACCACATGCAAGTGGGGCCCACCAAAAAAAAAAAAAGTTTTTCTAAAAAAAACATTTAAAACTCCAAAAATCAATTATTACGGAATTTCAATAATTCATAATAAATAACCCTTTTATCAGAAAAATTTGAATATTATGTCCATTCCATAGGAAATTTAATTCTCTATAACTTTGTAGATTTAAGTTTTTCCAAATTCTAAACAGAAATTGACTGAAATCCACATACGGACGATTTTGCAAGTTATAATCAAATTTCAGTAAAAAATGGGGCCCACCAACATATTTAACATGTTTTTATAACAAAAATATTCTTCCTCCACATTTATTCATATATCGCACATTCATTATTATATTATTATATTATCACATTATACATTTATAATGTAATATAATAATATATTTGAATGAATTATTTTATCAGAAAAGATAAAATATCAATTTTCAACAATTGTCGATTTTCTAAAAATTCCTCCATTTATATCCATATTAGACCTGGCAAACGGACCCAAAGCCCACGGGCCGGGCTGGTAGGCCCTTCAAAAAGTGGGCTTTGGGCCGCATTTTTTTGGCCCACGTACGAAACTGTGGCCTTTTTTTTGCTTGCGTTCACCTCAAAAATGGCAAAATAAACTTGCAAACTTCATGCAAGCTTTATATTTTCTACCACCAAAACCAAGTTATTTTGGTCTTACCCATCAAAGGCCCGACCCGTTTGACAAGTGTAATCCACATAAATAAATATTTACTTATCATATAAATCAATGATTAATTATTCACAAATAATATTATAGAATCACAATAATGACAACCAGGTCGTTCCCAGGAAAGAGGGGGCTTTCCGATAAGAATTTCTCTTTACTACCGCGTAATTAGATGATCAAACCCCTTTCCTAGACAAAACTTCCTTAGACATTGCCAATAATGTTGTCTAATAATATTATTCAAATAATATAAATTATTGATCTGATAATGAAAATACTATGCAGTGATAATTATTGAATCAATAAAATAAAATATCAACGTAGTAATTATTGAATCAATAAAATAAAATATTAAATAGTAATTATCGTAACAATTATTGAGTAGGATCGCCACGTAAAAATCAATAATTGGTGCAATCTGTGTGTCATCGTACAAGAACAATCAAGATATTATCGTGTTTTAAACAATGGGTATTCCAACGGTGTTAATGGTAATAACTACTTGATTATTTATAAAAAACTCATACTTGTCATTTTTTTCATCTGATCGCTTTTCGTTATGGGGCCCACAAAAGGCTTTGTCGTCGTACGAATATTCCCCGACAACAAGAATATTCCACGACCAACCGAATATTCCTCGACAACAATGAATATTTTATAAACACTTGCTTATTTAAAATATTTGTATATTTTACCCATAACTAACCACATTAATCAAATCAACCCCTTATTATTAAAAAATAATAATTAGAGAATTTAAATCTTTATTTATAAAAAGTTGGGGTCTTACAACCTCCCTTCCTTATGAAATTTCATCCTCGAAATTGACGTATGTACCTGGTGTTTTGATTCATAAAACTTTGACTTGAGGTACAACCTTTGAGCGTAGGACATGCTCCTTCCTATCCAGGATCTTGATAGGTACCTCCTCGTACGTTAAATCTTTGGCTATCTCGTCTGATTCTAACTCAATAATGTGGTTTGGGTCTTTTACATATTTACGAAGCACATATATATGAAAAACATTATGAACACGAGACATGCTTGGAGGTAATGCGAGTCTATAGGCCATATTTCCTACTCGATCAAGAATCTCAAATGGACCAACAAATCACGGATTGAGCTTTCATCTCTTCCCGAATCTTATAACTCCCTTCCATGGAGCAACACTTAACAATACATGATCCCCAATATTAAATTTCAAGTCCTTTCGATAAAGATCCGCATAACTCTTTTGTTGATCATGTGCCGTTTGTATACGTTGTCGGATCATTTGGATCTTTTCTGTAGTCATACGTACCAACAATGTTGCTTCACCCACCTCACCCCAACATACTAGAGAGCGACACTTTCGTCCATACAATGCTTCAAATGGAGCCACACCTATACTTGCCTAATAATTGTTGTTGTAGGAGAATTCCACCAATGGTAAGTACTTATCCCAACTCCCTTTGAATTCTAGGACACAGAGTCTTAATAGATCTTCAAGAGTTTGAATAGTCCTCTCTGATTGTGTGTCCGTCTGGGGATGGTATGCCGAACTAAATCGTAAATCCGTGCCCATAGCTTTCTGTAAGCTAACCCAAAATCGTGAAGTGAATCTTGGGTCATGATCCGGAACTATGGATACTGGCATGCCATGCAACCTCACAATCTCATTCACGTACATACGAGCAAGACGTTCAAGGGAATAAGTTTCTCGTATAGGCAAGAAATGAGCAGACTTGGTTAATCTATCGATAATAACCCAAATTGCATCTATGTCTTGAGAAACCTTGGGAAGACCAGTAATGAAATCCATGTTAATGTGCCCCACTTCCATTCTGGAATCTCAAGTGGTTGCAATGGAACTTTTGGTACTTGATGCTCCGCCTTAACACGTTGACAAGTTAAACATCTTGAGATAAACTCGCAATCTCTCTCTTCATATTACTCCACCAAAATGTATGTCGAAGATCACGATACATTTTGGTACTTCCAGGATGGATTACAAATGGTGTGTTGTGTGCCTCTATCATGATCTTGTACTTCAAATCAGAGTCGTTAGGAACACAAAGTCTGGAGTTCACTCTAAGTATTCCTTCTTCATCGATTCTTGCTTCTGGGATAACACCTTCTTGTACTTTCTTCTTCATACGCATCAGCTCTGGGTCTGTGGCTTGAGCAGCTTTAACTTTATCGATTAAAGTTGGTTCTATACGTATACTTGACATCGTCACATGGGTCCCCGGAGTCTTGAACTCTATCTTCATCTTTTCTAAATCACACAAAATGGGCCTTTATGTTCGACAATATTGCCCTCGTACCCGCATATGATCTTCTACTCAATGTGTCAGCTACCATGTTCGCTTTTCTGGGATGGTATGGTCAGAACATGTGCCAAAATGAGTCTCCTCTTGAGTTCTTGGAAGTCATTCTCACATTCCTTTCTCTATTTGAATTTTGTATCTTTTCTAGTCAGCTGAGTTAATGGAGTAGTGATTCGAGGAAATCCTTCCACGAATCTCCGATAATAACCAGCTAAGCCTAGAAAGCTACGTATTTCGGTTACTGACTTAGGTTGCTCCCAACTGTGACTCATATCCCAATCTTGGATAACACGTCACAATGGCACCTATCAGTTTACCACCGCACGAATATGGCGTCCCCTACGGAGAGTCTGGCTTCGATGCATTCCACAAAGGAAGTCACTAGATAGAGGCTCAGGTACCAACTCCTATAGTTAGGTTTTTAACTCCTTAAGTTCAATAGGAGCCATTTTATATGGAGTTTTTGAAATGGGATTTTTACTGGATTCAAGGTCAATACAACATTCGACTTCATGCTCTTGGGGTAGATCAGGAAGTTCTTCAGGAAATACGTCAGGAAATTCACTAACAACAAAAATATTATTCAAATCTGACGTATTTTTGTCCAAGTCCATGACATGGGCTAAGAAAGCTTGGCATCCATTTTTTAATAAACGAATGGCTTTATGGCTTATTATGACAGTGATTGACTTTAATGGTTTGGTTGCTTGAATTAGTATAACAGGTTGGTTAGGAATATGAAAACTAACAACCTTACGAAAATAATCAATTTTAGCATGATGAGTGGTTAACCCATCAATCCCTAAAATCACATCAAATATATGTATTTTCAAAGAGATAAGATCAACAGGTAATATGAGGGTTCCAACTTAAATCAAGCAAGATTTATAAATAGTGGATGTAATGAAAGTTTCTTCTAACGAAGTTTCAACAGATAAGTCAAAGTCTAATTTCTCAGGTGTCAAGTTCAAACGTTGAGCACAAGCAGAAGAGATAAAAGAATGGGTATAACCGGTATCTAATAAGGTATAGACTTCGCAAGAATTTATAATTAACTAACCCGTGATACCTTCGTTTGGGTTCCTCGTATTTTGGGAAGTCAAGAAAAATGCTCTTCCTTGAATCGCTGACTTTGACTTATCTGGGACAACCTTTGGTGTCATCGTCCCAACTGGACTTAACTTTGCTATAGAGTACATTCTACCCTTAATTGCTTCATCGTATTCTTGATCCATAATTTGAATCATTACTCTCCGATCCATATCGAATTGGGGTTGACCGCTCTGCACAGGGTAATTTCGAACTCGATGTTGGATTCTCCCAATTGTTGTCTAAAAAGCGAAATCCATTTCATCTATGTTGGCCTTATTGGATCAGACGTCTTTTTCTACAATATCAAAGCGTCGTGCGACTTTTACCCATGCATCCTCCATTTTCATTCATTCAGTTGTTTCTTCTTTCATTAGAACTTTGATCATAGCATTCTCAGATTCCAGCTCTAATATCTTATACTCTGTCAAAGAGTGTTTCTGTTCAAGCATCACACATCGGGTAACACAATTTTGAATTGTTGCATCCCTTTGCTCCACGACCGCCTGCCGTTCTTCAACCTACTCTTCTAACTCATGAATACGATTTTGCAATTCTACATTTTGCTCATAAAGTTCTCTTAATAAATCCTCATCGGGTTCCTCCTCTTCCTCACTCTCAGCTGCTACTTTTGCGACTAGCTCGGGTACAACTATTAATTCTTCACTCACCACATGGATATCTCTAATTTCTTCTTCGCCTGACATCACATTATCCTGGTTGGTGATTAGAGGTGTCTCAACGGTCTCATTCACTCCATTGCTCATCTCAACATTTTTAGCTGTAATTCTCAATAATGTCACAAAACAAGGGTTAATTAAAGAAATAGACATAACAAATAATATCCCTATATTCTGACCGACCAACAAATAAGCTTAGGCGGGACACACTAGCGAAGGATTTACTCGTCTCTCCCCTCCTAGTTCTAATCCCCGATCTCTTCCAAAGACCATATCCCTAAGCTCTGATACCAACTGTGACGCCCCCAAAATAGGTCCACACAACCCATTCTGAGTCGCCAAATACATGGTATAGAAACAACTATAATTTCATTATTACAATTGTCGTGGCAAAATATTTACAACATGACATATATCTTGTGAGTTAAAATACAAATATTATCTTCTAGACAATATCCACACTCAAATAAGTCCTCATTACAGTTATTGATACATTATTTTACAAAAAAAAGTGAGGACTGCTAAACAACTTAATAGAACCATCATTCCATACCCCTATTAGTTCCCGCTATATTCTCGCCTCCTGATAAGAAAAATGGAACAAAAAGGAAAAGGGTGAGCTCAACTAGCCCAGTAAAGAACATTATGTCTAAGATAATGTAGAACAAATTATCGTTAGTCCTCAACAGAAAAATCTGATAGAATATAATAGACAACAAGTTTAGATCAATTTTCGTAGCGAAAAAATAATTCATTAGAAGAGTTAAGTAGATAATGAAGTTTACTATCTTCTATGATTAAAAAGTCCATCATCAATATTTTGTCCCTGTAACATCAATAAATATGCATCTTGAATAAAATATACATATTTGCACTACGGCCAAAGATATTCAATCGTATCCCCAGTTGGTCATGTTCATCTCAACACTGTTCATCTTTGCACTACAGGCAAAGATATTCATCATGTAATTGTTCATCTTTTCACTACATGCCAAAGATATTCAGTTATATCACCATTTAGGACATGAGAATAATGGAAATATTTTAAAGAAAACGAATCAAGTGAGATAAAAGGACAAGGATTAAGGATTCGCACTTTAGTTTATCCAAGTTCAAAAATACTCCATAATAAACCATTGTGGAGCAAAATTTAAGAATGAAGATCAAAACATGGATACAATTAAAGCTAGTAACCATAATAAACAACTTGGATAAAGAAAAAAAGTTTTAATTTTTCCGTGAATAATGCTGTATACGTGAATAGTGCCGTATACATGAATAGTAACCCCGACACAAAAAGGCAAAAATTTCACAAGAAAAATCTTACCAATATTTTGGCATAATGATATTGAAAGAAATAATATCATTTATTAAAAAAATAGCATCTCTTACCTCAAAAGGACAGTACTTCTGATTAGAATATCGGATATAATGCTGAAGGAAACTTGCACCGTATAGGAACACTCAAAGTATCGAAATACTCACAAAAATACGCTCGATAATATAGAGAGAGAAAATTTCAGATTCTGGTGTGATTTTCAATTCTAACCTAAGCACCCTATTTATAAGAAAATGCTTAGAACACAAAAGCAAAAAATTTAATAAAATATTAATATATTTATTTAAATTTCCTACGCACACCTTACAATCTGAATTCAGCATTTACCACATGCAAGTGGGGCCCACCAAAATAAAAAAAATGTTTTTCGAAAAAAAACATTTAAAACTCCAAAAATTAATTATTCTGGAACTTCAATAATTCATAATAAATAGCCATTTTATCAGAAAATTTTGAATTTAATGTCCATTCTATAGGAAATTTAATTCTCTACAACTTTGTAGATTTAAGTTTTTCCAAATTCTAAACAGAAATTGACCGAAATTATCATACGGACAATTTTGCAGGCTATAATCAAATTTCAGTCAAAAATGGGGCCCACCAACATATTTAACATGTTTTTTGTAACAAAAATATTCTTCCTCCTCATTTATTCATATATCGTACATTCATTATTATATTATTATATTATTATATTATTATATTATCATATTATACATTTATAATGTAATATAATAATATATTTGAATGAATTATTTTATCAGAAAAGATAAAATATCAATTTTCAACAATTGTCGATTTTCTAAAAATTCCTCCATTTATATCCACATAAATAAATAATTCCTTATCATATAAATTAATGATTAATTATTCACAAATAATATTACAGATTCATAATAATGACAACTAGGTCGTTCCCAGGAAAGAGGGAGTTTTTCGATAAGGATTTCTCCTTACTGGGGCGCAATTAGATGACCAAACTCCTTTCCTGCATGTAAATTCTTAGACATTGCCAATAATGTTTTTTTAATAATATTATTCAAATAATATAAATTATTGATCCGATAATAAAATACCGTAATAGTTGATAATTATTGAATTAATAAAATAAAATATCAACGTAGCAATTATTGAATCAATAAAATAAAATATTGAATAGTAATTATCGTAACAATTATTGAGTAGTGTGTAAGACCTCAAATTTTTTTAAATAAAAGGAATTTCCTTTATTTATTATTTTGAAATAGTAAGGGTTGATTTGATTAATGTGGATAGTTAAGGGTTAAATACGCAAATATTTCAAAATAAGCAAGTGGTTATAAAATATTCATTTTTGTTTGGGAATATTCGTTTGGTCGTGGAATATTTGATCGGTCGGGGAATATTCGTACGACTGACGCAGCACCATGCATGTGGGCCCCATAACGGAAAGCGATTGGATGAAGAAAACGACAAATATAAGTTGGTTAAAATAATACAGCGTAGTTGTTATCGTTAAGATCGTTGAATACTTTTGGTTAAATATAAGAATGTCTGGTCGCACAAAGAAGACACCAGAGACGGCATAAAGATTGTTGAATTATTGATCCCACGTAAGAAGGCACTACTCAATAATTATTACAGTGAGTTATCGCTCAATAGTTTATTTTATTGATTCAATAATTGTCTGCGTTGGTATTTTATATTATATCATTGCTTCAATAATTGTCAACATGACAAGATTTCCCATTATCGATCAATAATTCATATTATTTGAATAATATTATTAGATAACATTATTGGCAATGTCTAGAAAGTTCTCGCTTCAAGGAGAGGTTTGGTCACCTAATTGCGCCGCCAAGAAGTGAGAGATCCTTATCGAAAGCCCCTTCCGGGAACAACCGGTCATTATAAATGTGATTCTCAGAATATTATTTGTGAATAATTAATTATTGATTCATATGATAAAGAAATATTTATTTTATATGAATATAAATGATGGATTTATTTATGTGGTTATTAATGAAGGAATTATTGTTGAGGTGTTTTATCAAGATTTTATCTGGATTGGAGGTATTAAAAATCAAATCGTGGGTTTTGAGATATATTGGGGTTATAATTTTTAATCCGACCGTTGGATTGTGGTAATTTTTGGGTATGTTATACATACATAAGTTGAGGATATGTCCACAAATTTTGAACCGTTAAAATGCACCTAATGATTTGTTGTGAATTTTAAGAGGTGTCGGATTCTAAATTAGGTTTATAATTGATTTTGGTGGAAAATTTAGAATTGAGTGGGCCCCACTTGTGGTTGGTGAAAAATGTGCTGAATTTTATTTCAAATGTGGTGGGTGGCAATAGTAGTAGTAGTGTAAAGCCATCGTGAAAGGTGTCAAGTCCGCTTCTGGGCTAACATTTTCCTATAAATAGAGGGCTAAGTTAGAATTGAAAATCACACCGTAAACAAAGTTTTCTCTTTCTCTATATTATCGAGCGTATTTTGTGAGTATTTAGATACTTTGAGAGTTCATTGTTCAAGACAAGTTTCATTCAAAGATCACTTCCACCTTTCCTTCCAAGTAATCGATTCTTTGAGGTAAGGGATATTATTTTTTCGTAATGATATTATTTCTTCAATATCATTATCTTTGAAATGTCGATCCAAGTTTTTATCAAATTTGGAACTTTTTCATGCTCTGGAGTTACTATTCATGAGTTACTATTCACGAAGTTACTATTCATGAGTTACTATTCACGAAGTTACTATTCACGAGTACTATTCATGAAGCGTGAAGATGTTTTTGTGGAATTTCTATCTTTTGGTGTCTGAGTTACTATTCACGATACGGCAAGACTATTCACGATACTCTGACTATTCAATCGAAAAATAAAATTTCTTCTTTTCATTCAAAATATCTATTCGGATACTAGCTTTGATTGTATCCATGTTTTGATCATTCTTGAATTTTACACCACTATGATTATTTTTGAGGTGTTGGACATGGATAAAACAAAGTACGTAATCCTTAATCCTTAATGTCCATTTTGTTTCACCGATTCGTTCTTTAAAATATTTTTTTCATCATCCTCGCCTTAAATGATGATATTATTGAATATCTTTGGCACCGTAGTGCAAAGATGAATGATTTTCAAGAATATCTTTGGCCTTTGTAGTGAAAAGATGAATGATTTTCAAGAATATCTTTGGCCAGAGTAAAGATGAACAGTGTTTAAATGAACATGACCGATCGATGAATATCTTGGCCTTTAGTGCAAAAGATGAGCATGTGTTGAGATTTAACACGATCGATTGATGAATATCTTTGGCTTTGTAGAAACAAAAAGATGAATATTTGATTTGAGATGAATATTGATTGATGTTACAGGATAAAATATTGATGATGGACCGTTAAATTCATAGATTATAGTAGATTTCATTCTCACGTAACTCGCTCTATGAATTATTATTTCACATGTAATATTGATCCTCAAACTTGTCGCTCATTGATTCTATCGATTTTTTCCTCGTTGGAGACTAACGATAATTTGTTGTATATTATCTTAGTCATAATATTCTTTATCGGGCTAGTTGAGCTCACCCTTTTCCTTGTTGTTCCATTTTTCTTCTCGTGGAGGCGAGAATGTATGAAAGTACTAGTGGGTAATGGAATGAAGGTTCTAGAGAGAGTTGTTTAGTAGTCCTCACCATTTTTGTAAAATATTGTATCAATAAATGTGATGAGGATTTATTTGAGTATAGATATTATCTAGAAGATAATATTTGTATTTAAACTCATTAAGATATATTGTCGTATTTCACACGACATTTGTATTATGAAGTTGTAGTTTGCTTTGCTTGTACCATGTATTTGGCGACTCGAGAATGGGTGTTGTGTATACCTATTTTGGGGGGCGCCACAGTTGGTATCGAGCCATAAGTGTGAAGAGCCGAGCCCTCGCATTGGTGACTTCATTGATGGGGATGCACCGGACTCTCCGTAGGGGACGCCAGTCTTTCTATGGCAAGTCGATAGGTACCAATGTGAGGTCTTGACCACAAGTTGGTGTCCGGAGTTACTGATTGGTATCGAGCTTAGGATATGATCTGGCGGAGATCGGGGATAGAACCAGGAGGGAGAGACGAGTAAATCCTTCGCTAAGTATGTCCTACCTAAGCTTATTTGTTGGTTGGTCAAGATATAGGATATTATGTGATATATTGATTTCCTTAATTAACCCTTGTTTGGCTGACAAGATTTGAGAATGTCGAATCGAGAATATTAATAAATGGAGTAAATGAGACCGTGGAGATGTCTCATTTTTACCAACGAGGAGAACGAACGTAACAGTCGGGCAATGTTCCTCCCGTGAACAATACCACCGAAAGCAGATGATGAACGAGGGGATGTTTAGAAGCTTTTTTGCGATTCATGCAAAATCGCACGAGGAGACTCGTGTTCAAAATATAGGAGGAAATGATAGCAATTCACGGGTGGTCACAAGCGCGGTTCAAAGAGTTGGGACCACCGTAATTTAAGGGAAAGCCAGATCCGATTATGGCGGAAACATGGGTCAAGCAAATTACCAAGATATTCGATGTCTTGGGATGCACGGAGGAATGAAGGTTCCATTCGCTACCTTTATGTTCCGTGGCGAGGCAGACATCGGTGGGAATCTGTGAAGCGTACTCCATCCAAACCGCACTCAACATGTCTTGGGAGACGTTTCGTAAACAGCTTCAATGACAAGTACTTCCTTGAAAGTATTCATTATATGAAGGAAGTGGAGTTTATTAGACTAGAGCAGTAATAACATGACGCAGTGTCCCAAAGACGAGGCGTAAGTTCATGAGTTATCCAGTTTGCACCTCATTTGGTGGAGAATGAGGAACGATGACGCGGATGTTTCGAGAGGTTTGAAACCCGACATACGCCAAAGATCTCATTTTTCATAAATTTTCTCTCTTCGGATGTTGTCAACAGGTGGCTCAATTGTTAGAAAGCGAGATAACGAGTACGTTCAACCGAGGGACCATAACTGTGGATCATATCAAGATAAGATCCATCGTAATAACGATAACCGCGGGAGAAAGAAGAATACTGATTAAAGGCAGAACCACTCACCGTGGTAATCGTGGCCATGAAAATAGAAGAAGCGAGTGGGAGGGGATTTTAAAAAAGGAGATTCAACAACGACCATGTGAAGACGCTCACCAAAGTAGCAACTAGTTTTAAGGGAGGAGAACGACCACCTGTCATATGTTATAAATGCGGAAAGAGGGACATATCACCAAACCGCCCACAACGGTTTAAGGTATGCTATAATTGTGGAAAAGAAGGACATATCGCCGAGATCAGACGATATCGAAACCCGCCCAATGGGAATGGTGACTCAAAAGGATGTCCCGTAAAAGTCAAAGTCAACGATTCTCGGAAGAGCGTTTGTCGTGGACCGGTCAAAATGCGAGGAACCCGAACGGTTAGCACGGGTTAGTTAATTATAAATTCTTGCGAAGTTTATACCTTATTAGATACAGGGTTCTACCCATTCTTTATCTCTTTCTTTGCGCTCAACGTTTGAACTCGACTACGGAGAAATTAGACTTTGACCTATTTATGGAGACTCCATTAGAGAAACTTTCATTACATCCGTTGTTTAAAAATCTTGTTTGATTCAAGTTGGCACCATTACCTTACCGTTGACCTTATCTCTTTAAAGATACTTGCTTTGGGGATTGATTGGTTAACTACTCATCACGCCAAAATTGATTGCTTTTGTAAGTTGTTAGTTTTCATATTCTAAGCAACTCGTTATTCAACTCAAGCAATCAAACCATTGTAGTCAAACATTTTCATATCAAGCCATGAAGTCATTCGCTTATTACGGATGTCAAGTTTTCTTAGTCCATGTTATGGATTTGAATAAAGACACGCCGATTTGAATAATATTCTTGTTGTTATTGATTTTCCCGACGTATTTCCTCAAGAATTTATTCGCTTACTCCCAAAGATCGATATTAAATTTTGTATCGATTTTGAACCCAAGATAAAAACTCATTTCTAAAATCTCATATCGAATGGCTCTATTGAACTTCGTGAGTTAAAAATTCAACTATAGAATTTGGTACACGAGCCTTTATCTTGTGACTTCCTTTGTGGAATGCAATCAAGCCGACTCTCGTCAAGGGACGCCATATTCGCATGCGATAGTAAATCGATAGGTGTCATTGTGACGTGCTATCCAAGATTGGGATATGAGTCACAAATTGAGAGCAACCTAAGTCAAGAATCGAAATACGTAGCTTTCTAGGCTTAGTTGGTTATTATCGAGATTCGTTGAAGGATATTCTCGAATCGCTATTCCATTAACGTAGCTGACTCATAGAGATACAAAATTCAAATGGAGCAAGGAATGTGGGAAGAGCTTCAAGAACTCAAGAGGAGACTCATTTCAAAGATATGTTCGACCATGCCATCCCGAAAAGCTTAACGTGGTAAATGACGTGTTGAGTAGAAGATCGTGATACAAGTACGAAAGTACAATATTGTCAAAGACTCATAGTTTACAAATAATAGAGATGGAGATGAAAACTCTAGGTACCCACGTGATGATATACGAGTACGTGATGATATACGAGTATAATCGACTTTAATCGATAAAGTTAAAGCTGCTCAAGCTACACAACCGGAAATGATGAATTTGAAGAAGGAGGCAAGAAGTTGTTATTTTAAAAGCGAGAATCGGTGAGGTGAGGAAAGCTCAAACCTTCGATTTATTAATCCATTTGAAATTCTCGATCGAATAGGAACCGTGGGCCTATAGACTCGCTTTTACCACCAAGTACGACGCCATGCGTGTTCATAACGTTTTTTTCACGATCGATGTTACGTAAATATGTGGACGACCAACTACGTTATAGAGTTAGAACCCGGACGAGATAGCCAAGACTTAACGATATGAGGAGGTACTGCCAAGATTTTGGATAGGAAGGAGCATGTCCTACGCGCAAAGGTTCTACCACAAGTTAAAGTTTTGTGGAGGAATCATGTTATAGAGGAAATGACCTGGGAGTTGGAAACGAAAATGAAAGCGAGGTATCTTTACCTTTTCGAAACACCAGGTACGTACGTCAATTTCGAGGACGAAATTTCATAAGGAGGGGAGGTTGTAAGACCCCGAAATTTTTTAAATAAAAAGGAATTTCCTTTATTTATTATTTTGAAATAGTAAGGGTTGATTTGATTAATGTGGATAGTTAAGGGTTAAATACGCAAATATTTCAAAATAAGCAAGTGGTTATAAAATATTCATTTTTGTCGGGGAATATTCGTTTGGTCGTGGAATATTCAGAAATCGTCGAGAATATTAAATACGACATACTGCTAGCCCATGTGTGGGCCCCATAACTTGAAAGCGATTGGATGAAGAAAGCACAAATATAAGTTGGTTAAAAATAAGCAGCAGTAGTTGTTATCAAGTTAAGATCATTGGAATATCTTGGTGGTTAAAATATGATGAATACTGGCGTGGTCGCACAAGAAGATTACCAGACGCACAAAGATTGTTGAATTATTGATCCTTCACGTAAGAAGGCACTACTCAATAATTATTACACAAGAGTTATCGCTCAATAGTTTATTTTATTGATTCAATAATTGTCTGCGTTGGTATTTTATATTATCATTGCTTCAATAATTGTCACCGCACAAGATTTCCCATTATCGGATCAATAATTCATATTATTTGAATAATATTATTAGATAACATTATTGGCAATGTCTAGAAAGTTCTCATCTAAGGAGAGGTTTGGTCACCTAATTGCGCCGCCAAGAAGGAGAGATCCTTATTGGAAAGCCCCTCTTTCCGGGAAAACTACCGGTGGTCATAAATGTGATTCCAGAATATTATTTGTGAATAATTAATTATTGATTCATATGATAAAGAAATATTTATTTTATATGAATATAAATGATGGATTTATTTATGTGGTTATTAATGAAGGAATTATTGTTGAGGTGTTTTATCAAGATTTTATCTGATTGGAGGTATTAAAAATCAAATCGTGGGTTTTGAGATATATCATGGGTTATAATTTTTAATCCCGACCGTTAGATTGTGGTAATTTTTGGGTATGTTATACATACATAAGTTGAGGATATGTCCACAAATTTTGAACCGTTAAAAATGCACGAATGATTTGTTGTGAATTTTAAGAGGTGTCTGATTCTAAATTAGGTTTATAATTGATTTTGGTGGAAAATTCTAGAATTGAGGGCCCCACTTGTGGTTGGTGAAAAATGTGCTGAATTTTATTTCAAATGTGGTGGGTGGCAATAGTAGCAGGTAAAGCCATCAGTAGCAAAGTGTCAAGTCTCGCTTTGCTGGCTAACATTTTCCTATAAATAGAGGGCTAAGTTAGAATTGAAAATCACACGTAAACAAAGTTTTCTCTCTTTCTCTCTATATTATTGAGCGTATTTTGTGAGTATTTAGATACTTTGAGAGTTATTGTTCAAGATAAGTTTCATTCAAAGATCACTTCCGACCTCCTTCCTTCCAAGTAATCGATTCTTTGAGGTAAGGGATATTATTTTTTTCGTAATGATATTATTTCTTCAATATCATTATGCTGAAATGTTGATCTGAAGTTTTTATCAAATTTGGAACTTTTTCATGTCGGAGTTACTATTCATGAGTTACTATTCACGAGTTACTATTCATGAGTTACTATTCACGAGTTACTATTCACGAGTACTATTCATGAAGCGTGAAGATGTTTTTTGTGGAATTTCTATCTTTTGGTGTTTGAGTTACTATTCACGATACAAGACTATTCACGATATCTGACTTTATTATTCACCTAAAAATAAAATTTCTTCTTTTCAGTCAAAATATCTATTCTGGATACTAGCTTTGATTGTATCCATGTTTTGATCATTCTTGAATTTTACACCACTATGATTATTTTTGAGGTTGTTGGACATGGATAAAACAAAGTACGAATCCTTAATCCTTGTCATTTTGTTTCACTGGATTCGTTCTTTAAAAATATTTTTTTTCATCATCCTCGCCTTAAATGATGATATTATTGAATATCTTTGGCCCAGTAGTGCAAAAGATGAATGATTTTGAAGAATAGATGCAAAGATGAATGATTTCAAGAATATCTTTGGCCCAGAGTGCAAAGATGAACAATGTGTTTAAATGAACACGACCGATCGATGAATATCTTTGGCCTTTAGTGCAAAAAAGATGAACAGTGTTGAGATGAACATGATCGATTGATGAATATCTTTGGCCCAGTAGTGCAAAGATGAATATTTGATTTGAGATGAATATTGATTGATGTTACAGGATAAAATATTGATGATGGACCGTTAAATTCATAGATTATAGTAGATTTCATTCTCTACGTAACTTCTTCTATGAATTATTATTTCCGCTGTAATATTGATCCGAAACTTGTTGTCTATTGTATTCTATCGATTTTTCCTCGTTGGAGACTAACGATAATTTGTTGTATATTATCTTAGTCATAATATTCTTCTTTATCGGGCTAGTTGAGCTCACCCTTTTCCTTGTTGTTCCATTTTTTCTTCTCGGGAGGCGAGAATGTAGCGAAAGTACTAGTCGGGGTATGGAATGAAGGTTCTAGAGAGAGTTGTTTAGTAGTCCTCACCATTTTTGTAAAATATTGTATCAATAAATGTGATGAGGATTTATTTGAGTATAGATATTATCTAGAAGATAATATTTGTATTTAAACTCATTAAGATATATTGTCGTATTTCACACTTGACATTTGTATTATTGAAGTTGTAGTTTGCTTCTTGTACCATGTATTTGGCGACTCAGAATGGGTGTTGTGTATACCTATTTTGGGGGCGTCACATAGTGACTGCTTACATAAGAATCAATAATTGGTGTAATACCGTGTGCTACTGTGCAACACCGTGTATTAATATGTTTTAACCACCGGGTATTCCAACAGTGTTAATGGTTACAACTATGCCGTTATTTATAAAAAAAACTCATACTTGTCATTTTCTTCATTCGATCGCTTTCTGTTATGGAGCCCACAAAAGACTGCACCATCGTACGATTAATATTCCTCGACAGCAAGAATATTCCACGACCAACTGAATATTCCCCGACAACAATGAATATTTTATAACCACTTGCTTATTTAAAATATTTACGCATTATACCCATAACTAACCACATTAATCAAATTAACCCCTTATTATTCAAAAATAATAATTAGAGAATTTAAATATTTATTTATAAAAAGTTGGGGTCTTACAACAATGGAAGAGAATGAGGCAAAGGAAGTCGTCGTCGCTTGTCGACGTCGGGATTTTTGAGTGTCCCTTTTCGTTACTTGTTCTTTGGTGTTCTCATGTTAATGTGAGATTTGTTTGAAAAAACAAGTGAAAAAGGTCCCAGCATGTATAATGTCGACGATTTGACTTTAAGAGTCACCAGGTTGGTGAATTTAATTGGTTGTACTAACGTAACCAAAAAAGGTTTGCACATTGACTTCGATTGATTTGACATCGCTAGGCAGTCTGTGGAAACCAGAGATTCATTTTGGGTCAGGGCTTGATTATGCGGAGGAAGGTGTTAAGCACTTCGACATCCGTGTTATTACCACGGTGACCGCCACTCTTCAAAGAAATTGTTATATGAATGTGTGTGTTTGTGTGTGTGTGTGGATCAATGTGCAGTTATTTGAAAGTAGTGCGAGGCCTCGTTCACACCTATATACAAAGGGTTTAAATTTATAGAAAAATTCAGTTTTAACCAAGATATAGCAATGACGTTTTGTAAATGAGTTTTTTCAAACCCTATGCTCAATAGGAATTGAGACCTTTTCATACTTCCATTTTATTATTAAATGTTTGGCTTGTTTGCTTTTATTTTTGAGATGCAAAACATTCTCGAAAATAATATCAAGACGATCTTAGAACTCATCATGGGCATATGACCAATCATCAAGGAAATTGAGACCTTTGTAAAATAATGTACAAACACGCTACGGTGAAAAATGTCCATCATGGGAACTGAATCTAGATTCATGAGATCGAACTCGTGATCACATGATTCCTAGGGTCACATAATCATACGCAATTTGTATGGAAAGCGAAGCGATTATATATATATATATATATATATAAAAAGTAAATATATATATATATATATATATATATATATATACATGATCAACCGCCACGAAGTAAACTCCAGGCGGGACAAAATGTAAATAAAGCTGTAAAAGCGATCAACTTTCACGAAGTAAACTCCAGGCAGGACGGAATATAAATAAAGCTGTAAAAGGCCACGAAGTGAACTCCAGGCCTGACAGAAATGTAAATATATATATATATATATATAAAAGCAGTAAATGCACTGGATGTGAATCGAAGTTCATCGGATATGTCCGACAGCAATTATATATATGTATATATATAAAATCGATTAAACGCACTGGATGTAAATCCAGGCTCATCAGATATGTCCATATATGAAATATATACATATATAAGTATATATATACAGACAGAAATGAAAACCACGGACTGAAGTCTGGGAAAACGCACACAACACGACTCTCAATGTGTATAACAGTGTGTGCTAATATGAGAAGAAGGCTTTATAGAATATAAGAAGGCTTACAGTGGGCTGCCAAAGTAGACTTCTATGACTTTAAATGGATAAACACTCAGCTCCCGCCGGATAAAAGATAGCTATATGTGAGCTAACTAGTGTTTAAAGATGAGGAAACACTCAAAAGATGTGTATGCGAGTAAAATGGAATGAGGCTTCTCGCCTTTTTCCCTCCTCTTCCTCTCTCAAATGGGTGACCCCAAGGCTTGTATATATATAGGCGGATGGTCATGAGCACACTTGGCGATCCATGGGATTGTACTGCTGCGGTTGGTCGTGATGCATCCAGACCTCACGGGTCTCGTCGTTCGCCAAGAGTCACGTGCACTCATAATCGTAATGTCCACTCAAACTTGCAGAACTTCAATCCGAGCATCTGAACGAGGTATATCTAACCTTCTTCGGACCGCTTGTGTCGAGAGTTACACAATGATATGGATTAGAGGTTATACGAAGTCAGGAAGAGGGGTCTATGCCCATGGTCTTCAAGCTTCAAATTCTATCCAAAGTACTGGCACACGTAATAGTCACTCGGGATTGTCAATCCTCGGTTCTTGTAGGACATTGTTGGATGTATGTATGTATGAAGTGTTGAGATGACGTGCCATTGTCAAAGGAACAAGATGACGTTTGACTCCTCGCCGGGGTTATCGTCGGTTTGAGTTGAAAGTAGACGTTGCTCAGGGTTATAACTGAGATTGGACTACTTGTTGGTATGCCGTGATATCATCTTGTTGAGATGGTAAGATGACGTTGTGACTCCTCACCGTGGTTATCGCGGTTTAAGCGAAAGCGACGTTGCTCGAGGTTACATCCGAGATTGGACTCATCGCTTATTTGTATGTCACACTATCATTTGTGGGTGTGTGTGTGCCTCAGCCAGGATGTCCGTGGTTGAAGCCGATTGCATATGTTTGAAACAAGCATTTAGGGGTTATCACGGAAGCGCAATGGCATCTCTTGGGGCTATCACCAAGGATGGGGTTGCTACTCGATGTTGTCTTTGGAATTTGGAACCGAGCATCATGCAGATATTATTGTCGAGACGTAATCGCCCTCTCCGGTGTTGTTCTTTGGTCTTTTGATCTCGCATATCTCGAGGTTATTTCGAGATTGGAAATGACATTCGGTGTGTGTTAGGGTTTTGAGCGATGTTCCGATTTGTGTTCGGGTTGAATCGAACTTCGGTAGTATCCAGGAATGGATGTAAGCTATCTTCAGAGGTTATCTCCAAAAGATAAATCTACCCTCGTGCAATGTTAGTAATAGGAGCGCAAAAAATTTTGAGTGTCTACAGATGCCCCTCTTTATCATATTCATGTAATGAAATGCATGGATAGGATAAAGAATACTAGACACTTGAAATGTAAGCAAGATAAACATGATGCTATATGCAGCAACTGAAAGTATTATGCATACAAGCCAATCATGTATGATGATAAAGCATATACTGTGTAATCAATCTTATTTATTTATTAATAAAAGAATTATTTATTAAAGGCATTTATCAGAAATCCAAACACGTGTTGTGACGATTTCATTTGATCAGAGAGATCATTGAAAGAGGAAACGTCACCCTGGAGCGTGTGGACTCTCAAGACAATATTGCAGATCCATTTACTAAAGCGTTAACACAACAACAGTTTGATCGTCACTTAGAGAAGATGGGTATGAGATACCACGGCGATTGGCTTTAGTGCAAGTGGGAGATTGAAAGTATTATGCATACAAGCCAATCATGTATGATGATAAAGCATATACTATGTAATTAATCTTATTTATTTATTAATAAAAGAATTATTTATTAAAGGCATTTATTATCTACATGGTCTTGTTGTTTTTAATAATATGTGATAAACCCATAGTTTAAGCAATGCTTTTAGAATCATGATAAGATCATGATAATGAGATCTAAATTCTTAGATAGCTTAAAACTAAAATGTTCCCAATCAATGGATTACTAAAAGGGGATTAATGAATGGGATAGATTGAATACGTACGTTGTTTGCTCATTGGATGAGGATGATTGATCTCATAATCATTTGTGGAGACACTAAAGCGAAGTATGTAGGTGCTTATTAGAGAATAAGTTCATTTGAACGTGACTCGCTAAGGAATACCTAATGGAGTTTTACTTACTGTCGATAGGAATTTCGTGAGTGATAGTAAGTACAAATGATCCTTAGACTTGAGATCATCATAGTATCTTATATATAATGAATTACACTTTGACTTATTCCTTAAGACTCTTAGAGTATATCAAAGGGTATGCTTGGGTGTAATAAGTTATATATGAAGATAATGAATGATCAATAAAGAATCTACCACTTAGTAAAAAGGAGAAATGTCCTATGTGATTCGATAAATGATAACCCCAGAAATCCTTGGCGAGGTGGAATGAAATTAGAAAGTAGTTTCTAATTTGCATTCATTAGGAGTTATGCATTTAGGAATCGAAATACATATAATTAAATAAAATAAGACATGACAAAGAATTCCATGTCTTATATTTAATTGGGACATGTATGGTGGAAGGATTGAATTATGCGGTAACTATTTACTCAAAGGTTCTTTTATGATTAATGTTGAAATCTATATTATCCGGAAAGTCGTTGATCGCTAGGGAGGCTTATCCCTATTGTAGAATAAATATTATTTATTTAAATAAATTATTTGTTTAATTTATTTATTTAAATGAGATTAGAATTGTTCTAATTGATTTATTCACAACAGAGTTTAATATGGAGAACCTAAAGGGTCACACCGATTGTCTACAAGGGGTAATCTGTTGGGATGACAATCGTTTGTGAGTGATAGCTTGGACATGCGATCCAAGTCTCTCAAGGATGTTGGCGTTGGGGCTATCATGCAAAGTCTTGAATCCTAAACAACGGCTTATATTCCATAGAAATATTACCTCTTGTGTGTAAGAGATGATCTGTGGGGATAAAGCTTTATACATTTGAGGATGTGTATAACATATTCCCTCATTACATCGAGATTCTTTGCTGACGGTTTGTTGTTATCGGGGTTGCACGATCTTGTTGATGATGTGTATCACCGGATAAATCCTCTTTGGGTGCATTATCGAAAGTGCTTGACCTTCATTGATGTATGTGTCGATGGTAGCATTGCGTTGTAACCCTTAGGGGACATGGGAAGGTTGCTTGATGGGTTTACTTGCCATTGACTAACATGGCGTTAAGTTGCTTGACCTTCATTGATGTGTGTATCGATGGTTGCATTGCGTTGTAACCATGGGGGGATCGTAGATGTTTGAAGGATGTGCGTGCGTTATGACCCCACTGGGGATACGTAGATGTTGATAACCGGCGTTGTAACCCCGTAGGGGGAGGTTTGATATATCGTGGTTTTGCGTTGTAACCCCGTTGGGGAGGTTTAGGGTTGTGACCACGCAAATGATGGCATCGGACCTTTGTGGGGTATTTAGAGCATGATTTGTGAAAAGTTGAGCTCATTGGTATAGTATACCTGCATTGGTGAATACCTTTGAGGCGACGGGAGTTTAACTTCGTGCCAGAGCGAGAAACCGAGATTCGAGGCTATTAAGCTCGATCGCGTAGCACTTTTATTCTGATTTGGCCTTTTCGACTTGTGAGACCTCCTTTGCAACTCTAAGCTGGGTGGTAGGAGGTGTGGGACCCGTGTAGGAGTGGCGAGGTGTACTACTGGGGAGCCATGAGTTAGCTACTGTGACCAGCCGTACTATGTATAGTAATTTGGTTGCTTTCATAAGTCATTTTCAAGTTTCTTGTGTGAAGGAAATCAGAGAGCTCTTCTTGGATCTGCTTTGAGTTGAGGCAACTTTCTGCATATTACCCCACCGTACAAGCGTTCTTCAACATCACGGTAACACATGCATGTATTTTTTCCAATTTCATCAGTTGGAAAATGACTTATCGCATGAAATGCATTTAGACACATAGTAGTGAATATGCATCTTGATATGACTTGATAAAAAATATTGACATAGTAAATGTTAGTATTAAACCATCTTTGAACATAATGATGTGAAAAAATTTGACTTTTGAAGCAGTCAATTGGCACCTTTTCTTGTCATTTCTTATCTATCGAGGACAAATGAGTAAAAAGAAAGAAAATAAAATAATCACAGTAATTAGACTACACTTACGGATTTTTTTTTGTGATGTATTAATGCATATAGGATGTATATATTTGTGTATAGGTGTCTTCTTGAATGGCCACCTAAGTCGTTACTATGTGCATGTGGATAGTCCATTTACAAAGGGGCTATGGCAAAATTTTCCCAAAATGTAGGTATTGGGTAGATCATGCATTTTTAACTCTCTTGTAGATGTATGTTAAAACAATGCATGCATGCATATAATCATAGAATGCATTTTGAAAAGACTCGGTAAGAAATTACCACACCCTTTACGAGGTGATTTGGAGACTTGTTGTCCGGATATCATGGATCCGGATCAATAGAGTAGTTCATGAGGACCTTACGGTGTACGGAGGAGGGCTTTTGAAGAGCCTCGGCAGATTACATTAAACTGACCTAAATCGTTTGGCGGAGGCGGTGATCGTCTATTCGGGTTGAAGTGCGAATGTCGAGGGCGAGGAGGAGGATGATGCCGATCGAGGGTTCTGCTCTCTGTATACGTGTTCCCGTAGGGAAATTGCGGTATTCAAGTGGCGAACCCGGATCTTACAGGTGACTTGAGTAGGCATCCTTGATATATACACTGCTTGAAATGAGGTATGAAGTTAGATCTTTAATCTTCCTTATTTCTATTGATGAGAGTCGAGAGTCGATGTTGATCGCATTTGATGTAGGTTCGGGCCACCTGACCTCGAGGAGCTGGTTTAGCATCCACTCTATGTATCGGGCCTTGCATGATGACTATAGAAAGCGATCGTCCGTGTTTGGGGATTTGGGAGGTTCTTCTCCATTCTACCCGTCGTTGTCCACTGGGGTTACCTCGGGCATTATGCGGCGGTGGTTTCACGGACTTCGATCCTCCATTTCTTTGGATTTGTGAGGTGATGATGGCAGATGGATTGGCGGTTTATCACAGTATGGAGTTTGGAGGGGCGGTGCCTTGCGGCGGATATCACCCCTCTTGCCGTCGAGATCCTTGTTGGGAGTTCGGCGGGGCGCTCGAGGCGGGGACTATTTCGTCTGGTCCTTTGGCGTAGATCTATATATGGCGGGTTATTGAGTGAGCCCATGCAGATGATGTGAGAGTCGGGGATCGCATTCTTGGCGATTGTTCTGATGATCATTAGAGGCGCCATAGTGAGATAACTCTTCTACGGTGTCCTTCGCTTTGATCGGCGCCACTCGACGCGTGGGCCGTATAGGAGAAGTATGATTGGGGTTCTACACCTTTGCCTACTTCCTCGGGGAATGCGCGTGCGATCGCGAGGGCTTGGCCAAGGCGTGGGTTAGGATTCTACCCATTTCTCTTTGGTGAGTGTTTCTCTTGTCTTTTCCATGTATAGGTTAAGAGTGTTGGTTGGCGGATGTTTGCCTTTGTGTTGGCGATTTTGGGGCTATGAGAGGCTTCCTTGTTTTGCGTCGTCTGTGGCGTGTTAGGTTTAGACACCTATCCACGAGGGCGGAGATGGCATCATTCCATCTTGGCGGAGGTCCACATTCTTTGAGGTTTCACTCATTTGTCTTCTGGTGGAGTTATTGATGGCGATGTCATCACATGGATTCCCTACTCTGGAGAGCATTTGGGAGTTGGTTTTGAGGATGGGTACCCATTTGGAGTAAGTCGTCATTTTCCCCATGAGATTCTCTCTCTTCTGAGATGGAGGATGGGAGCTCTATTTAGGGAAGCGTCTTTATTAGGAGCACTTCTGAGGAGAGATTCGTATATGCGATCGATCTTGCCTCTGCCGGGCGTTATTGGCATTTCGCGATCACCGTCATTGACATCCATTGATGGGGATTGAGCGGTTTTACATTGTCGAGAGGCCCCTGTTCTCGGGAGATGTTCGGCATTGGTGGATCCCTCGTACGATTGGAGCTCGGACCGCGCCACACGGTTTATGGGGATATGGTTTCGAGGATCCGTGATGATGATGGATTAGCTAGCTTTGTGTCGGAGATCGACTCATGTGACCTGATTGATTGATGATTGATTTCGGCCATTTGGGCCCGGTCACATCTTTTCATTGGCATTTGGGCGAGAGATCTGCTGAGGTAGATACTTTTGATCCTTCGGCTCTGGTATTTGGTCCCTCGGGTGACCCGTATGGTTTTTTCGGTGTGAGATCCTCCTTGTATCGGCTGACATCCTGTAGATAGAGATCCGGTGACTCGGGAGGAGTTACATCGGTGGGCGAGGATCGATGATGTGAACATCGACACTCTTGACTTTTACGATGTATTTCTCGTTATCTCTTTTGATAGGCCTCACATTAGCTATTTGGGTAGCCGCCCCATTCTCGCTATATCTTTTGATAGGCCTCTGTTGTATGTTGGGTAGCCGCCCCATTTCCACTATATTTTAATTTGTCTGAGAGATGTATTAGATGATGATATACTTAGGAATGTATATATGAGTTTTTCCATTCCCTATATCATATTGCCATCTATTGTATCATGCATATTATTATATTATGCATATGTATGTATGTCGAGAGATATTGAGCATTGACCTGGATGGTCTTATGACCACGGCCCGTCTGAGATGTCTTCTTGACGATTAAGCCGTATTGATCATACCCCACCATTTGTGGTGGTAGGTAGTATCTTTTCGTGGTATGATAGTATATCACCATCGAGACATGGTGATCGTAGATGATTTCTTTCTGACATCTATGATACATTGATGTTTGAGGTTCCCGAGATTTGTAGAGGGTATCTTTGAAACCTTTGGGTATCGGAGGAGGCGAGGTTTTCGATTTGGGACCCGAGTTGACTCTACTTTGGAGGGGTATGCGGTTGTTGAGCGATCTTGCTTTGGGCGGACCTTGCGTGCATATGGCTATTGGAGACATGAGCGGGCGATTCATGACCCTCACCGGATTGAGGCGTAAGTGGTCGGGGCGAGATTACATCCGGCCACGTGATATCGGCGTTTTTCTTTTGTGAGGTTTGGCTCACGAGGATAGCTATGCCGCGGCATTCGAGGATTTCACCACCTGCCGGAGGACCATTGGCGTTGACCCGAGTAGATGTCTTGCTTTATGCGTATTATTCATCGTCGTCTTCATATGCGCGGTACATGGATGAAAGCTGGATATCGGCGTCATTATATGGCGGTGAGAGCTCTCGGGGAGGTCGTACCATTATGCTGGATGATTATTCGAGAGACGAGGTCGACTACATCTTCTTTGCACTTATCCGGTGAGGAGTGTTTCTGAGTAGCTTCGGTCATCTTTGTATGTGTGGTTTATGTCACACTTGAGGCCGATTAGCACATTTAGGCGGCGGGGTTTTGTTTCACCAGGAGATAGCCATATCGTACTCCTTTCGACTGCGAGAGCACGAGATCTTTGCATCGTGGTCGACTTTTCTGGCGAGGATTAGGGATCCGTTTGCTATATATATAGTGTTGAGGGCTTAGATTCACCCTCTGACTTCATTACTCGTACTCGGGCATGGATTATCTCCCTACATTTGGATTGAGGGCATGATTACTTACCACCGTTGGTGGCGTGATGTGTCGGTTTGACCGATTTTAGGATTTTTCATCCGTATGAGGCGATGAGAGTCGACGCTTCGCGTCACCGTTTATCGGCGGAGGCGCAGATCCGGGTTGTATGCTGTTGGGATCGGTGAGAGTATTTGAGTTTTTGTCGATCGTCGGGTTTATTCTGCGAGTATTCGCATGGATGGAGCGAGAAGCTGCATCATTTGCGGCGGTATCCACGGTCACGAGGATTGATTACGGCGATGAGGAGCTATAGAGGAGGTTATTATTCCCATCGATGATTTGGCTTTCTTTGAAATTTGCCGACATTTGTGATGGATTCTCTCCACCCGAGTGCCTTTATTACTCGGTATTCGGCACTGACATTTGGGCGAGCTTACATCGATGACCTATGATAGAGATCGAGGCTAGGGCGCGATGTTTGTGACTCTTGATGAGAGAGATCTTGCTTTCTGTTAGAGAGGATGAGGCTAGATCGGCCGGGATGCATTGATTGTGGGCGGGGATGCGCCTTATCTGCTAGGGATGTGGCCATTGCTGAGATAGTACTTGATTAGATCGAGATATTTATCGGTCTTGCAAGCGTGAGTGCTTACATTGATGAGCATTATGCCACCATGCGGTTAGCCTCGATCTGCTGGCTCGTGTAGATACCCTTGGCGGGGAGCTTGCGGTGCTTACCTCCGTCTTGAGAGAGGATCTTATGTTAGATCGATAGTCGCATACACTACGGATCTGTAGATAGCTTTGTATTTTCTGCCTGCAGACTAAGCTTAGCCATTTTGTCATATACAACACAGATGTATATATCAAGCGATATTATATATGGCGGGGAAATATATTTTGATTCACTTCCCTTTTAGTTATGCCTTGATACTTGCTTGATGTTTTTGTTTCTTGAGGGCCTTGTGATCTTGATGCATTACGAACTTATCCTTGATAGATGGACATTGAGGCGTGCAAGATCTCTCGAGCGGATCATTGATTTTTGTAAATCCTACCATCTTTGGTGTCTTGGGATTTGGTATCTGTATGGAAAAGTGTGGAGGAGGGTGGTTTCTTCCTCTACGAGATTGATGCTTACCACAGATGGTGCTTGATACTTCTATTTGTGAGAAGCCTAGTTAATTCCATCTCTTATGGGTTGGTATTGCTCTTTGAGGCACGATCGCGACTTAGATGGTCACATAGAATCTTCTATTTGTGAGAAGAGGTTGGGTAATTCCATCCCTTTGATCTAAAGCAGATGAAATGGGGCAAATTGAAGGTAGATCCGATGCTGAGTGTGACAAGTATATGTTGTTACGGTAGGGGTTAAATTTGCACCATGAATGGTACGCCTACGTACTCTATTGAAGAGGAGATCAAGTCTGCGTAGTTTGAACTAGTGTAAGAGGTTCAAGCTTTGAATCTGGAAGCGGAGATGGGTGTAGAAGTATTTTTGTTTTTTTTGTTGTTTTGTGAAGAAAAAGGTAGAAATGTTTTTGTTGTTTTTTTCTTTATTGTTGACAGGGCCATATAGAATATGGTTGCCCTCGTACCCCGGGTATCGGGGAGATCGGTCGGCGTAGTTAAGCCCCTCGGGACGAATTGAAGGCGAAGAAAGTGTGAATCCATATGCGAGGCTATCTTTGCGGGGAGAAGAAAGTTTGATCCCATAATGGGGATAAAGCTGCGAAGTGTGTAAAAAGTTTGATCCGTCCTCGGGACAAGCTGCGAGGCGTAGAAAAGTTTAATCCGTCTTTGGGATAAAGCTGCGGTGTGAAAGGTTAATCCGTCTTTGGGATAAGCGAAATTGTGAAAGGTTAAATCCGTCTTGAGGATAGCAAGAGATTGTATGAAAGGTTTGAAATGAAGTGAAAAAAGTAAACCGGTTTTTGGCTTGAAGTGTATGTTTCCACGAGGCGGAGAAGAGTATTAAAAAAGAAAGGGTTCAAAAAAGCGGAATATTTGGTGATTTGATGATCAAAACCGGGATGTTTGTTTGATGGTAACCCGGACATAGTACAGATTTCACGGTGTCAGAGTTGATAAATTTGTGGAAATTCGCCGCCATCCATTTCACTGCAATCGAGCACCTCTGTCGATACTTCCTTGACAACAAATGGGCCTTCCAGTTAGGGGGCGAATTTTCCCTTAGATTGATCTTGGTTGTCGATGATCTTCTTCAAAACCAAGTCGTGTTGTTTGAATTTATAGTAGTCGGACTTTTACATTGTAGGATCGATGCGATCCTTTCTTGATATCTTGACCATGGAAGATATAGCGGATCGCCTTTAAATCTATTAGAGACAATTTGGTGATACTGTCTTGTACCCATTGGTCTTCATCAGTGAGCATCCATCGATACTACGAGGATTCCATTTCCACCTCTATAGAACCTTTGCTTCCATCCCATAGACTAATAGTGGGGGTTGCCCGGTGGAAGTTCGCATGGAAGTTACGTAGGCTAATAAAAGTCGAGAAGCGAGAGGTGAGGGCCATCCTTTGTGATTGGCGGACATTTTACGCATGATCTTTTGATGTTTTTTTATTATTAGCTTCAATGACACCATTCATCTTTGGACGGTAGATGGCGGAGTTGAGATGTTTGATGTGGAATTTTTTGCATAACTCCTCCATCATTTTGTTGTTGAGGTTCTTAGCATTATCGACCTGATGACCTCTGGTTGTCCATATCGACAGATGACATTGTTTACGATGAAAGCAATGATAACTTCTTTAGTAACCTTGGGGGAGGATCTTTGCTTCTACCCATTTGGTGAAGTAGTCGATCATGGTGAATATGAATCGATGTCCATTCTTGGCTTTGGGCTCGATGGGCCGATCCGTCCATTCCCACATTGAGAAGGGCCGTGGCGAACTTCGTATTGTGGAGTTTCCTTGGAGGCGTGGATAGCATTTCCATGAATCTGGCATTGATAGCACCTCTTGGCGTGATCATCACGATCGACTTTGAGTGTAAGCCCGATAATGTCCAGATTACGAGAATTTTCTTGACAAGTAGGGGTCGCGCTCATGTGAGAGGCCACATACTCCACCATGGATCTCATCCATGAGTCTCTGAGCTTGGTCTTTATCCGGACATACGAGGAGACCTAATCTGCATCTCTTTTGTAGAGTGCATCTCGCTTTCGAGTAGAAATTTCATAGCAAGTCGATGAATCGCCTCTTCTCGATTAGGCTCGCCTCGGGGGTGTAGATCCATCTCGTAGATACTCCTTGATGTCTTTGATACCAAGGGTTGTGGATGGGAGGTAGCTCATCGATACTTCTCAATGTAATTCCCATAGATTGGGGCTTTTGCGGAAGCAAAGCGTGATGTTTGGCATGTTTTCCTTGTCGGGTATGTAAACGAGGAGGCCAGCGTTGCTAATGCATCTGCAAAATCATTCTATTACGAGGAATGTGTAGAAAGGAGATTTCTTTGAACTCAAAAGCCATCTGTAAAACTTGCCGATGGTAGGCGACAAATGTAATTCTTTGGTTTGATAGATTTCTGTGGATTGCTTGATTACCAATTCGGAATCCCCAAAGGCGAGTTAACACTTTGATGCCATTGAGCAGGCAAGTTTTAGCCCCATGATCTGACCTTCATACTCAATTTGTGTTGTTGGTCTTTGACAAAGCTGCAATTTAATGAATGACGGGATCTGCTCCCCCGTCTGGGATATTAAAAGCTGCTCGGCTCAGAGCCTTACGTATTATGACTCCATCAAAATACATTCTCCGCGTATGGGGATGTATCGTCTTGATGTTGTTATTTGAATTGTCATTACTCCTTCGTCGAGGAAAGTATGTTTCTAAGGGTTTGTAATCCCCTGCGGTGCGGCGGCGGATTGATCGCAATTCCTTGACCTTTGCGGACTTTTGCATCACGTAGAGCGATGTCAAATTCTTTGTAGGATCAAGCTGCCATACAGACGATCGACAATTGATATGGGCTTCTTGAACACATACTTGAGAGGATCCATTCGGGATATGAGATGGGTTGTGTGACCATGGAGGTAATGTTGTAACCTCATGGAAGCCCATGCTAAAAGCACAACAAGTCTTCTCGATCGAGTGTACTTGTGTTCTTTGATCTTTGAATCTTTTCTTTGAGGTAATAGATAGCTCGTTCTTGGCCTCTATTGTCTTTTACCTTGACGACATCGACCCGTGGCATTGTCATTTATGGGCAGGTACATGAGCAGGGGAACATCATCCACAGGAGGTACCAAAATAGGGCGTTAATCGAGTTGCTCTTTGATTGTGAGGAAGGCTTTTCGACACTCATCGTTCCATTTCATGGAGGAGTTCTTCCTTCAACTTGAAGATTGGCTCACGAGGTTCTTTGTGAGTTGAGAAATGAATCTGCTAATGAAGTTGATCCTTCCCAAAAAATCCCGTATTTCCTTCCTTCTGCATCGAGGAATGGGCATTTCCTTGATGGCTGGATTTTGGTAGGATCGATTCAATCCTTTGTGGTGACTAGGAAACCTAGCAACTTGCGACTTAACACCAAAGGCGCACTTGGCGGGATTCAACTTCAAGTTGTACTTACATGACTTTGAAAAGTTTTTTGAGATGGTACAAGTGGTCATCCTCCTTTTGGGATTTGACAATGATGTCATCCGTAGATCTCTATCTCTTTGTGCATTAAATCGTGGAAAAAGAGCCATCATAGCTCATTTGATAGGTTGCCCGGCGTTGATGAGGCGAATGACAACCGTCTGTAGCAAAAAGGTTCCCCAGGCGTGATGAAAGCGGTTTTCTCACGATCTTCCTCGGTGACCATAATTTGATGGTACCCATGAAAGCAATCGAACAAAGGAGTACATCTTCGTATTGAGCGGTATTGTCGATAAGAATGTGGATAAAAGGCACGGGAAAGCTATCTTTAAGGCAAGCTTTGTTCAAATCCCGATAATCGCATGCAAACTCGCACTTTCCCCCTGGTTTTTAAGCGCGGGAACAATGTTGGATATCCACTCAGGATATGTAGACACCATGATGATGCCGACTTGAAATTGTTTCACAATTTCTTCTTTAACTTTAAACTCCATTCGAGGTTTTGATCGCTGAGCTTTTTTACTAGCGGCTTGAATCCTTCTTTAATGGGAAGGCGATGAAGAACAATGTCGTGGACAAACCCACCATGTCTTCATGAGACCATGCAAACACATCTGGAATTGGGTTAATAGTGCTGACCATGTCATTCCAGTTGATTTGTGGTAAAGTGCGAACCAATCTGGATTAGCTTAGGGTTGTCTAAGTTTAGAGATTGAAAGAAGTGGTTTGATCAAGATTGGGTTTGGGTTTGTCTCGACCCGTTCCTTAATCTCTTGAGGTGTCTCGATGTCCTCTTGGATGTCCATCGAGTCTGAGTCAACTTTGCATCAAAATTCTGACCCTTGTGGAGAGAAGGCGTGTCATCGTGACAAGGACGAGCACATCTAAATTGAGTCTGAAACAAAAGATGCTTTCACTTAATATATGCATTTGTTCGATCATACAAAAGTGTTAGCATGTACTTGATAAAATAAGCTGCTAGTCTTTGTAAAGAAAAGCAAGCAATTAAAGTTATCTCTGAGGCGGAGGATTTTACGCCCATTTTACCCTCGTCGACCCGATGAATGGAGTCTTTGCTCCAATTATCGAGGAAAAGTCTGATGAATTGCGATGATGGAAGGATCGTCATTGTCCTCCTTCTCCGAATGATAACCATGACATCTGGGCAATCATAAATGCAGGGGTGTATCTGTTTGTATGTTCATCATGAACAATGATGCGAATACTGCCATCATCAAGGCAAGGTCGTGTTTACGTTTTAGTTCCTTTTCTTAGCCTCGGGATCGGGAATCGGCACCTCTTTTGCTTTGATTGCCTTTGGTTTTTGAAGAGCATAGCATAGACATGACATTTGGAACCTTTCTTTGGAGATTGCATTAACTTCGTGAGGTAAAGGTATAGAAAATCGTCGTGTGGTGTGAAGCTTGAGGAACACCTTGTGCTTATGAGAGATTCTGTGTTTGGGGCTGGCGAGAATAGCCTAGTCAAAATTTGTTCGATTTATTTGGACATTTGGATAGGGTGCTTAATACCTACCTTATCTTTACCAAGCCCTTGTCAGGTTGATGACCCGATAACATCATTTCTTGAGTGGGTAAGCATAACCTCGGCAGAAATCTTGGGTATGGGAAGTGGCGCTCAATAGAATGGTATTGCGTGTTACTCACTTCTTCGAAGTATGAAAGCTGGGCGGTTCAACTTACGAATTGAAGGCGATAATTGGTAGAGTTCCTTGTTGAGGACAATCATTTCGGCGTTGGCGGTGACTAGGTATTGTTGTTGATAATGTATTTGTTGTTTAATGTATTTGAGTTGTTGATGTAAGGTGGAGGAGCGGCTCGACCATGTGTATCCATGGTCTCCCCGATAGCGAGGTTGTATCTGAGTCTATCTTGAGGGCGTGGAAGGATACATTGAATATATTGGACCAATCTCGATTGGCGATTCAATCTTTCAATGAAATTTGTTGGGATCCATCAAAAGCTCGATGGATAGTATGGCTGCTTTGGATCGCTTGAGATTGATATTCATCTTTACCAAGGTGGCATAAGGACAGATATTTAGAGATGAGCCTCCATCTATCAATACTCTGCTAGCATGTGCCGGAAGACAAAGCGCAATATCTGATGGCTTGCGATAATGGGGTCCCGCCGGGAGGTATGTAAATCATCGGTGAAGGATATCACATTGTTGTTGAAAATGTGATCAACCAAATGTTGAAAATTTTCCACATCCTTGATTTTGGCAAATAGGCTTCTTCTAAAACCTTGATAAGATCTTAGATGATCCTCGGAAGAAAACCAAATCGATATGAAAAATCGGTGTGGAGCTTCTCATGAGCTTAAAACCACTTTGGCTTCATTGTGGCCCATAATGCGGAGGAATTTTCAATCTTCTCCATGGGCGACTTCCCTTTGCTTTGCAAGTAGGTTTAATAACCCGTTGAGGAAGATACGGTGGATTTTCCTTCGACCTTTATAGCGATAGTATGAGGCGTGGATCCTTGACTTCTCCATAATTCCATGGAACTTTGTGTGGTGACAACGAGGATGTTGTGGTGCGAAAGGTAAAGAAATTGGCTCAGTGCGGCCACTTCAAAAGGATTATCGGCTCCTTTGAGTTGAATTGGTTGTATGGGAAATACTTTGTGGTCTCATCATCACGCCGGATATAGCACTCTTGATCCCTTCCATTTGGTAGGACATGCATTTCCCACCCTTGAGGTTGCGGTGTAATCATCTGCTATTTGCGGGACACCATTATCGATAAGATTACGAATGAGATGGCGGAGTGCTTGACATTCTTACGTCTTTGTGTGCGAGAATGTGAATGATATTGACACATTTCATCGAGTTGAACCATCTGAGCGGGGATTGATTGGAGGAGAAGGAAGGTAATTCTTCCTTCGTTGATCGACATTTGAAGTATCTCCTCCATAGATTGGCCCAAATAGGTGAATTCCCTACGATTGGCAAAATCCGGGCGGGCTTTAGCATTTGCTCTCTTTGCTGACCTTATCCTCCATAGCTTCACTTTTACGAAGAAGGTGTTGATGAGGCATTCATAACAAATGGAAGGAGATAGGCATGCTCTGCTGATTAATTGGCGTGTGACTTGATCTTTGGTGGGTCACCGATTACGCGATTGTTCGATTTGTTTGGAAAAGAGCTTTCATTTTTCGTTCCATAGTAAGCTGGAACTTTGCATAATCCCATTTATCAACACAAAGTCTTTGATGGGTTGGGATGATTCGCCATTAAATTGGAACCTTATGCGGTGCTCCAGTGATCATGTTGACCTCTTCTTCTTTGTGTTGAGGAAGAGGGTTGTCTTGCACATGAGGTTGATCTGGTTTAGTGACCACGATCTCACCGTTGTCTATTAGATCTTGAATCTTATGTTTCAAGGCCCAACAATCTTGAGTATCATGTCCGGTGCCCGGCATGATAAGCACACTTAGAGTAGCATTAAAACCCCTCCCATTAGGGTTGGTGGTGGAAGAAGATGTGTAATTTTCTTACGGCGGTCGGAAGAGCAAGAATATTCTCGGCGAGTCCCCTAAGGGTGTGAGCGTTCGAGGTCGCTTTCTTCTCCACTTTTAGGCAATGGAGGGTTTGAAGATTGTCTTTGGAAAAGGGAGTAGTTTCTCTCTCTGCATAGGCATGCTTGGATTGCCTTTTTGTCCTTGTAGTATCGAGGAAACATCCTCCTCTTTCTTTTTATGGACCCTCAGGAGTTGTTTCCATAAGATCGGATTTGGATGTGCTTTCGTGACAATGACTTTAAGGCGGCTAGGTCTTGAATTTTCTGGGACTTGATCCCATTTCGACCCCATCTCGTCGTGTTTGATCATTTAGGAGAATGGTTTGCCAATACCGGCTAGAACTCTTTCATAGAAAGGGCTTCTGTACATCTATGAAAGTCATGACCATTTTTGATTACATCATGGAAGGAATAACTTGGCGTGAGGCGCCTCCACCTTTGAGCGTACTCTCTAAATGACTCGTTAGGCATTTCTTGACCTTGGTAATTTTAGTGCCGGTCGGGAGCCATCTGAGATTGAAAAGCTGTATTGAGTGAGGAAGGCGTGAGCGACTCTTTTGACTATGGATCTTAGAGTTGTCTAATCGGTATACCATGAGCAGGCTTCTCGGTCGGACTTTTTAAAGCAATTTGCATTCGGAGCTTTTCATTTTTCTGCGTAAGACCCAAGTTCTCAATGAACACCTTTAAATGTGTATAAGGATCCCCTAATCCGTCGTATTTCTCAAAATTAGGGTCTTGAATTTCTCTGGATAATGAACCGGGGAAATATGCAAAGAGTGCGTATATGAAACAACTTGCCGTGTGTTCCAATCCCTTTGAGAACACGAATAGTTTCCTCCATTTGGAGGACCTTCTTCACGATATCACCGGTGTCTGGATCTCCTTTGAGATGGGTGTTTTCGGGGTCTTTGTTGGTTGTATCAAGTGATGTTACGGAATTATTTTTCGGACCTTGAACTCCTCCTTGTGTAGAGGATTACGTATGTGTAGGTATCTTCGTACCACTGAGTAGGTGGTGTAATTCTTTTAGTAGAAACGACCAAAGTCGTGATTTGTTTACTCAATCAGTCAAATTCTTCTCGAGAAGCGGTATTAGGTAGTCGGAAGAAAGGCATGATTGGTTGTAGGCTGTGGCCTTTTTGGATTTTGAGCGGAGTATGAGGCCCGATTGCTTCCCTACAAAAGACTTACGTAGTTTAGTCTTAGGGTAATATAAATGTTATCATAACATGTCAGTTTAGGAATTTTGTCTGCAAAAGCCGGTTGTTAATTGATAACATGTCATGCATACACATATATTCTTCATATTTTCCATTACATATGGATGAACATGGAATAAAATTACAAGTAAATGTTTTTACAAGTAATTTGAAAATGGAAAGTATGAAGAGACTTTCCTCGCGTTTGGTTTATTATCGGTGACCTATCTTAGGGTTACTCTCATGGCTTTTTGGCATGAAGGTTCCCGGATCATGTAATCTACTTGACGGGAAGTTAATCGGTCGTTCAAGCTTGGAGCGAATCTGGTGGTGCCTTTCACGAGCCCCGGGAATCATTCTTCCCACGAGTCGATGTAATCAAACAAGCGGGATAGCCTCTGGTGGAGGACCACACAACATACATTCACATCTGGCGTGTCTCACAGTTTATGCAAAATGATGACATGTAATGAAAGCACTAATATCCTGAGATAGATATTTAGCGGTGCGATAATTAAGATGCATTCGTACACATTCATCATAAATGTAAATGCAACATTCACACACAAGCATATAACAATTTTGAAAAGCTTGTAATAGCGGCTTAAGCCCTCTTCTTTGGAGTCCCCAATGAGTCGCCACTATCGACGTCGGGATTTTGAGTGTCCTTTTCGTTACTTGTTCTTTGGTGTTCTCATGTTAATGTGAGATTTGTTTGAAAAAAACAAGTGAAAAAGGTCAAACATGTATATAATGTCGACGATTTGACTTTAAAAGTAAGCCGGTTGGTGTATTTATTTGGTTGCACCAGCATAATAGAAAAAGGTTTGCACATTGACCCGGTGATTTGACAACTTTGCTAGGCAGATGCGTGAAAGCAAGAGATTCATTTTGGGTCAGGGGCTTGATTATGCGGAGGGAAGGTGTTAGGCACCCCAGACATCAAGTGTTACCACGGTGGTAGCCACTTTTCAAAAGAAATTGTTATATGAATGTGTGTGTGTGTGTGTGTGTGTGGATCGATGTGCGATTATTTGAAAGTAGTGTGAGGCCTCGTTAGCACCTATATACACAAGGTTTGAATTTTATAGAAAAATTCGGTTTTTAACAAGATATAGCAATGACGTTTTGTAAAGAGGTTTTTCAAACCACATGTGCTCAATAGGAATTGAGACCTTTTCATACTTCCATTTTATTATTAAATGTTAAACTTGTTTGCTTTTATTTTTGAGATCGAAGCATTCTCGAGAAAATAATATCTGATGATCTTAGAACTCCTCATGGGCATAATGACCATCGAGGAAATTTGAACCTTTGTAAAATAATATACAATTTACTTCTACAATTTGAAAAATGTCCATCATGGGAGGCGAATCTAGATTGATGGTGAACTGTGATCACATGATTCTGAGGCTCACATAATCTGCAATTTGTATGGAAAGCGATAAGCGATTATATATATATATATATATATATATATATATATATATATATATATATATATATATATATATATATATATATATATATATATATATATATATATATACAAAGTAAACATAAAGTAAAGCGGGACAAAATGTAAAAAAAAGGTTGTAAAAGCGATCATTTTGCCACGAAAGTAAACTCGAGGCGGGGACGGAATGTAAATAAAAGTTGTAAAAAGCCACGAAGTGAACTCGAACTGAAATGAAAATGAAATATATATATATATATATATATATATATATATATATATATATATATATATATATATATATAAGCGATAAGCCTTTGGATGTGAATCCGAGGCTCATCGGATATATAAAGCGACATATATATATATATATATATATATATATATAAGCGATTAAATATATATTTGGATGTAAATCGAGGCTCATCGAGATATATCGATACGATTATATATATATATATATATATATATATATATATATATATATAATTAAAGCATAGGATATAAAATCCGGGCTCATCGGATAAAATCGACCGAGTTCATATATATATATATATATATATATATATATATATATATATATATATATATATAAAGCAATTAAGCGCTCGAGCCAGAAATGCAGGCTCAATCGAGGCATAACTTCGATAATGTTAGTCCATATATGAAATATATATATATATATATATATATATATATCTGAGACAGAAATGAAAACCACGGATAGAAGTTAAGGGCAAACACACTGCAACACGACTCTCGATGTGTATAACGTGTGTGTGCTAATATGAGAAGAAGGCTTTATAGAAAATATAAGAAGGCTTACGGTGAATTTTTGCCAAAGTAGACTTCTATGACTTTAAATGGATAAACACTCGGCTCCATGGGATAAAAGATAGCTATATGTGAGCTAACTAGTGTTTTAAAGTGAGGAAACACACGAAAAGATGTGTATCACGAGTAAAATGGGCAGGGCTTCCTCGCCTTTTCCTCCTCTCTCTTCTCAAATGGGTGACCCCAAGGCTTATATATATGAGCGGATGGTAGCGGTACACTGCGGCGGTGCATGATTATTACTACTGGTGGTCGTGATGCATCAAGAGCCCTCATGGGTCCGTCGTCTCGTAGTCACGTGCACTCATACCTTTGTAATATCCGCTCGAACTTGCAGAACTTCAATCGAGCATCCGAGCGAGGTATATCGACCTTCTTGGACCGCTTGTGTCGAGAGTTCTGTAATGACATGGATTAGAGGTTATCTGAAGTCGGGAAGAATTCTATGCCCATGGTCTTCAAGCTTCAAATTCTATCAAAATCTCTTGTCACGTAATAGTCACTCGGGATTGTCGATCCTCGGTTCTTGTGGGACATTGTTGGGATGTATGTATGTATGAAGTGTTGAGGCGGCGTGCCATTGTCGAAAGAACAAGATGACGTTTGACTCCTCATGGGGGGTTATCATCGGTTTGAGTTGAAAGTAGAGCGTTGCTTTCGGGGTTCTGGTGAGATTGGACTACTTGTTGGTATCTTGCGATATCATCTTGTTGAGATGGTAAGATGGCGTTGTGACTCCTCCAGGGGTTATCATCGGTTTAAGCGGAAAGCAGAGCGTTGCTCGGGGTTACATCGAGATTGGGCTGCTTTGCTTGTTTGTATGTCTCACTTATCATCATGCATGGATGTTCACATGCTAGTTGTTATCTCGGGTGCGAGGTGTGTGTGCCTCGACAGGATATACGTGGTTGAAGGCGATTGCATATGTTTGAAACAAGCATTTTTAGGGGTTATCTTGGGAGCGCAATGGCATCTCTTGGGGCTATCACCAAGGATGGGGTTCTTACTCAGTGTTGTCTCTGGGAATTTGGGCTAAGCGTCGCGGTGTTATCGCAAGAGGCAGAGGCTATCCTCTCGGTGTTGTTCTTCGGTCTTTTGATCTGCATATCTCGGGGTTATCTCGAGATTGGAAATGACATTTCGGTGTGTGTTCGGGGTTTGAGATGATGTTTCGGTTTGTGTTAGGGTTGGGTTGTCTTCGAGGTTATCTCCAAAAGCGAATCTACCCTCATTTTAAATGTTCATGGATTCTGAATTGAGCATGTTCTTTTCATATGTCACCTAACAAGGAGTGGTTCGACACGTACATGTCTGTGAATTGTGGTACTGTTCTAATGGGTAATGATGCTTCATTCAATGTCATTGGAATAGGCATAGTAAAGATTAAGATGTTTGATGGTATTGTGAGAACTCTTGCTGAGGTGAGGCATGTTCTGGTTTAAGGAATAATCTAATTTCATTGGGAACCTTAGACTCAAATGGTTATGAGTATAAAAGAGGTGGTGAAGCCATGAGAGTAACTAAGGGTGCACTAGTTATTATGAAAGGTTCTAAGGTTAGTGGAAATATCTATCGTTTGATAGGGAGTATAGTTGTAGGTGGAGCTGCTGCCACTACATCTGATGATATTGATAATACTTCATTGTGGCATATGTTGTTGGGGCATATGGGGGAACGTGGGATGCTGGAACTACATAGAAGAAATCTTTTGAAAGGGGTGAAATCGTGCAAGCTTGATATTTCTGCAAGTTCTGTGTTATGGGAAAATAGTGTAAGGTGCAATTTAGACGTGCAGTGAACAAAACAAAAGGAATACTTGACTACGTACATTCTGATGTATGGGGACCAGTGAGAGTAGCTTCAAAAGAAGGATCACTATACTTCGTGACTTTTATCGATGATTTTTCGAGGAAGGTTTGGTTGTACTTCATGCGACACAAGTCTGAGGTTTTTGAGAAATTCAGGGTGTGGAAAGCTGAAGTAGAAAATCAAAAAGGGAAACAAGTTAAATGCCTCAGATAATATAATGGGACAGAGTACAAGTTTAAGACTTTTGTGAAGTTTTGTGTTATGGGAAGACAATGTAAGGTGCAATTTAGATGTGCAATGAACAAAACAAAAGGAATACTTGACTACGTATATTCTAATGTATGGGGACCAGTGAGAGTAGCCTCAAAAGAAGGATCACTATACTTCGTGACTTTTATCGATGATTTTTCGAGGAAGGTTTGGTTGTACTTCATGCGACACAAGTCTGAGGTTTTTGAGAAATTCAGGGTGTGGAAAGCTGAAGTGGAAAATCAAAAAAGGAAACAAGTTAAATGCCTCAGATAATATAATGGGATAGAGTACAAGGTTGAGCCTTTTGTGAAGTTTTGTGAGGAGCATGGGATTCAACGTCACTGGACTGTGAGGAATACACCATAGCAGAATGGGGTGGAAGAAAGAATGAACAGAACTATATCAGAGAGAGCACGGTGTATCAGGTTGAATGCAGGGCTTTCAAAGGATTTTTGGGCAGAAGCAATGAGTATAGCATTTTACATTATAAACAGATCGCCAAGTACTGCTCTAGATAGTAAGGTGACACAAGAGGTGTGGACATGCAAGGAGGTTGATTACTCAGGTATGAAGATCTTTGGGTGTCCAGCCTATGTTCATATCCCCGGGGATGAGAGGTCAAAGCTTGATGCAAAGTCCAAATAGTGTATCTTATTGGGTATAAGCAAGGAGTGAAGGGGTACAAGCTTTGGGATCCAAAATCAAAAAAAGTAATGATTAGTAGGGATGTGGTTTTTGATGAAGCTTTTATGGTTAAGGCACATCAGGAAGTTCAGAAAATCGAGACTGAGGAAGATACCAACAAACAGCAACAGGACATACAGATTGAGCTGGAAAGGTTTGACACTGGAAATCCACCACTAGTGGAATAGGTTGATCAGCAGCAGCAGGAAAACATAGCCTCAAGGAGACCCAGACGTACTATCAAACCACCAGAGAGGTATAGGTTTGAGGATATGGTTGCATATGCACTCTCTACCACTAATAAGGATCCGTCTACTTTTCAGGAGGCCATTGTTAGTCCTGAAAAGGATAGATGGATGGAGGCCATGGGGGAGGAGATGGAATCATTGAAGAAGAACGAGACTTGAGAATTGTCAGAATTTCCAGAGGGAAAGAAACCAGTGGCATGCAAATGGGTATATAAGAAGAAAGAAGTTGTATCAGAAAAGGAAAGGGAAAGGTTCAAGGCTTATTTAGTTGCAAAAAGATACTCACAGTGGAAGGGATTTGACTATGATGAGGTGTTTTCTCCAGTTTTGAGGCATACTTTAATCATGATTATCTTGGCATTGGTGGCCAGCTATGATCTAGAGTTAGAGCAGCTCGATGTGAAGACAGCTTTTCTCCATGGTGATTTGGAGGAAGTTATATTCATGGAGCAGCCTGAGGGGTTCAAGTAGCCAAAGAATGATCACATTGTTTGCAGGTTGAAGAAATCTCTATATGGGCTGAAGCAGTCTCCGAGATAATGTGTTAGAAGAATGCATATTGTGATTTGATGTTTTATGAAACAGCTCATGATTATGTAAAGTCCTTCAAAGAATATATGTATAAGGACTTAGTGATAAATCAAAGTTGTTAGGTTGATCTTAGCCTTTAAATGTTTTACCTATATAGATAAAGAGATCAAATCTGTTAGGTTGATCTATGGCTAGAAAGAAATAAATAGGCTGGTAGTCTATCCGTCTGATCAACAGAATGCAGAAGCTAAAGCAGGATCGCATGAGCTAAGATGATCGTAGTGTATCTTCCTTGAAGGGCCTCCGGGAATCGTAGAAGTGGTCCGGGACGTTTCTTACGAGCTAACTTTCGAGATCGTGAGTGTGCTCTCGAAGCGTAGAGTTTGCAAGATGAGCAAGTGATGATCGTCGTGTGTGAAAGCGTAGTGTACTCTTAAGAGCAAGCATCGATATGATAAGACACTACAATTTGAATAGTAGAGTGTCACGCCTTGTGTCGAAACATCAAGCCCTAACGTTGATTGAAGATAGACTCCAACAAATAAGGAATGGGCTTTGAGCGTTGAAGCTCTCACCGGTCCCAATGGTACAAAAAGATATCCTTAGTATTGATCGAAAAAGAAGCGTAGTCAAGAAGCTAAGAAAAGGACCATCAAGGCGGAGAAAACACCTTTTCAGGTGTTAGGTGAGAAAGCAGTCTGCCGTGTCAGTGGGCGAATGCAATTCAGAAGATGTACAAAAATGTCTCCATCAAAGCTCAGAAATGTCAAACGCATTTAATGCTTCATCAGATGACTTCAACGGATAGATTTTAAGGATCTCATATATCGTGAGAATACGAGATACGTAAGAGAAGGCAAAGCAAGTATTGAACAAAGCGCACAAAAACACAAAAACCTTTGAACTCTACGATTTGAGAAAAAGGAGAAAGCTTGCTCAATTTTACTCGGTTCTTTTGAATAAAATTTAATCGCAAGCTCGAGTAGCCTCAATCACAACTCAACAACTATCAATCTACTGAAGTAAGAAGTTCCAAGTCAAAAGGACTTGAAGAGTTCTAAGTGAACTATAAAGAGCCAAGTCTGCTGGACTTGAAGAGTTCAAGAGTGAACTTAGAAGTGCCTAGACTGCTGGTCTAGAAGGAATCTGTGAGATTCAGAAAGTTTAAAAGACATCCTTAGTGAATTTCCTACTCAAGGAGTAGAAGAGTGGATTAGGAGCTTTGAGTGTTCCGAACCACTTAAAAACAATTGTGTCTTTATAACTGTTATAACTACAATAACTGCCTTTCTCTCTTTAACCTGGTATCTAAAAGGTTTTTCGAAGAATCAATAATTCTGTTGTGCTTAAAGATTTATCAAAACATTCTTTAAACAAAGAAAAGTTTTTAATATCTATTCAACCCCCCCCCCCTTCTAGATAACTATTATGCCTTCGGGAACTAACATAATGGTACAAGAAGTTTGATTCCTTCATGATCCAGATCGGGTTCACTCGTTGTGAATATGATTGTTGTGTTTATGTTAAGAGTCTGGAGGATGGTTCATATATTTTTCTGTTACTGTATGTGGATGATATGTTTATTGCTGCAGAAAGTATGGTTAAAGTTAACAAGTTAAAGGCTTTGTTGGGAAAGGAGTTTACCATGAAGGATTTGGGTGCTGTTAAGAAAATACTTAGAATGGAGATTCACGGGGATAGGTCAGCTGGTAAGTTGTGGTTGTCCCAAAAGAATTACGTGGAGAAAGTGTTGGAAAGGTTTAATATGACTACTGCTAAACAGTTCAGCACTTCATTAGCGAGTCATTTTAGGTTGTCTACAACACAGTGTCCGGAGTCGACTGAAGAGATTAAGGATATATAAAATGTGCTTTATGTGAGTGCAGTTGGTTGTTTGATGTATGATATGGTATGTACAAGACCGAATTTGGCACATGCAGCCAGCACAGTGAGCAAGTACATGGGAAATCCGGGCAGAGAGCACTGGAAAGCGGTCAAGTGGATATTCAGATATCTGAAAGGTACTGCAGATCATGGGATTTTTTTTGCAAGGCATCATGGTCAGATATCAGTTGTCGGGTATGTAGATGCGAATTATGTTAGAAGGTTGGATGATTTGAGGTCTACAACAAGGTATATGTTTACACTAGCAGGTGGATCGATTTTTTGGAGATCCATGGTACAATCTCTAGTAGCTCTATCTACTACAGAGTCTGAGTATATGGCCTTGGTTGAAGCTGGGAAAGAAACATTTGTGAATGAGTTAAGAATAGATCAAGGTGGAGTACAGTTGTATTGTGATTGTGACGCCCCTAAAATAGGTCCACCCAACTCATTCCGAGTCTCCAAATACATGGTACAGAATCCTAATACAAACTTCATTAATACAACTGTCGTGCAAAATATGACAACACAAGCTGTGAGTTTGAATACAAATATTGTCTTGTAGATAATATCCAAACTCAAATAAAGTATTCATTACAATTATTGTCACACTACACTACTACAAAACAATAAATAGACAACGCGAAAAAAACGTTGTGGTTTCAGTCAGAAAAACGTCGTGGTTAAGGGTGTCATCTATTTGACACCCTTACACAACATTTTTAAAACCGTTGTAGTTAAGCCCAATACACAACGTTTTTAGGAAAAAAACGTTGTAGATTTGTTTTTCAAAAATTAGCGAGATCTTAAAAAGCGTTGTAGAAGGTATGATTCCATAACGTTTTTGGATAAAATGTTGTTGTTTAGTATATCGAACAACGTTTAAGCACATTACACAACGTTTTTAAAATGTTGTAGAATGAATTGGGAAAAAAATTGTGGATTTCACCTATATTTAAGACAAGACTAATCTGCTAAACGCCATAATATATAGCTAAAGCCGTCTAAAATTTTATTTAAATTTAAAGCCAAAATGTATCAACCATTCAAAATGTATCCCAATAATACCATTCAAAATGTATCCCAATAATACATCCCTATTCACAATTTATTTTCCATAAGAACCACTTGTTTAATCCGAGCATACTTGAAAAGGGAATTACATGAAGCAAACACACTGGAGCTTTTTCTGTAAAGAACAACTCTTTGAATGGTTGGTCCACTAATAGCTCTTGATCCTCCCTTGAAACTCCACTCTGTGCTTGTCTTTGATTTCATACCCATGACATGTTGGCCAAAAAGGTCAGTGTTCATACCTTTAATAGCAAAAGTGGTCTGATCCTTTCTGATATTATGAGAGCATTTTGTCAATGAGATCAATGGTCAAAGGAGGAACATTTGGGAAAAGTTGTCCTAGTGACTGTCGAGGATGTCGAGGAAGTTGCTGGATATATCTTTTAGCATCCTCATTTTTTACAAATCCAATATCAGATTCAGTTGGCGTGCCAAGAAGCTAAAAGAATAAAAGCATGCATCAACATACATCCAGTAAAGTGAACTAATCATAAATAAATTCTGAAGCTCCATGCTTAAATATGTAGTAAAAATATATGTGATAGTTGAGTAGTTCTTGAATAACTATAAAGACGTAGTGTATGCTAATAATGAGAAATTTGTGCTTTAATAATCATTGTGAATATCCTTTGACTAGTGTCTAGTATCTAAATCAAACAACAATATTTTTCTATGAATTAGGTCTCGTCCTTGATAATGTTTTGATTGATAAACAAATGGTTGAACTTTAAAGTAGCTAATTTCTTTAGAAAGTATAGTCCTACCTCAGTCAATAACCGCATTTGATGCACATGATCTTTACCCGTAAACAAAGGCTTTATGTTCATAAGCTCCATGTAGATGCAACCCATAGACCATACATCTATTGCAGCAGTATAATCTGAAGAGTAACTGCAGCATAACAAAACAAAACAAAAAAAAACTAGTGTCAAAATTAGCAATTTTGGAAGTAAAAATAAAACAAAAACCAAACAAAATTACATAATTACAATTTACATTGAGATTCAATGGCAAGTCAAGAGATCTCAGGGTACCCAAATCGTAATTTTTTACGACGGTGTAAGCTTTTCCAATCAAATGAACCACAAACAGCTAAATTCAAAACTTCAATTATGGCTATTAGTGGAATGCATGCACCACATAGTTTTTATCTGTTTTTGAAATTAACCAAACAATTCCCCAAGCAAACAAACATTCTAAATATTTCAGCACTAGATTAACTAAACAAAATCAAACTTATATCAAATACATAAATTGAGAGGGAGAGATTGGCTCGAATTCCTCTAAACAAAACTTATAGAGAACACTTGTAAATTAAAAACATTAAGAACTAATTAGCATAGATAAAGACGGCTAATCAATCCCGTAAAGATGCAAATCTAGTAAAACAATTCAGAATGACAAAATATAATCTAGTTGATAATTGACCCAGATCAGAAAAGAAGAATTTAGAGCTAATCCTACAACTCATCCACATGTCTATCTGTATGAAAACACCATAAGAGTAGTAAAATGATAAATGTGTGTACTATCCATTATTCAAGATCAAAGGCAGCAATTTAAAAAATAAATAGACAAGAAAATAAAATCTGTATTAAATTCTTTAAATTATCTTTATCTACTATTCCTAGTTACTACTCAACCTAGTAACATTACTCCACTCCCCGACTAGTCTCAGTTACATTTTCGCCTCTTGAGAAGAACAATGGAACCAAAAGAAAAAGGGTGAGCTCAACTAGCTCAGAAAAGAATATTATGACTAAGATAATGTAAAACAAATTATCCTTAGTCCTCAACAGGGAAAAATCTGATAGAATACAATAGACAACAAGTTTTAGATTAACAACTGCAGCGGAAATAACAATCCATTAGAAGAGTCAAGTAGATAATGATACTTATTATCTTCTATGATTTAAAAATCTATCATCAATATTTTATCCCTATAATACCAATCAATAAACATTTCACGTCAACGAATTATCCATGCACTACGGGCCAATGATATTTGTATGTATCACCAACAAATTATCCATGCATTATGGGCCAAAGATATTTGTTCAGTATCACCAAAGTGGTCATGATCATGCCAAATAAGCGCCTATTTATGCACTACTGGCCAAAGAGGACTTTCACCATATCATTTTGTCATACCATACTATCGGTCGTCATGATTATACCAATACACAATTCCTGGTCATAATCATACTAATCAACAGTCCATCTATGCACTATGGGCAAAAGATGACTTTTACCACAACATAAACATGAGGATGATGACAATGATATAAGGAATCAATCAAGTGAGATCAATGATAAATATTAGAGATTTATAATTCAATTTATCGAGAGTTCAAGAATGCCCAAATTGTCAACATGATAATTAATTGTGGAGTAAAATTTAAGAATAATATTCATGTATCAAAAATAATTTGGACAGAAAAGAAATCACTTTTGTTGTGAATAGTACCCCGTGAATAGTACGCAAATGAATAGTATCCCGTCATGCAAAGTACCCCGAATAAATAGTACCCCGAGTGAATAGTACCCCGACATAAATAGAATCCCGCCATTTAATAAGAAAGTTCAGACCAATAGTGGAGTTATACTAGATGAAGCACAAACTATTAAGAATATTCTATTAATTTCAAGGGTTTTCACCATTTAATAATAAGGTTATGGAAATAAACAATAAATTTTTACCATAAATGGAGAAATATAAAAGAAGACGATATCCCTTGATGAGTACAAAAGAAATGACATCTCATACGAATATAAAAGAATATACGAAACTGCAATTAAATTTTCACCCGTCATGCGGTAATCCGCGTAGACAGATCATTTCCACAATTTAATAAAGAATGAATACGAAGGATTATTCACCATGCATGCGGTAATCCGCGTAGACAGGTTACTCCCGCATATTAATAAAGAATGAATACGAAGGGTCTTTCACCATGCATGCGGTAATCTGCGTAGACAGGTTACTCCCGCATATTAATAAGGAATAGAATGAAAATCCTTATGAATATGAAGAAAATAACATCATTTATGAATACAAAAGATATAATACCCCTAACGAATACAAAAAATAACATCCCTTATGGATACAAAAAAATAATATCCCTTACGAATACGAAAAGTAATATCCCTTACCTTAGTAGAAGATTGGATACCGCAATAGTGTAGTAGCAGAATATTCTTCTTCTTTCTCTTTTATTCTCTCTATTGTTTCTCTCTCTAGAGTTTTAATGAATTCGTAAGAAATAATGAAGGAATGAACTTCTATTTATAGGAGAATGGACTAAATAGTAACTAATTCACGAACGGTCTAGATTGATTTACTATTAAAAAGGATGGTCCATATTGATTTATTATTAAAACTTCAACTGACGGTCTATATTAATTTACTATTATAACTTCAACCAGCGGTCCATATTGATTTACTATTATAAATTCAACCAACGATCCATATTGATTTATTATTATAACTTCAACCGACGGTCTGAAAAATTAGCACATCTCTACCATGGAATAATAAGTCAAACTTACAACAAACGCCTCATGACAAACCTGTGACGACCCCAAAACAGGTTTACGTCACCCATCTTGGGTCGCCAAAAACATGGTACAGAAATCAAATACAACTTAATTATACGACAGTCGTGTAAAATACGACAAAACATAATCTAATAGTTTTAATAAGAATATTGTCATCTAGACAATATCCACACTCAATGGAGTCATCATTATAATTATTATCACACTATTCCATAGAATAGTGAGGACTACTAAAGCCACTTATCCTGGACCATCACTCCATTCCCCGACTCATCCCAGCTATATTCTCATTTCCTGAAGAGAACAATGAAAGAAAAGGGTTAGCTCAACTAGCCCAGTAAGAAATATTATGACTAAGATAATGCAGAATAAATTATCCTTAGCCTTCAACAGTATAATAACTGATAGAATATAATTGACAACAAGTTTTAGATCAACAACTGCAGCGGAATAAACAGTCCATTAGAAGAGTCAAGTAGAGCATAAAATCTACTATCTTCTATGATTTAAAAAGTTTTTCATCAACTTTATCATTTGAGACTCGATTTTAATAAATAAAATTAAATCATCCCTACACCATGGCCAAGGATATTTATGTAATCATCAATGGTCATGATTATACCGAATAATCCTCGGTCATAATCATATCAACAATCATCCATCAATGTCTCTACGAGCCAATGAGGACTTTTACACACATCATTCGTCACATTTACGGTCATGATTATACCAGAATAATCCTCGGTTATAATCATACCAAGTCCATCTATTACGTAAGCCAAAGATGACTTTCATCACAATATAAGCATGAGGATGATGACAATGACATAATAATTCAATAAAACAAGTTCAAGGATAAATTTTAAAGATTTATAATTTAATTTATCCGGAAATCAATAACGCCCAAATTGTCAACATGATCATCGCATTGTGGAGTAAAATTCAAGAATGCTCGGAAGAATATTTCCATGAAAAGATCTTTGGATGAAGCGCTTAAATATCTAGGATATTCTACTAATTTCATGGAGTATAGAAGCCAAAACTTTAACCAAATAGAGTATAATAGAATATATGAAACTACAAATGGATTTTTTTCCTATCTTTGTAAGAATTCACGCATGATCATTTCCACAATTTAATAAGGAATGAATACGAAGGAAGGATCATTCACCATGCATGCGGTAATCCACATAGACGAGTTATTCCAAATGAATAATAAAGAATGGAATAATGAAGAATTCACTGCATGCAATAGATAAAGATGACAAAGTTATTCCAATGAATAATAAAGAACAAAATAACATAAGAATTCACCGGGCATGCGATGAGCCATATGCATAAAGTTATTCCAACAGAATAATAAAGAATAGAATAACATAAGAATTCATCAGGCATGCGATAGACCACACAGATAAAAGTTATTCCAACAAAATAATAAAGAATGGAATAACAGAAGAATTCACCAGGCATGCGATAGGCCGCACATGCATAAAAGTTATTCCAATGAATAATAAATAATGGAATAACAACCCTTACAGTATTGAAAGAAAATAACTCTCTTCATGAATCTGAAAGAAATAATACCCTTACCTTAGAAGAAAAGCTGGATCTTTGGAATAGTGAGGTAGTAGACTTCTCTTCTTCTTTCTCTCTATAATTTCTCTATAATAATTGCTCTTGTGAGACTTAGTGAATTGGTGAGAAATGAACGAAGAATGAGCTTCTATTTATAGAAAAATATAGTTTCAATAATTGCACATTTTGGGGCTCGAGAAATATTACAGTATAATACCTTCCTCTTTTTTTCATTTTTAATTTAGTCCTACAAGTATTATCAAACTTGCACCACCTCCCCTAATAGTAAATCATGTGAATATAGTAAATCATGTGACTCAATAGTTCTAAACATGTGAAAAAATTAATTATAGTATAGTACCTTCATCTATACCTCCATTTTTAATTTAGTCATGCAAATATTATCAATCTTGCACCAACTCCTCTAATAGTAAATCATGTGAATCAATAGTACACACATGTGAACACATAGTAATAAGCATGTGAATTAATTGTAATTAATTGCTCATTTATCCGATTAATTACCTGATTGGTCAATATAACCTCCAGACATCAATTATTATCGAAATAAATGTCGATTTTCACTAACACTAATAATTCTAACACAATGGAACTATCAATTTCATCTTTAATCAACACTTAACTTATTCATCATTAATATTATAATTCATAATATTTAACAACGAGGTAGTTCGAGGAAAGAGGGACTTTCTAATAAGGATTTCTCCTCGTTGACGCCTTATGATTAGATTATCTAACCTCTCCTCGATGTAACTTCAGAGACATTGTCGATATTACAATTAATAATATGAATAACTTTGTCGTCTCAATTATTGATTTAATAATATATCATATTATGCGGATGATCTTGTGACCATAATTGAATCAATAATATGAGAGATATGATGCAAAGAATTATGTAGCAATAATTGAGTATAAGCGAGTGACTTCTTACGTAAGCATCGATAATCAATATCGCGTACTCTTATCACAACCACGCAGTATCTTTATTTTTACTACTAGGGTAGTTCAATAGTTTAACGGTAAAACTTTCGCCGTTATTTTTATAAAAAGATAATTACGTGCGTTTTCTTATTACGACAATACTTAGTTTATGGGGTCCACTAATGATTGTCTTGGCCGCATGCGAATATTCCCTCGTTAAAATGAATATTCCCTAACCAATCGAATATTATATAACAACTTGCTTACTTTGCAAAATTTATAAATATTACCCACAACTATAACATTATATCAAATTCACACCATAATATTCATAAAAATTATTTCGAGAAATTTAAATCTTTATTCATAAAATTTGGGGTCTCACAAAACCCCTCTATTTATATTTAAAAAATTGAATAAATAATTACCATAACATATTTATAATCTTTCAACAATTATTCATCATTTAATATTATAACTCATAATATTGACAACCAGATCGTTCCCAGGAAAGAGAGGGCTTTCCGATAAGGATTTCTCCTTACTAGCGCGCAATTAAATAACCAAACCCCTTTTCTCGACAGAACTTTCTAGACATTGTCAATAATGCAATTAATAATATGAATAACTGTGTCGTCTCAATTATTGATTTAATAATATAAAATATTATGTAGATGATAATGTGACAATAATTGAATCAATAATATGAGATACTATGCAGCAACTACTGTTGTAATAATTGAATAAAACTGAGTGACTTCTTATGTAAGCATCAATAATCAGAGATACTGTACAATATCGTGTGATACTGTGCAACAACGCATATTATTATACTTTTATCACCGGGTATTTCAACAGTTTAACGGTAAAAGTATTGCCGTTATTTTTTTATAAAAAGGTTATTTCTGTCGCTTTCTATATCCGACAATTATTCCATTAGGTGGTCCACCAATTATTCATACCGCCATTGCATTCGTGCGGATATTCCCTACAAAATAATAATATAAACCAAACGAATATTTTATAACCACTTGCTTACTTTGCAAACTTTTCATATTTCACCCTTAACTTTAACATTTTATCAATTTAACCATTTACTAAAATAGAATACTAATTATAAAAAAAATTGAATATTTTTATTTCATAAAATTTGGGGTCTTATAGTGATAGTCATAATGCCATTTATTTGGCAAAGCATCAAGTGTATCATACAAGGACCAAGCATATTAATGTAAGGTTTCACAAAGTGAGAGAGTTGATTGCTATGGGTGATGTGATATTGAAAAAGGTGCACACTTCTAAAAATGCGGCTGACATGTTGACAATGACTGTTGTCGCATTGGTTAATGTCTCCAAATTTTAGTAAGGAATATTCCTCAAAATAGGTTAAAACAAGTGGTAATTAACTTACAATGGGCGAGGTTATTAAATCGAGGTGGAGTTTGTTGGGACTTGTGACTCATAATCGAGAAGTTTTACGAAAAAGGAGAAAAGTGAGAGTAGCGGAGTGAGGGGCCAAGCTCCGAAGCGAAGTCGAGCTCTTGGGGGGAGCGCAGGTGCGCCGAAGACACGGACAAGACTTCTGCATTGTACAGACCGCAGTGGCAAGCACTGCTAGCAGATCCTAAAAGTGGCGTGGGCCGTTCCGATCGGCGGACATCAGTTTTATAGTTCGATATTTATAAAGACATTATGAGTATTTAGGCTATAATATGAATTAGGTTTGGAATATGAGTAGTAGTTATAAATACTATCTATTGTAAAGCCTTAAGTAACTCAAGTTGAATAACAAAATGAATGCCACACCTGTGTACTACTTAAATTGGGAAACCACGTAAATATCTATATTATTTATTTACTATCGTGTGTGTGTGGTCTAATTCTAAAAGAATTTTATTTTACAGGACCATAGTGCAACTGGTTATATATCTACAAGAACTAATTGTAATTTTTTCTTTTTTTGTTTTTTCTTTGAAAACCTATAATACTACAATTTCAATTATAAATTTCCTCCTAAGAGCCTATGGGAGTCCAGAGAAGGGACCAGAAGAGGAACTTAATTAGAAAAAACTTAACTTTTAATTTTCTATTACTCCTGTTTTATTTTGACTTTTTATTGATGGATAAACTCGAGTCTATAAGCGTGTATCCACAATAAAAAAAAACAGATATATGTACCAATTTATACCCTAGCTAGGATTCACCTTTGATATCCCAACCACTGTACCACAATTGGATATTTACATTCAACACGATTGAGAGAGAGAAAGAATGATAAAAGAAAATAATGAAAAGTTGACCCCTCTCACATGGATGTGTCTACCTAACATAAACTTATTAAATTAGAATAGATTTCCCACCAAACAGATAAATTATTATCTCCTGTTGCTTAACTTTTAAGATTCATACTCCCACCTTTGCATCCTTCCTTCTCAAGTCAACTATTCAAAATATAAATTTAATAAAAAGTTTATAATTAATTTAGTTAAGTTATATTTTTTTATTAATATTTAATATTCTAACAATAAAACTATTACTAAGCACATTATCAACAACCTTACTTACTCCCTCAGTTTCATAATAAAAAAATAATTAGAAAAAATAATTTTTTTGAATTTATTTGTCATTTTAAAATTTTAAGAATTTTTTTTATTTAATTTCTTATATTACCCTACATTTTCTAAATTATTTATTTAGAGATTAATATTGTCAGATTAAAAATATTGTTGTCATAGTAAAATTATATTTCAAGACATGTATATAATTATTTTAACAACACTTAATACTTTAAGTAACACTTATTAGTTGACAATATTATTTTTACTTCAACAATATTAACATCTAAAACAAATTGTTTAAAATGAGAAAATAACAATTAAACAAAAAATAATAATTATAACAATTAAAATCTAAAAAGATAAGAGAAAAGAGACGTGGAAGGCTTCAATTGGAGTAATTTTTTTTTTTTTTTATTAATGGACTTCACAAAAAAACATATTTACCATTCACTTTTTGTACTTCATTTCATTTTTTTGGAGACAAAAAAATTTATACCTTTAATTATTCTTTTGACAACGGAAAAAATTCTTTTTTTTATTTATTTAAAAAAATTAAATAATTTTCTCATCTCATCTTTTTATTTCCCTTAGCCAAAATAAAAATCATAAAGGTGAAGTGGAGTGTCCTTTTCAAAATTTTATTTATCTAATTTATCCACAAGTAATACTACTACAACCATTAGTTTGTAAAGAGCATTTAGAAATAGAGAGATCACGACAATCGTTAATTAGTCAACGTCTCTTTAACGACTAATTCTATATCGCATCACTAAGACGCACAACCTAATGGCAGAACTTTTATTATTATGAAATTCCTATTCATTTTAAAAGTACAGATATATACTTTTAATTTTTAGAATATATAAAATATTAAGATTTTAAATTGATATAAATTCACTTAAATTTTAAATATAATATAACTTAAAATTTCTGTTATGGTAGTTTAAGTGCTTCTATTGAAGATTAAATACATCTGCAATACATTTGTGTTAGTGTTAAATTTTACAGTAGTTATTTAGGAAAATGATTCATATGTGGACTTATTTTTAAAAACGTGTATTGTGATTAACATAAAATTGGTAGTGATAAAATAAATAAGTAATATATGGTAATTTTTAAGCCCTTCTATCCCATGCATGTATATATATCTATATGTGATGGTATATATTTAATCAACATAAATTTATTGACATATATAATAACGTTATTTAAACGTCTAAATATGTTGCTATTTGCACTATAAACTATCGTTATATAATATGTCAGACGTTTAAGTAAGTTAGTTGATCGAAGAGAATCAGGTGCATAACCCTTTATTTAATATATTCTGCTCATCACCTTTAGCAACAGATCGGGTGATGATTCGGTCCGTCGCGTATATCAGATAACCGCCGTCTTAGTTTTTATAGCGCCGGATCGAACCGTCGTCATAACATATAAACTGTCTATCTATTTTATAGCAACGGATCAAACCATCGTCCGGTCTATCGCTAAAGGTGGTGAGCAGGGTATATAAAATAAAGTGGTTTGCACCAAAACCGGACTGGTTAGTTGATTATTACAACGCGCGCGTATCAGATACTTAATTAAAAATGATATTTTACAAAAATAAATTTAATATTTTCATATGATAACCTCACATGTATGTAAGGGTGCATGTAGATGAACCAAGTCGAGTTGAGTATTGAGTTGTTTAGATTTGGTTCACAAAATTTATCGAGTATAAAATAAGGTTTGATTGAGACTCATTTAGATACCGAGTCGAACATGATCCCGTATCGAGTCTGAGCAGTTTGAACTTTTCGAACGAATATGATCCGAGTATCAATAGACAATTACAATTTGAGGAGGTTCGAGTGATTTATCAAACTTTAAAATTTGCTCATATTTGACTCATTTATATTTCGAGTTGAGTCGAGCTCGAATCAATTTTTTAGTCGAACGAGTGTGAATCGAGCCCGAACTGTTTGCTAATTTTACAGTTTTACATGTATATGAGATTCATCTCATTCTTGTATAAAATGAAGATCACGTAAAAATATCAAAATATATATAAAATAATACTCCCTTAAATGAGTTGACTAATAGAGTGATACAATGCAAGTAATCAACTTTAACAATGAGTCATTCTATATATATATATATATATATATATATATATATATATATATATATATATATGGGTTTTCGTTCCCACGACTAGCGTTGTGGACGCCCCAAAATAGGTATACAACACTCATTCTGAGTCGTCAAATACATGGTACAAAAACAACTACAACTTTATTAATACAATTGTCGTGCAAAATACAACAACACATAAACTGTGAGTTTAAAAACAAATATTGTCTTTTAAACAATATCAACACTCAAACAAGTCCTCATTACAATTATTGATACACTATTTTACAAAATAGTGAGGACTACTAAAACGACTTTCTAGAACCTTCATTCCATACTCCGACTAGTACTCGCTACATTCTCGCCTCCTGAGAAGAAAAATAGAACAAAAAGGAAAAGGGTGAGCTCAACTAGCCCAGTAAATAATATTATGACTAATATAACATAGAACAAATTATCGTTAGTCCTCAACAGGGATAAAAAAATCTAATAGAATACAATAGATAACAAGTTTTAAATTAATATTCGTAGCGAAAATAATAATTCATTAGAAGAGTTACGTAGAGAATGAAATCTACTATCTTCTATGATTTTAAAAATCCATCATCAATATTTTATCCTCTAACATCAATCGATATAGATCTTAAATTAAATATTCATCTTTGCACTACTGGTGCCAAAGATATTCATCGATTAGTCATGTTCATCTCAACACTGTACATCTTTTGCACTACTGGGCCAAAGATATTCATAAAAAATCAACCATCTTTTTGCACTATGTGCCAAAGATATTCAAGAATATCATCATTTAGGGTGAGGATGATGAAAAATATTTTAAAGAAAAGCGAATCCGGTGAAACAAAAGAACAAATATTAAGGATTCATACATTTAAGCGATCGATGTTGAAAATACTTCATAAATAACTACGGTGAAGTAAAATTCAAGAATGATCAAAACATGGATACAATCAAAGCTAATATCCATAATAGATATCTTAGAAAAAAAATAATAAATTTAATTTTTACGTGAATAGTCTTGTGATTCGTGAATAGTGTCGTATCGTGAATAGTAATCAGCGACACTAAAAGACAAGAATTTCACAAAAAAATCTTACCAATATTAAGATAATGATATTAGAAGAAATAATATCATTTTTAAAAAATAAAATAAAATCACTTACCTCGAAAAAGACAAAGTGCTTACATTTGGAATCTTTGGATATAGTGTTGAAGGGAACTTGCACCGTATAGCAACACTCAAAGTTTCAAAATACTCACAAGAATACGCTCGATAATATAGAGAGAGAAAACTTGTTTCTGGTGTAATTTTTAATTCTAACCTAAGCACCCTATTTATAGGAAAATGCTTAGAACACCAAAGCAGAAAATTTAATAAAATAATATATTTATAAAAATTATTCACGTCCACCTCTTTGACAACTGAATTCAACATGTTTACAACACCAATGGGGCCCACCAAATGACAAAAAAGCATTTTTATTAAAAAAAAATATTTAAAACTTCAAAAATCAATTATTCTAAAACTTCGGAACTTCAATAATTCATAATAAATAGCCCTTTTATCAGAAAAATTCAAACCTTATGTCCATTCCATAGAAAATTCTATTCTCTACAACTTTGTAAGTTTAAGTTTTTCCAAATTTCAAGCAGAAATTAGCTGAAATCCACATACGGACTATTTTACTGTGCTATAATCAAGTTTCGGTCAAGAAATGGGGTCCACAAACATGAAAAACATGTTTTAAATATTTTTAGTAACAAAAATACTCTTCCTCCTCATTTATTCATATATCCCACATTCATTGTAAAAATATCACCATTATTATATTATGATAATAATGTATTTAAATGAATTATTTTATCGAAAAAGATAAAATAATAATTTTTCAACAATTGTCACATTAAATTTTTTTTTCATACATATCCACATAAAATGAATGTTTTCCTTATCATATAAATCAATAATTAATTATTCACAAATAATATTACTGAGATCATGATATTGATAATCGGTAGTTCCGTGAAAAGAGGGCTTTCCAATAAGGATTTCACCTTACTGGCGCTCAATTAGGTGACCAAACCTCTCCTTAGACAGAACTTTCTAGACATTGCCAATATTGCTATCTAATAATATTATTCAAATAATATGAATTATTGATCCGATAATGGAAAATACTGTGTAGTGACAATTATTAAAACAACAATAATGTAAAATATCAACGTAGCAATTATTGAATCAATAAAATAAAATATTGAACAATAATTACTGTAACAATTATTGAGTAGTGCTTTCTTACGTAAGAATCAATAATTGGTGCAATACTGAGTGTCTTCTTGTATTTTAACCACCGGTATTCAAAAAGATATTAGCGGTAATAACTACGCCGTTATTTATAAACAACTTATACTTGTGATTTTTCTTCATCCAATCGCTTTTTGTTATGGGGCCCACACAATCTTTGCTTGCGCCGTAAATGCGAATATTCCCCGATAGTAAGTATATTCCACGATCAAACGAATATTCCCCGACAACAATGAATATTTTATAACCACTTGCTTATTTGAAATATGTACGCATTTTACCCATAACTAACCACATTAATCAAATCAACCCTTACTATTTCAAAATAGAAGAAATTCAATTTCATTAATAATAAGTTGGGGTCTTACAACCTCCCCTCCTTATGAAATTTCATCCTTGAAATTGACGTACGTACCTGGTGTTTCGAAAAGGTGAGGATACCTCGCTTTCATTTCCGTTTCCAACTCCCAGATCATTTCCTCAATATCATGGTTCCTCCACAAAACTTTGACTTGTGGTATGACCTTTGTGCGTAAGACATGCTCCTTCCTATCCAAGATTGACAGGTACCTCTTCATACGTTAATTCTTCGGCTATCTCGTCCGGTTCTAACTCAATAATGTGGTTCGGGTCTTTCACATATTTATGTAGCACAGATATGTGAAAAACATTATGAACACGAGACATACTTGGAGGTAACGCGAGTATATAGGCTACTTTTCCTACTCGGTCAAGAATCTGAAATGGACCAATAAATCATGGATTGAGCTTTCTTCTCTTCCCAATTCTTGTAACTCCCTTCCATGGAGCCACACGCAACAATACATGATCCCCAATACTAAATTCCACGTCCTTTCGATGAAGATCCGCATAACTCTTTTGTCAATCTTGTGCCGCTTTTGTATCGTTGTGAATCATTTGGATCTTTTACGTAGTCATACGTATCAACTCTGGTCCCAACAATGTTGTTTCACCCACCTCGTCCCAACATACCGGGAAGCGACACTTTCGTCCATACAATGCTTCAAATGGGGCCACACCTATACTTGCACGATAATTGTTGTTGTAGGAGAATTCCACTGATGGTAAATACTTATCCCAACTCCTTTGAAGTCTAGGACACGAGTCTTAATAAATCTTCAAGAGTTTGAATAGTCCTCTTTGATTGTCCATCCTTTTGAGGATGGTATACCGAACTGAATCGTAAATCTGTGCCCATAGCTTTTTGCAAGCTAACCCAAAATTGTGAAGTGAATCTTGGGTCACGATCCGAAACTATGGATCTTGGCATGCCATTCAATCTCACAATCTCATTCACGTATATATCTGAGCAAGGCGTTCAAGGAATAAGTCTCCGTATTTCCAAGAAGAAATGAGTAGATTTGGTTAATCTATCAACAATAACCCAAATAGCATCTATGCCTTAAGAAACCGTGGGAAGACCCGTAACGAAATCCATGGTAATGTGTTCCCACTTCTATTTTGGAATCTCAAGTGGTTACAATGGACCCTTTGGCACTTGATGTTCCGCCTTTACACGTTGACAAGTTAAACACCTCGAGATAAACTTCGCGATCTCTCTCTTCATATTGTTCCACCAAAATGTATGTCGAAGATCACGATACATTTTGGTACTTCTAGGATGGATTGCAAACGGTGTATTTTGTGCCTCCATTATGATCTTGTACTTCAAATCAGAGTCGTTAGGAACACAAAGTCTGGAGTGGAATCGAAGTATTCCTTCTTCATCGATTCTTGCTTCTGGAATAACACCTTTTTATACTTTCTTCTTCATATGCATCAGCTCCGGGTCTGTGGCTTGAGCAACTTTAACTTTTTCGATTAAAGTCGGCTTTATGCATATACTTGACATCATCGCATGGGTCCCCGGAGTCTTGAATTCTATCTTCATCTTTTGTAAATCACACAATATGGGCCTTTGTGTTGACAACATCACACTCGTTCCGCATATGATCTTACTCTTTCATGCGCGCGTACATTACGTTCGCTTTTCGAGGATGGTATTGAATAGTGTGGTCGTAATCTTTCAACAATTTCGAGCCAACGTCGTTTGCCGCATGTTGAATTCCTTTTGGGTGAAGAAATATTTGAGGCTTTTATGGTGCGAATATATCTCCTCTTTCTCCCCATATAGATAGTGCCTCCGGATCTTTAGCATGAAAACGACATATTTGCCTTAACTCTAAATCATGAGTAGGATAATTCCTCTCATATTCTTTAAGTTGTCGCGAGGCATAGGCTATGACTTTCCCATGTTGCATGAGAACGCATCCTAACCCTTTGCCTGAAGCATCGCTGTAAATAACAAATCCATCCGAACCAGACGGTATTGTCAGAACAGGTGCCGAAATGAGTCTCCTCTTGAGCTCTTGAAAACTCTTCTCGCATTCCTCGCTCCATACGAATTTTGTATCTTTTTGAGTCAGCTGAGTTAACGGAGTAGCTATTTGAGAAAATCCTTGCACAAATCTCCGATAATAACCAGCTAAGCCCAGAAAGCTACGTACTTCGATCACCGACTTCGGTTGCTCCCAGCTTTGTATTGCTTCAATCTTCGTCGGGTCAACAGATACTCCATGTTTTGACACCACGTGCCCAAGGAATGCTACTTCCTCAAGCCAGAACTCACATTTCTTTAACTTAGCATATAGCTTGTTTTCACGAAGCCTTTGGAGTACCAGCTTCAAATAGTGCTCATGATCTTCATGATTTTTGGAATATATGAGGATGTCATCAATAAAGACCACAACGAATTGATCCAAATATTCCTTGAATACTCGGTTCATCATATCCATGAAAGCCGATGCAGGAGCATTAGTCAATCCAAAAGACATGACCAAGAATTCATAATGCCCGTACTGAGTTCTGAAGGCAGTCTTTGGGATATCTTCAGTTCTAATCTTCAACTGATGATATCCAGAACGAAGACCGATCTTTGAAAAGAATTGTGCTCCTTATAACTAGTCAAACAGGTCATCAATGCGAGGTAGCAGATACCTATTCTTGATAGTGACATGGTTTAATTCCTGGTAGTCGATACAAAGTCGCATACTCCCGTCTTTCTTCTTTACGAATAAAATAGGAGCACCCCAAGGAGATGTACTAGGACGAATGAAACTGATGTCCAAAAACTCCTGTAGTTGGACTTTTAACTCCTGAAGTTTAATAGAAGCCATTCGATATGAGGTTTTAGAAATGGGCTTTGTACCAGGTTCAAGATCAATAAAGAATTCAACTTCACGTTACGGGGTAGGCGGGAAGTTCTTGAGAAATATGTCGGGAAATTTACTAACAAAAGGAATAATATTCAAATCGGCGTGTCTTTATTCAAATCCATAACATGGGCTAAGAAAGCTTGACATCATTTTTCAATAAATGAATAGCTTTATGACTTGATATGATGATGATTGATTTTAATGGTTTAGTTGCTTGAATTGCATATTATGTGGTTGGTTAGGAATATAAAAACTAACAACCTTACGAAAACAATCAATTTTGGCATGATGAGTAGTTAACCAATCAATCCCTAAAATCACATCAAAAGCAAGTATCTTTAAAGAGATAAGGTCAACATGTAATGTGATGGTGCCAACTTGGATAAAACAAGATTTATAAACAGTGGATGTAATGAAAGTTTCTCCTAACGGAGTCTCCACAGATAAGTCAAAGTCTAATTTCTCCGGAGTTAAGTTTAAACGTTGAGCACAAGCAGGAGAGATAAATGAATGGGTAGCACCGGTATCTAGTAAGGTATAAACTTCACAATAATTTATGATTAGCTTACCCGTGATCACCTCGTTTGGGTTCCTCGCATTTTGACCAGTCACGACAAACGCTCTTCCAAGAACCGTTGACTTTGACTTTTTTGGGACAGCCTTTTGAGTCACCATCCTCGTTGGACTTGGTTTCCCTACCGTACAATCTCGAGCGATATGTCCTTCCTTTCCACAATTATAGCATACCTTAAACTATTGTGGACAGTTTGGACTGATATGTCCCTCTTTTTAGCATTTATAGCATACGACCGGTGGTCATTCTCCTCCCTTAGAATTAGTTGCTGCTGGTGCTGACGTCTTCGCATTGTCATTGTTGTATCTTCTCTTTTTAAAATCTCCTCCCGACTCGCTTCTTCTATTATCATGGCTATGATTACCACCAGTGGTTGGTAGCTCTTGTCGCATTTTTCTTTCCCCATTTGATTATCGTTGCTTTCGATGGATACATTGTCACCGGTATGACCCTAGTTGTGGTCCCTCGGTTGAGCGTACTCGTTATCTCGCTCTAATAATTGAGCCACATTGACAACATCTGAATATTCTGAAAAATTTATGAGAAATGAGATATCGGCGTATGTCGGGTTTCAAACCTCTCGAAACATCCGCGCCCATCGTTCCTCATTCTCCACCAAATGAGGTGCAAACTGGATAACTCATAAACTTCGCCTTGTCTTTGGGACCGCGAATCATTTTGTTCTGCTCGATCTAATAAATCAGTACCTCCTTCATATAGCGAATACTTTCGGGAAAGTACTTGTCATTGAACAGATTCAAACGCTTCCCAAGACATGCCGAGTGTATTTGGATGGAGTGTACGCTTCATGATTCCCACCCGAATCTGTCTCGTTCTGGAACATAAAGGTGGCAAATGGAACCTTCTGTTCCTCCGTGTATCATAAGACGTCGAATATCTTGGTAATTTGCTTGACCCACGTCTTTGCCTTAATCGGATCTGGTTTTTCCCAGAATTCTGGTGGTCCCAACTCTTTGAAGCGCCTTGGCTGATGACAACCGATGCGTTGCTATCATTTCCACGTATTTTGTACATGAGTCTCCTTTCGTCGATTTTGCATGAAGCGCAAAAAGCTTCTAAACATTCCATCGTTCATCGTTTGATCAGTGGTGTTGTTTATAGGAGGAACATTGCCAGCCTGTTGCATGTTTTCCTCATTGGTGGGTAAAAGTGTCTCCACGGTCTCATTTACTCCACTGTTAACATTCTCGGTTGCCATTCTCAAATACTGCCATAAAATAAGGGTTATTTGAAGGAATTAACATATCACATAATATCTCTATATTCTGACCAACCAACAAATAAGCTTAGGTAAGACACACTTAGCGAAAGATTTACTCGTCTCTCCCTCCTAGTTCTATTCCCCGATCTCCGCCAGAGATCATATCCCTAAGCTCTGATACCAACTATGACGCCCCCAAAATAGGTATACAACACCCATTCTAAGTCGCCAAATACATGAAATGCGAAACAACTACAACTTTATTAATACAATTGTCGTGCAAAATGACAACACATAAACTATGAGTTTAAAAACAAATATTGTCTTCAGAGCAATATCAACACTCAAATAAGTCCTCATTATAATTATTGATACACCATTTTACAAAATAGTGAGGACTACTAAAACGATTTTCTAGAACCTTCATTCCATACCTCGACTAGTACTCGCTACATCCACGCCTGCTGAGAAGAAAAATGGAACAAAAAGGAAAAGGGTGAGCTCAACTAGCCCAGTAAAAAATATTATGACTAAGATTGTAAGACCCCGAATTTCTTTTAAATAAAAAGGAATTTTCTTTATTTATTATTTTGAAATAGTAAGGGTTGATTTGATTAATGTGGATAGTTAAGGGTTAAATATGCAAATATTTCAAAATAAGCAAGTGGTTATAAAATATTCATTTTGTCGGGGAATATTCGTTTGGTAAGTGGAATATTCGCATTGTCGGGGAATATTAAATGCGACGGCAGTGTGACCATGTGTGGGCCCCATGTGAAAGCGATTGGATGAAGAAAAGCGACAAATATAAGTTGGTTAAAAATAACGGCGTAGTTATTCTGAATTAAGGCTACATTGGAATACCCGGTGGTTAAAATACGATGTCTGGCGTGGTTGCTTGCGATGGCTGCGGTATTGCCGCGATATTGTTGAATTATTGATCCTTACGTAAGAAGGCACTACTCGATAATTTTCACGATAATTCTTATTCGATATTTTATTTTATTGATTGATAATTGTTGCGTTGATATTTTATATTATTGTTGTTCGATAATTGTCCTTTGCATTATCTCCATTATCGGATCAATAATTCATATTATTTGAATAATATTATTAGATAGCATTATTGGCGATGTCTAGAAAGTTACATCGAGGAGAGGTTTGGTCACCTAATTGCGGCGCTTGATGAAGGAGAAATCCTTATCGGAAAGCCCCTCTTTCACAGGAGCGGCTGGTTGTCATAATTGTGATTACGTAATATTATTTGTGAATAATTAATTATTGATTCATATGATAAAGAAATATTTATTTTATGTGGATATAAATGATGGATTTATTTATGTGGTTATAAATGAAGAAATTATTGTTGAGGTGTTTTATCAGTATTTTATCAGATTGGAGGTATTAAAAATTAAATCAGGGGTTTTGAGATATATTGCGGGGGTTATAATTTTTAATCCGAATAGTTGGATTGTGGTAATTTTTGGGTATGTTATACATACATAAGTTGAGTATATGTCCACAAATTTTGAGCCGTTAAAAATGCACGAATGATTTGTTATGAATTTTAAGAGGTGTCGATTAGGAAATTAGGGTTATAATTGATTTTGGTGGAAAATTCTAGAATTGAGTGGGCCCCACTTGTGGTTGGTGAAGAAATGTGCTGAATTTTATTTCAAATGTGGTGGGTGGCAATAGTAGCGAGGTAAAAAGCCATCGGTAGCAAAGTCGAAGTCTGCTTGCGGGCTAACATTTTCTATAAATAGAGGGCTAAGTTAGAATTGAAAATCACACGAAACAAAGTTTTCTCTCTTTCTCTCTCTATATTATTGAGGCGTATTTTGTGAGTATTTAGATACTTTGAGAGTTCTTTGTTGAGTACAAGTTTCATTCGGCATCACTTGAGACCTTTCCTTAGAAATCTTGATTCTTTGAGGTAAGGGATATTTTTTTTTTCAGTAATGATATTATTTCTTGATATCATTATCTTTGAAATGTTGATCTGAAGTTTTATCAAATTTGGAACTTTTCATGTCGGGGGTTACTTATTCATGAGTTACTATTCACGAGTTACTATTCATGAGTTACTTATTCACGATTCTTATTCACGAGTACTATTCATGAAGCGTGAAGATGTTTTTTTTGTGGAATTTCTATCTTTTGGTGTGTGGAGTTACTATTCACGATATCTCGGCACTATTCACGATATCTGACCACTATTCACGTATCTGGCACTATTCATAGAAAAATAAAATTTCTTCTTTTCGTCAAAATATCTATTACGGATACTAGCTTCGATTGTATCCGTGTTTTGATCATTCTTGAATTTTACACCACTATGATTATTTTTGAGGTATTGTTGGACATGGATAAAACAAAGTACGAATCATTAATCCTTAATCCTTGTCATTTTGTTTCCTTTGGATTCGTTCTTTAAAATATTTTCATCATCCTCGGTCTTAAATGATGATATTATTGAATATCTTTGCTTTTGTAGTCAAAGATGAATGATTTCTGAAGAATATCTTTGGCTGTAGTGCAAAGATGAATAGGTGTTTAAATGAACATGACCAATCGATGAATATCTTTGTCTGTAGTGCAAAGATGAATGATTCTGAAGAATATCTTTGGCCTTTAGTGCAAAAGATGAGCAGTTGTTGAGATGAACATGATGGATTGATGAATATCTTTGGCTGTAGTGCAAAGATGAATATTTGATTTGAGATGAATATTGATTGATGTTACTGAGGATAAAATATTGATGATGAATTTGTTAAATTCATAGATTATAGTAGATTTCATTCTCTACGTAACTCTTCTATGAATTATTATTTCATTGCGAATATTGATCCGAAACTTGTTGTCTATTGTATTCTATCGATTTTTCCTGTTGAAGACTAACGATAATTTGTTGTATATTATCTTAGTCATAGTATTCTTTCTTGGGCTAGTTGAGCTCACCCTTTTCCTTGTTGTTCCATTTTCTTCTCGGGAGGCGAGAATGTAGCGAGTCTTAGTCGGGTATGGAATGAAGGTTTACAGAGAGTTGTTTAGTAGTCCTCACCATTTTGTAAAATAATGTATCAATAATTATGATGGGGATTTATTTGCGTGTGGATATTGTCTAGAAGACAATATTATATTTAAACTCATTATATATATTGTCGTATTTCACACGACATTTGTATTATTGAAGTTGTAGTTTGTTTCTTGTACCATGTATTTGGCGACTCGAGAATGGGTGTTGTGTATACCTATTTTTGGGGCGTCACAGATTAATATCGAGCTTAGGGATATGATCTCTGGCGGAGATCGGGGAATAAAACTAGGAGGGAGGCGAGTAAATCCTTAAGCTAGTGTGTCCTACCTAAGCTTATTTGTTGGTTAGTCGTATTATAGGGGTATTATGTGATTTGTTAATTTATTTAATTAACCCTTGTTTTATGATAGTTTTTTTAGAATGGGCTGCTGAGAAGCGTTAACAATGGAGTGAATGAGATCGTGGAGACACCTCTAATCGCCAACCGGGATAATGTGATGTCGGTGAAGAAGAATTAGAGATATCCGTGTGGTGAGTGAAGAATTGATAGTTGCACGAGAGATAATCATGAGAGGTAACGGTGAGAGTGAGGAAGAAGAGGAAGAAGAGGTACACGAAGAGAGTTTATTAGAGGTATTTTATGATCGAAATATAGAATTGCAAAATCGTATTCATGAGTTAGAAGAAGCGGGCTAAAGAATTGCGAGGCGATCGTGGAGCAAAAAGGATGCAACGATTCAAGCTTGTGTTACCCGTCGTGATGCTTGAAGCGAAGCACTCTTTGGCGAGTATAAGATGATAAAAGTGGAATCTGGTGAAAGAAGAAATAAGCGAGCAGTGAGAATGAGTGATGCATGGGTAAAAATTTGCACTGACGCGTTGATATTATGGAAAGAGATGTCAATCTAAAAGAAGATTTAACGATGACGGGAAGGCGTCGGTAAACAACATCGGCACCATCAACAAATTCTAGGGAAGAAGAACGATCGCCCGGTTAGATGCTACTGAGATGTGGAGAGGAGGGACATATAAGGTCAAACTGTTTCAAAGCCTTCAAGGTATGCTTTAATTGTGGAAAAGAAGGACATATAAACTTTCGAGATTATGCGATATCGAAACCAGTCCAGCGTGAATGGTGACTCAAAAAGGATGTCCCGAAAAGTCAAAGTCAGCGGTTCTTGGAAGAAGCGTTTGTCGTGGCCGGTCAAAATCGAGGAAACGACGAAGTTAGCACGGGTTAGTTAATTATAAATTCTTGCGAAGTTTATACCTTACTAGATATCTGGGTTCTACCCATTCTTTTATCTCTCTTGCTTGCGCTCAACGTTTGAACTTGACTACGGAGAAATTAGACTTTGACCTATTTATGGAGAATCAGTTAGGAGAAACTTTCATTACATCTGTTGTTTAGAAATCTTGTTTGATTGAGTTGGCACTATCACATTACTGTTAACCTTATTTCTATAGAGATATTTGCTTTTGATGTGATTTTAAGGTTAACTACTCATCGTGCCAAATTGATTGCTTTTGTAAGGTTGTTAGTTTTCATATTCTAAGCAACTTTGTTATTGAATTCAAGCAATCAAACCATTGTAATCAAACATTTTCATATCAAGCCATGAAGTCATTCGTTTATTACGGATGTCAAGTTTTCTTAGTCCATGTTATGGATTTGAATAAAGACACGTCGATTTGAATAATATTCTGTTGTTATTGATTTTTCTGCGTATTTCTGAAGAATTTCTTGGCTTACTCCCAAAGCGATATTAAATTTTGTATCGACTTTGAACCCAGACAAAACTCATTTCTAAAATCTCATATCGAATGGCTCTATTGAACTTGAGGAGTTAAAAATTCAACTATAAATTTGGTACTGAGCCTTTATCTTGTGACTTCCTTTTATGGAATTCATCGAAGCGAGACTCTCTGTGTAGGGGCGTCATATTCGATGCGATAGTAAAGCGATAGGTGTCATTGTGACGTCTTTATCAAGATTGGGATATGAGTCGCGATTGAGAGCAACCTAAGTCGATAATCGAAATCGTAGTTTTCTAGGCTTAGTTGGTTATTATCGGAGATTCGTGGAAGGATTTTCTTGAATCGCTATTCCATTAACTTAGGTGACTCGAAAAGATACAAAATTCTTATGGAGCGAGGAATGTGAGAAGATTTTGAAGAACTCAAGAGGAGACTCATTTGGCACATATTCTAACCATACCATCTTGGAAGCGAGCGTTGGTAGGTGATCGTTGAGTAGAAGATCATATGCGAGGAGCGAGATGGAGATGATGTCAAGTATACGAGTAGAGCCAACTTTAATAGAAAAAGTTAAGGTTGCTCGAGCCATGGGCAGGAGGCGATCGTATATGAAGAAGAAAGTACAAGAAGGAGCTATTCGAGCGAGAATTGATGAAGAAGGAATACTTGAGTCCACTCTCTAGACTTTGTGTTCCTAACGACTACGATTTGAAGTACAAGATTATGATGGAGGCACACATTATACCATTTGCAATCCATCACGGAAGTACTAAAATGTATCGTGATCTTGACATACATTTTGGTGGAACAATATGAAGAGAGAGATTGCAAAGTTTATCTCGATGTGTTTAACTTGCCAGCGTGTAAAGGCGGAGCATCTTGTACCTAAGGGTCCGTTGCAACCACTTGAGATTTAGGAATGGAAGTGGGAACACATTACTATGGATTTAATTTACGGGTCTTCCTACGGTTTCTCAAGGCATCAATGCTATTTGGGTTATTGTTGATAGATTAACCAAGTCCGCTCATTTCTTGCCGAAATCTGGGAGACTTATTCCCATGAACGTTTTGCTAGTATATGCGTGAATGAGATTGTGAAGTTGCATGGCATGCTGTATCCATAGTTTGGATCGTGACCCAAGATTCACTTCAAGATTTTGGGTTAACTTGCAAAAAGCTATGAGGCGGAGTTTGCGATTTAGTTTGGCTTACCATCCTCAAACGGATGGAATGATCGAAAGGACTACTCAAACTCTTGAAGATATATTAAAACTCGTGTCCTAGATTTCAAAGGAAGTTGGGATAAGTACTTGCCATTGGTGGAATTCTCATACAACAATAGTTATTAAACAAATATAGGCATGGTTCCATTGAAGCATTATATGGACAAAATGTCGTTCTCGATATCTTTGGGATGAGGTGGGTGAAGCAACATTGTTGGGACCGAGATTGAAGTTAGTATGACGTATGACTAATGATTCGACAAGCGTATACAAAGCGGCACAAGATCGACAAAAGAGTTATGCGGATCTTCATCGAAAGGACGTGGAATTTAATGTAGGGGATCATGTATTGTTGCGAGTTGCTCCATGGAAGGAATTACAAGATTTGGGAAGAGAGGAAAGCTCGATCCACGATTTATTGGTCCATTTCAAATTCTTGATCGAGTAGGAAATGTAGCCTATAGACTTGCGTTACCTCCAAGTATGTCTCGTGTTCATAATGTGTTTCACATATCGTACTTAAATAAATATGTGAAAGACCGAACCACGTTATTGAGTTAGAACCAGGACGAGATAGCCAGAAGACTTAACGTATGAGGAGGTACTGTCAAGATCTTGGATAGGAAGGAGCATGTCTACTGCCATGAAAGGTCATACCACAAGTTAAAGTTTTGTGGAGGAATCATGCTATAGAGGAAATGACACAGGAATTGGAAAGCGGAAATGAAAGCGAGGTATCCTCACCTTTTGAAACACAGAAGTCGTCGTCGATTTCGAGGGCGAAATTTCATAAGGAGGGAGGTTGTAAGACCCCGAATTTTTTTTAAATAAAAAGGAATTTTCTTTATTTATTATTTTGAAATAGTAAGGGTTGATTTGATTAATGTGGATAGTTAAGGGTTAAATCATGCAAATATTTCAAAATAAGCAAGTGGTTATAAAATATTCATTTTTGTCGGGGAATATTCGTTTGGTCGTGGAATATTAAATCTTTGTCGGGAATATTAAATGCGACCACGTAGTGAGCATGACCATGTGTGGGCCCCATGTGGAAAGCGATTGGATGAAGAAAGCGACAAATATAAGTTGGTTTAAAAATAGCGTAGCGTAGTTATTCCGAATTAAAATTGTTGGAATACCGGTGGTTAAAATCTGATGTCTGGCGTGGTTGCCGCGATAGCACATGCGGTATTGCGATATTGTTGAATTATTGATCCTTACGTGAAGGCACTACTCAATAATTTTCCACGGTAATTCTTATTGATATTTTATTTTATTGATTGATAATTGTTGCGTTGATATTTTATATTATTGTTGTTGATAATTGTCCTTGCGCATTATCTCCATTATCGGATCAATAATTCATATTATTTGAATAATATTATTAGATAGCATTATTGGCAATGTCTAGAAAGTTACATCGAGGAGAGGTTTGGTCACCTAATTGCGGCGCCCGATGAGGAGAAATCCTTATTGGAAAGCCCCTCTTTCACAGGAGGCGGCTGGTTGTCATAATTGTGATTACGTAATATTATTTGTGAATAATTAATTATTGATTCATATGATAAAGAAATATTTATTTTATGTGGATATAAATGATGGATTTATTTATGTGGTTATAAATGAAGAAATTATTGTTGAGGTGTTTTATCGGTATTTTATCAGTTGGAGGTATTAAAAAATTAAATCGGGGGTTTTGAGATATATTGCGGGGTTATAATTTTTAATCGAATAGTTGGATTGTGGTAATTTTGGGTATATATACATACATAAGTTGAGTATATGTCCACAAATTTTGAGCCGATTAAAATGCACGAATGATTTGTTATGAATTTTAAGAGGTGTATCGATTAGGAAATTAGGGTTATAATTGATTTTGGTGGAAAATTCTAGAATTGAGTGGGCCCCACTTGTGGTTGGTGAAGAAATGTGCTGAATTTTATTTCAAATGTGGTGGGTGGCAATAGTAGCGAGTAAAGCCATGGTGGTTGCAAGTCAAGTCCTGGCCGGGCTAACATTTTCTATAAATAGAGGCTAAGTTAGAATTGAAAATCACACGAAACAAAGTTTTTCTCTTTCTCTCTCTATATTATTGGCGTATTTTGTGAGTATTTAGATACTTTGAGAGTTCTTTATTCGATTACAAGTTTCATCAAACATCACTTGAGCCTTTCCTTAGAAATCTTGATTCTTTGAGGTAAGGGATATTATTTTTTTAAGTAATGATATTATTTCTTGATATCATTATCTTTGAAATATTGATCTGAAGTTTTATCAAATTTGGAACTTTTCATATCGGGGTTACTATTCATGAGTTACTATTCACGAGTTCTTATTCATGAGTTCTTATTCACGAGTTCTTATTCACGAGTACTATTAAATGAAAGCGTGAAGATGTTTTTTGTGGAATTTCTATCTTTTGGTGTCGGAGTTACTATTCACGTATCGGCCTATTCACGATATCTGGCACTATTCACGTATCTGACCACTATTCATCGAAAAATAAAATTTCTTCTTTTTCGTCCAAAATATCTATTACGGATACTAGCTTTGATTGTATCCATGTTTTGATCATTCTTGAATTTTACACCACTTATGATTATTTTTGAGGTATTGTTGGACATGGATAAAACAAAGTCTGAATCATTAATCCTTAATCCTTGTCATTTTGTTTCCTTTGGATTCGTTCTTTAAAAATATTTTCATCATCCTCGGTCTTAAATGATGATATTATTGAATATCTTTGGCTTTGTAGTCAAAGATGAATGATTTCTGAAGAATATCTTTGGCACAGTAGTGCAAAGATGAATAGGTGTTTAAATGAACATGACCAATCGATGAATATCTTTGTCACCTGTAGTGCAAAGATGAATGATTCTGAAGAATATCTTTGGCCTTTAGTGCAAAGATGAGCAGTTGTTGAGATGAACATAATGGATTGATGAATATCTTTGGCACGTAGTGCAAAGATGAATATTTGATTTGAGATGAATATTGATTGATGTTCTGGGGATAAAATATTGATGATGAATTTATTAAATTCATAGATTATAGTAGATTTCATTCTCTACGTAACTCTTCATGAATTATTATTTCATTGCGAATATTGATGCGAAACTTGTTGTATCATTGTATCTATCGATTTTTCCTGTTGAAGACTAACGATAATTTGTTGTATATTATCTTAGTCATAGTATTCTTTCTTGGGCTAGTTGAGCTCACCCTTTTCCTTGTTGTTCCATTTTCTTCTCGGGAGGCGAGAATGTAGCGAGTCTTAGTGGGGTATGGAATGAAGGTTCAGAGAGAGTTGTTTAGTAGTCCTCACCATTTTGTAAAATAATGTATCAATAATTATGATGGGGATTTATTTGCGTGTGGATATTGTCTAGAAGACAATATTATATTTAAACTCACGATTATATATTGTCGTATTTCACACGACATTTGTATTATTGAAGTTGTAGTTTGTTTCTTGTACCATGTATTTGGCGACTCAGAATGGGTGTTGTGTATACCTATTTTGGGGGCGTCACAAAGATAACATAGAACAAATTATCGTTAGTCCTCAACAGGATAAAAATGCGATAGAATACAATGAACAACAAGTTTTAAATCAATATTCGCGCCGAAATAATAATTGATAGAAGAGTTACGTAGAGAATGAAATCTACTATCTTCTATGATTTTAAAAAACCATCATCATGAATATTTTATCCCTGTAACATCAATCAATATATATCTTAAATTAAATATTCATCTTTGCATTATAGGCCAAAGATATTCATCAGTTGGTCATGTTCATCTCAACACACATATATTTTTTACTACGGCCAAAGATATTCATAAGAAAATCAACAATCTTTGAACTACAGGCCAAATATATTCAGTAATATCATCATTTAGGACTGAGGATGATGAAAAATATTTTAAAGAAAACGAATCCAGTGAAACAAAAGAACAAATATCAAGGATTTGTACTTTAAGCAGTCCATGTTCAAAAATACTTCATAAATAACTATAGTGAAGTAAAATTCAAGAATGATCAAAAAATGGATACAATCAAAGCTAGTATCCATAATAGATATCTTGGAAAAAAAATAAAAAAATAATTTTTACGTGAATAATGTCGATTCGTGAATAGAATAGTCAAGTATCGTGAATAGTTTTCGTATATAGTGAATAGTAACCCCGGCATTAAAAGACAAGAATTTCACAAGAAAAATCTTACCAATATTCAAAGATAATGATATTAGAAGAAATAATATCATTTTTTTAAAAAAAAATAACATCCCTTACCTCAAAAAAGACAGTACTTCTGACTGAAATACTGGATATAGTGTTGAAGGGAACTTGCACCGTATAGCAACACTCAAAATATCAAAATACTCACAAGAATACGTTCAATAATATAGAGAGAGAAAGAGAGAGAAAACTTATTTCTGGTGTGATTTTCAATTCTAACCTAAGCACCTTATTTATAGGAAAATGCTTAGAACACCAAAGCAAAAAATTTAATAAAATAATATATTTATAAAAATTATTCACGCCCGCCTCTTTGACAACTGAATTCAACATGTTTACAACACCAATGGGGCCCACCAAATGACAAAAAAATGTTTTTATTAAAAAAAATATTTAAAACTTCAAAAATCAATTATTCTGGAACTTCAGAACTTCAATAATTCATAATAAATAGCCCTTTTATCAAAAAAAATCAAACCTTATGTCCATTCCATAGAAAATTCCATTCTCTACAACTTAGTAAGTTTAAGTTTTTCCAAATTCCAAGCAGAAATTGGCCGAAATTCACATACGAACGATTTTACAAGCTATAATCAAGTTTCAGTCAAGAAATGGGGTCCACAAACATGAAAAACATGTTTTAAATATTTTTAGTAACAAAAATACTCTTCCTCCTCATTTATTCATATATCCTACATTCATTGTAAAAATATCACCATTATTATATTATGATAATAATGTATTTAAATGAATTATTTTATCAGAAAAAGATAAAATAATAATTTTTCAACAATTGTCACATTAAAAATTTTTTCCATCTGTATCCACATAAAATGAATGTTTTCCTTATCATATAAATCAATAATTAATTATTCACAAATAATATTACAGAATCACAATATTGATAACCAGGCCGTTCCCAGGAAAGAGGGGGCTTTCCAATAAAGATTTCTCCTTACTTGCGCACAATTAGGTGACCAAACCTCTCATTAGACAGAACTTTCTAGACATTGCCAATATTGCTATCTAATAATATTATTCAAATAATATGAATTATTGATCCGATAATGGAAAATACTCTGTAGTGACAATTATTGAAATAACAATAATATAAAATATCAACGTAGCAATTATTGAATCAATAAAATAAAATATTGAACAGTAATTACTGTAACAATTATTGAGTAGTGCTTTCTTACGTAAGAATTAATAATTGGTGCAATCTGGTAATAACTCTTGTGTTTTAACCATCCGGGTATTCCAACGAAATTAACGGTAATAACTATGTCGTTATTTATAAACAATTTATATTTGTCGTTTTCTTCATCCAATCGCTTTTAGTTATGGGGACACACAAAAAGGTCGCTATATAGTCGCATACGAATATTCCCAGATAGTAAGAATATTCCACGACCAAACGAATATTCCCCAAAACAACAATGAATATTTTATAACCACTTGCTTATTTGAAATATTTACGCATTTTACCCATAACTAACCACATTAATCAATCAACCCTTACTATTTCAAAATAGAGGAAATTCAATTTTATTAATAATAAGTTGGGGTCTTACAAGCGTTACATGGGAGCACGAGTGCAACTTCTTATGGCTAGGTTTTAATTTTTTAAAGCTGGTCGTAAAAAAACACGTGACTAGTTTGAAAAGTTAAAATATTGATTATTACGCTGAATATGAAACAAATGAGTAAAATATTTAATTTACTCCAATATCTCAACATAATAGTAATAAGAAAAAAAAATATTAAACTTAGAAATATTGAAATACACTAAATTTGATATTTTTTAAGTTTGATATTTTTAAACTTAAAAAAAATATTTTTATGTTTGATATTTTTTCGTACTTAATTTTTTTTTTCTAAGTTTGATATATTTTTTCGAACTTAAATATCAAACTTAATTTTTTAAGTTTAAGAAAAAAAATATCAAATTTAGTGTACTCAAATATTTTTAAGTTTGATATTTTTTCCTTTTTTATTATTATGTTGATATTGGACTACATTTTCATTTTCAGTCGTAATAGTTAATATTTTGGTTTTTAAACTGTACAGGAGTCTTACTAGCGGACAAAGATGAAAAAACAAAATAAAGACATAATAGTCATTAGTCTGGCAGTGAGAAGGAGTTGCATTGGGTGCTCCCATATAACACTAATTGTGGAATAGAGCCCTATATATATATATATATATATATATATATATATATATATATATATGTGTGTGTGTGTGTGTGTGAATCCCCGTTTATTATTCATATGAGTGAGAACCTGTCAAAATATCAATTTCTCTAGTGAAAATATAAATTCCCTTATATATAGTGATGGTTATGATTCCAATAGCAGTATTCTCAGCAGATCATTTCTTTTACTCAAATCATGTCCCCAATGTAGTTGAACTCCCTTCCTTTTATTCCTCAATTAAGTCACCCTCTTTCCCTTTCTAAACCCCCACACTTTCATTTCCTTTTAAATCACAACTCCATATCAACTCCTCTCCCCCCATCAATTCGACCAAAAAAACAAACAAAAATGAGACTTCCCAAAAGCCAAAACCCCATCAACCTAAAACTACTAATCCTCACCTGCTTTTTCTCTCTCCTCCTCATCATCATCTTATTCCTCACTTCATCAACCGGCCACAAAAAATCATCAAATTCCCCTCAAGAAAACCAGCAAATAAATTCCTTAACAAGTTGCCCTCCATATGATCATCAAACATGCAACAAAATCCCTCCATCTTTAGCAGAATCCCTCGTCCATTACGCCACCTCAAATACAACTCCTCAACAAACCCTAAACGAAATCTCCGTCACCCTTAACGTGCTCCGCAAGAAATCCCCATGCAATTTCCTGGTTTTCGGCCTCGGCCACGACAGCCTTATGTGGACGTCCCTCAACTACGGCGGCCGCACCGTCTTTCTAGAAGAAGACAAATCATGGATAGAGAGCAAATACAACGCAAGATCCCTCCTTGGAGTCTTACCACGTGACATACGACACCGTTTTGACCCAAGCGGATGAGCTGTTGGAAGTAGGTAGGACGGACAAGGAGTGTACAACCGTGGGTGATTTGAGACTTTCCAAGTGTAGGCTGGCGATGAAGGGTTTGCCGGCGGAGGTGTATGAGGTGGAGTGGGATTTGATAATGGTGGATGCGCCGACGGGATATCATGAGGCGGCGCCGGGGCGGATGAAGGCGGTGTACACGGCGGGAATGATGGGGAGGAATAGGGAGGAGGGGGAGACGGAGGTGTTTGTGCATGATGTGGATAGGGCGGTGGAGGATAAGTTTTCAAAGGGGTTTTTGTGTGAAGGGTATCTGAGGGAAGAAGAAGGGAGGATAAGGCATTTTACTATTCCTAGTCATAGGACTCGTTTGGGTAGGCCATTTTGTCCATAAACACCTCTTTAATTCTTTCATATTTTCTGTATAATTTGCTCCCTATATTCAATAATTTGTTCTGATTTTCTGTTTGGAGTAAATTTTAGACACACATTTAGATGGGCAAATCATGATCTTGATTTAATTTGCCTCAACTTATATACTTTAACGGATCAGAACTCCACACTATTTTGATCCATTAATTTGCTGTCTTGACTCGTTGGATAGTGGATCAAATCATGAATCCAATTTAATTGGATCCATTAATCCAAAAAACTATAGTTTTTTTTTATATTATTTTTTTGTCTTATTACTTTTCTCTTTAAAATTTTTCTCATGACTTTGTCTCTCTAATTTTTTTTTATTATTATTTTCTCTCTCTAAAATTTTATTTCCTCACTTTCCTCTTAAATTTTCTCTCATTTTCTTACTTTAAGATTGTTCTCCACCCATCCACATAAGACTCCTATTTTTTGGTAAATATTTCTTGAATAATATTCTCTTTATTTCATAAAAAGTAGTATTTGTGAATTTTATAAAGATTAAATATTTATGGTTTATATTTATTTATAGGTTAATAAGTTATTAATCTAAAGCTAATGACAGTGTTATTAAAATTAAAATGATAAATTTAAAAATATTATGTCTGTCTTTAAAATTGATAAGATTCATTAAATTATGATCTAATAAATCTTATATAGTACTACTTTTGGAATATGTTTATAATAATCATTATATATGTATTTACTAAAATTAAATTAATTTCAAAATGTGTCATAGAAAATCTCAAAGTTAATGGAGACTTTCATTTGACAGTATATAATAATACTACCTCCCCGTTCCTAAAAGATTGTCATTTAAGGTTTTGACACATGAATTAAAAAAAGTATCATTTACTAAGAACTCCTTCCATCCCATTATATTTGACGTTCTAGAGGGTTTTTTCTTCTCAAAATATTTGACGTTCTACAAAACCAAGAATATTTTGTCTATTTGTTTTCTTTTCTACCCTTCCTTCTCCACCACCATTAATGATTATTTTCTCTATTTTTAAAAAACAGTTCAAATTCTATTCTTTAATTAGGAGAGAAAATTAGGAGAGAGGGTGTGAAATCAAGTTTGGTGTTAATGGAGAATTAAATGAGATCAAAGTATTAATTAAGGGTAAAATAGTAAAACTACATCTATTCTTAATCTATGTGAAAATCTCTAGAACGTCAGATATAATGGGATGGAGGGAGTAAAATTTGTTTGAAATTTCATCACTACCCTTTTATGGAAAGTTGAAAACTATTAATAAAAGGGAGAGAATTTCTTGGAATAATGAGATAAGGTAGGGGTAATATAGGAAAGTAAATAATTTATTCTCCTCGAAAGTTATAAACGATAAATATTTTAGAACAAATGTTTTTCTTCTAAAACGATAATCTTTTAATAACGGAGGGAGTATAAATAAAATGAGTACTCTAATTTATAATTGCTTTGAAATTCTCAAAAGTAGCCATATAAATACTGTATGTATATATATATATATATATATATATATATATATATATATATATATATATATATATATATATATATATTGTTACAAGTACCAACACAGTTTTAATTTGTAGGGACAAGGTGCCCATTTTTGAGGTATCAGTACCATGTGAAAGTTAAAATTTGAAGGGACAAGGTGCCTTGCATTTCTGTGCTGAATTATTATCTAAATCTATTATTTTCAGAAAATAAAAAAGTGATCATGCAAATTTAAAGTATATTTGGGATAGTTTAAAAAAGTAATTCTGTTTATAATTTGTTATTAAAAAATAGCTTGTGTTTGTTAAATAAAAAAACACTTGAACAAATTAAAAGTAAAAAGTGTGTGGTATAGAAATAATTGATTATCACTATTTTAAGTGTAAGTTACTAAAAAGAAGGATTGGAGAAGTAAGTAGGGGTAATAGATCGATGGAATTACAAAAATAAATAGGAATAAATTAATAAAATATTTGCTTAAACCTGATTAAGAGTTAGTAAATAATCAGAAACTCTAAATTGATATTTTATAAAAAAAAATTATTATAAGTAATTTAAAAACCGACTTCCAAACACTTTTTATTTATTAAAACTGATTACAAACATATATCTTATATTACTGCTTATAACAATTTGTTTAGCTCAACTTAAGATCACTCTAGCTAAAATTTGTTCTAGTTCAACACCTAAAATAAACAAGAAAAAGTAATTTTTAATCCGAGCAATCCTTTTTAGGATGACTTTTCATAAAGTCAGGTAAATAGTATGGCACCATATTATTTTATTCAGCTTTGTTGTAATTTTTATTAGTCTTTTCAGCTGAGTATGTGTGCAAGACATTTTAATTTAATTAATGTTTAAGTAATTCGATAAAAAGGTTTTATTTATTTAAAAAAATATTGATGAATTATACTGTATAATTTATCAATATTTTTTTTAAATAATTAGATTATTTTTGTCTAATTATGTGCAGTTTTTACATTGTATGATGGAACAAATTAGGCGATCTTTTCCACCGACTGCTGGTGGAGTCCGCCCACAAATCACGGGCAGGTGGTGCTGTATAAGACTTATATTAGATGTTATTTGTAAAAAATGATGGCTGAGATAATAATATTTATATTTATTTATTGTTCTTATTTTAAATTAGTTTATTTTATGATTAGTCTATTAATTCACTATAAAAAAAAGGAGTTAATTTCGACGGAATTATCTCCAACTAAATACATTCCGTCGAGATAAGATTATTTCTGATCGAGATAATTCAACTGTAAATATACTATTCCTGAATTCCGTTGAAAACAGGGCCCATCTTTGGCGCTAGACTCTCCGCCAGCTGCCAATAATAATTTCGACGGATGTAGTGTTAATACCGACGAAATTTAGTCGAAGTTAAGTTATTCTCAAGGGAAATAATTGCAACTAATTCAATCGAAAATAAGGATATATATATAAACCCTATCACTTTCAATCAATGCCGCACATAACATTTTGCCCCCATTTTTTTTCTCTCTCTGCTGCGAAAAGCCTCTCTCTCCTCACCCATCCTCCGCCGTCTCCCTCCATCCCGTCGACAGTGCACCCCCTTTGTCGGCAGCTCAGCGAGAACTCCTCCGAACTTGAGTTCTCCAAAGTAATTAAGATTAGATTATATATCCAAATTGATTCCATGTTAGATTATTGATATTGTTAGTAATTGTTGGTAATTTTTCAGTAACTGTTAGATTGTTGATCACTGTGTTGTGGGTATCTAGACTAGTTCCATGATGTTGTTAGTAATTGTTAGTAAGGTTAGGTTTTATTTTGATGTTGATATGTTATGGGCAATTCCATGTTAGCAGGTTATTCTGATGTTGTTAGTAAGGTAATTACATTTTAGCAAGTATAAGGTTATTTTGATGTTGTGAGTACTGAAAACAGGTTATTGTGGTTGTGTCATTAATTGCAGGCTTATCATTTGCAGTGTTGGGTGAATTGCATTGTGTTATATGCTTGCCCTTTTTTTCAATTACAGGCTTATCATTTCTGCCCTTTTCTGCTTATAGATTCTATCATTGTGTGAATAATTGAAGACTTACTTTTATTGGGTGTTTGAATTATTTTCGACAGATTTTTCAACAGAATTTCTGTGAAAGTTGTAGATGATAATATATAAATTAATACTTAACTATAAAAGGTTATTAGGACTTAGTTTGCAACTAAAATAAAGTAAACTATATACACAACTAATTAAGTAGCATTTACTTAATTGCCTACCACTATAAAAATTATAATTAACTATAATATAAATAAATATTATAGTAAATATAATGTAAGAAAAAAAGGATAAAAATAATATTATATAAAAACTGAGTAGCATTTACTTAGTTTGGGAGTATCCTAAAACAATCTAAAATAAAATGGCTCCAGATGTATATATGGAAAAATAATATAATATAATACAAAATAAATTTTGCCAAAAATAAAATAACTAAAATAAATTAATTATTTTTAACTTAAATAATTTAAATGAATTTAAATTAAATTAAAATAAAATGATATAATATAATATAAAATAAATAATATAATACAAAATAAATTAAACTAAATAAAGTAAAATAAAATAAAAACTAAAAATAAATTAGCTAAAATAAATAAATTAATTAAGGTAAATTAAATTAAATAATATAATACAAAATAAAATAAAATAAAATAAATTAATTAAGTTAAATTAAATTAAAATAATTTAATAACATATAAATAAGAAAATTAAATAAATTAAAAATAATACTTTAATTTAATATAATTAAATAAAATAAAATAATATAATATCCATTATTATATAATATAATCCAAGTATATAATGAAAAAAAATAAAGTGAATAAATTAAAATAAAATATAATATAATAACATATAATAACATATAAATTAAATAAAATATAATATACAATATGGTAATGAAAAAATAGTATAATATATTCAAATAATAGTTCTCAGTAGCATTTACTTAGTTTATCATTGAAAAAATAAACTAAGTAGCATTTGCTTATTTTTTAACAATTACAATAAATCTGTATATATATATATATATATATATATATATATATATATATATATATATATATATATAGGATTCCATCCACACAAGAATAGGTTGTTGGGGAGCAACCCCCTTTTGGCCCGGTAGCCACAACCTGTCTTACCTTAGACAATTTTTTTTTTTTTTTATGCAGAATTCAGGGTTGTGTGGCTAAAAGGGTTCTTCCCAACAATAGGTTCTTGTGGATGGAGACTATATATATATATATATATATATATATATATATATATATATATATACTTGTGCATATAGTATTAATAGAGCTTAGAAACCTTTTTTGACATTCACTCATTACGAGTGAATGTTGAATAGTTCCCAGTTTGAGACTGTTACTGGTTGTTGTCTCTCACTTAGGTCGGTGTCAATTCACATGGTACATTTTTATAAACTTTTGATGGTACATTTTGAGGATTTTTAAGGATTTACTTGACTAAGTTGTCTTGGTTTTTTTTGTGTACTTGGAGATCATGGGCATGTCACGTCAATTTTTCTTAAAATATAAGAAATGTGCTCAAGATTGGCACTAGTGAGTAGACGCATCCAGGAATGGGATAGAAGTTTAACCCCTGTAGAGTGGAGATATATACTAGGAAAACTTAATTCATGTATGGACCACATTCATGAATATTCTTGTTCTAATTGGGTATTTTTTTCAATTAAAGATGTCAGCCGACCAAAGTTGGATGTACCGTAGAATACAGATTGATGGGAGGGGATTAGTTGATGCGTACCGTGATGGGGTGTGCAATTTTATGAACAAAGCAATAGAACATGTTGATGATCCGAACGAAAAGATGAGATGCCCGTGTCTCAAATGTAAAAACATGATCTGGAAGAATGCCGATGAAATTAAATTGAACTTATATTCACGTTGGTTTGTGGATGAGTATTCAATGTGGATTTATCACGGGGAATCAACTGAGTTGAAAGAACTAATAGACAGTATTGTCAACCAACCAATTCACGGGGATTCACAATCAGATAACTATGATGTCGTGCAGATGTTGGTTGATACGTATGGCCCTACTGATATTGACTGGGCTGAAAACGAGCATGCTTCAAGCAGTGCTTAGAAAAAGCCAAATGATTCAGCTGCTGCATTCTACAAGATGCTATTTGAATCGGGGGTTCCATTGTATCCTTAAAATGAGAAGCACACCAGGCTATCTGCAGTGACGAAACTCTTATACTTCAAGAATGAGCATGACTGCAGTGAGAGATGATTCAATGATTTGCTTGTTATTATCTGTAAGACCCCAACTTTTTTATGAATAAAGATTTAATTTTCTCTAAATGTTATTTTGAATAATAAGGTGTGGATTTGATATAATGCTATAATTATGGGTGATATGTGAAAATTTTACAAAGTAAACAAGTTGTCATAAAATATTCGTTTGGTCGGGGAATATTTTTTTTGTCGGGGAATATTAGTACGACGACACAATCATTGGTGGACCCCACAATGAAATTACTGTCGGATATAGAAAGAGACAGAAATAATTTTTTTATAAAAATTATGACAACCCGAATTTTTAAAAGTTATTAAAATAAGAATTTAATAATTAAAATTCTTATTATGAGATGCATATATTTTGAATTATATGTTTTGGTATGAAGAAATTAAATTTATATGAGATTTAATAGTTGATTAAACTATTAAAGAAAGTGAAAAAATTAGTTATGAAAAGGAAAATGGTGGGAAAAGAAATTAAGCTGAATAATATTAGTTAATTAAGATAGAAATTATATTATGGAATAATATTTAATTGGTATGCCTTGATTGGCGATGGAATTGTTATGAATTAAAATTCATAAATAATGTGAGTAATTCACTTAATTAAAATAGTGAATTACTATAAATATATTTATTTTAATAAAATGAGAGGGTAATATATTACATATAAATGTAAAACATTTATGTAATGGCTTAATATATTATATTTGGTCAAGTGAATGTAAATTAGCTATGAGGAATGAGAAGGACTAATATAATTATTAAGAAATATTGGTGTTAGGATTAATGGCGTGAATAAATATTTAAGTTGTGATTAAAGGAATGGATTAAATAAATTGTCTTAGGACAATTTATAGAAACGAAAGAAATTGATTAATATTACATAATAATTGTATAATTTATTAAAATAATTAATGGATTAAATACTACTCATTTTAATGAAATGTTTATTATTTTGCATAGAGGTGTTTATGAATATAATTTCATAATGTATAAGTATAATAATTATACATATTATAATTGTATAATTATATAATTTAGCTAGCTAAGTAATTTAGTAGTGTGGTTTAAGTGTGACACTTAGAGAAAAGAAGATATATTATATAATAAGGAGATTATAAAAATAAATTAGAAGAGGATAATTGGGTTTTAGCCAAACATGACCTTGAGACCCTTGGTTTTTGCAACTGTTGAGACTTTGGATTTTTGTAACGTGCTGGGAAATAAAACTTACGCTCATTTTTTTCCCTAATGCTAAGAGTAAGAAAACAAAGAAGAGAGAGTTTGGGAGTGAGGGAGAGTGAGAGAATTCTCTGAGAATTGGAGAAGAGCTTTGAAAGAACAAGAAGAAAATAACCCTATTCATCATCTAATTGGGTTAAGAAGGAATCAAAAGGTATTAATCCAACCTTAAAACCCTCTACTCGTGTTTGCCTCAAATATTAGGTTTCTATAAAATTAGTTTGGGTTGATGAATGATAAGGATATATTTGTTTATAGGTGTGTATAATCTGTGGTATGTCATCTATAAACGATTTTAGAGTTATCAAATTCATGTAAACATGTGTTAGAAGAAGAAATTTGGTTTATGGCTTAGTATATGTATTTTGATCTATTTTAAGGCTTAAATTGATGGTTAGATCATGTATATAATCTGAAATTGGTGCTAGATATTGTTAGTATATTGAAAAACAAAAACAACCCAAGTTGAACGAGTCAAAACGGATGTAAAACAAATTCGTAGCGAATGAATTCCCTAAATATGATTAAAACATGAAAGTATAGCATGAACAGTGAATTGAAACCCTTAAAATGAATTGTTAATGTTCTTGAAGTGTTATAATTATTCTGTAGATGAGTAGTTCAGTGTTTCACGAGTTCATAGAGTCAAAAACTAACTAATTCCGACTTAAAATTAAGAAGTTATGAAGATTTGAAGTAAAAACATCGCAAAAAGCGTAAATCAAGCTAAGCTTGGTCACGCTGCCAGAGCTCAAAGCACCTCTATGCACTGCTAGCTGACATGGGCGCATTGGAGTGAGTGCGGCCGCACCCAAAGTGTGTTAAGTGTGACTAATTTGACCTGTTTTGGTAAAACGACCATAACATTTTCATACGAACTCCGATTAAAGTGATTCAAGATGATCCGGAATGAAGACGAATAAACCTACAACTTTTATTCTTTAAGTTTTTCAATTTGAAGTTGTTAAAAGGGGTCAGAATGATTATCAAAATAGGTATACATCACCCATCTTGTTTTAAGTCGCCAAATACATGGTACCAAAAATTCAAATAATGAACTTAATTATACTAACAGTATAGTGTAAAATAGTTACAAAACATAATCTAAGAGTTTTTAATAAGAATATTGTCATCTAGATAATATCCACACTCAATGGAGTCCTCATTATATTTATTTATCACACTATTTTAACAAGAATGTAATACTCAATGAGGACTACTAATGCTATCATCTGGACTAATGCTATCATCACCATCCATTCCCCGACTCGTCCCGCCTATATTCTCATTTTCAAGAGAACAATGAAAGAAAGAAAGGGTGAGCTCAACTAGCCCAAGAAGAAATATTATGACTAAGATAATGCGTAATAAATTATCATTAGTCTTCAACAATGTTAAACCGATAAAATACAATAGACATCAAGTTTAACTGCAAGTTTGAATAAGCAATCCATTAGAAGAGTCAAGAGAGAGCATGATATCTACTATCTTCTATGATTTAAAATGTTTTCATCAATTTTTATCACGAGACTCAAATTTTAATAAATAAACCACATCATCGAATCATCCTCGCACTCTACGGGCCAAGGATATTCATTAAATCATCAATGGTCATGACTATACCGAATAATCCTCGGTCATAATCATATACAAAAATTATCCATCAATGCACTATGTGCCAACGAGGACTTTTACCACATCATTTATAACATTACGGTCATGATTATACCGAATCATCCATGGTCATAATCATACCAAGTCCATCTATGCACGTAAGCCAAAGATGACTTTCATCAAAATATAAGCATAAGGATGATGACAATGATATTAATCAAACGAAAAAAAGGATAAATATTAAAGACTTTAAATTTATCCAAATATTATCAATCACTTAATAAACTCATCATCTAATATTATTAATATTATAACAATATTTTAATCACTTCTTAAACTTATAAACAATTTATTTCAATTGTTTACACTTTACCAAATAATGCATTTAATCATTCAAAAATGCCATACTCATAAGATTTCATCACCAATGATCAAATCCTCATCAAAAAATGCAGATATACCCTATATAGGATTCCCAAGCCATAAAATTTTATTTTCCAATTTTGTTACTTCACATAACATATTTAATTCATTTACTCATAACTAGTTCATTTTCATGAAAAATACCAAATCAGTCCCAAAAATATTTCTTTTTTGGGATTTAGTAGAATATAGTCCCATATTGAACATATATTTTTCTCGAATTTTTAAAATTCATTTACTATTTTTCATATGGCCAAAACGCATTTAATATTTAGACATTTATCATAAATTGTACTTTTGTCCAAAAATTTCAAAATTTACAGGTATACTCCTGTTATATACATGTACTCCCAATAAAAATTTCACCAATTTTGGAGTTAACCACAAAAGAGTTATAAGGGTTTACTTTTTAAAATAGTTTTTTTCCATAAAATCCATAACTCTTAATCTATACATCCAAAAATCGCCATTTTGGACACAATCTAGAAAAACTCATCAAATTATCATTTCAAATTTTTCCGAATTTTTGAGGGTCAAAAAAAAATTACAGAAACCCCTTTAAATGAAAATACCAAATTTAATAAGGAATGAATACAAAGGATCATTCACCATGCATGCAGTAATCCACATGACAAAGTTATTCCAACAGTAATAATAAAGAATGGAATATAAGAAGAATTCACCATGCATGCGATAGACCGCATCACACAAAGTTATTCTCAATGTAATAATAAAGAATGGAACTGGTCATGCGTAAACCGCATGCATGTACGGATATTCAAATGTAATAATAAAGAATGGAACCAGTCACGTGAAAACCGCATGCATGTGATATTCCAATGTAATAATAAAGAATGGAACTGTGTCATGCGTCCGCATGCATGTGATATTCCAATGTAATAATAAAGAATGGAATAACAAAGAATTCACGTATGCATGCGATAAAGACAGATGAAGCATGAGTTATTCCAATGTAATAATAAAGAATGGAATAATGAAGAAATTTCACCATGTATGCTATATTCAGATAGACAAAGTTATTCCAACATAATAATAAGGAATGGAATAACAATAGCTCTCTTCATGAATACGAAAGAAATAATAATAATTACTATACCCTTAGAAAGAAAAGCTGGATATTGGAATAGTAGAGGTAGCAAACTTCTTCTTCTTCTTTCTCTATAATTTTCTCTATAATAATTGCTCTAAAGCTTTTAGTGAATTGGTGAGAAATGAAGGAAGAATGAGCTTCTATTTATAGAAAATATAGTTTCGATAATTGCACGCATTTTGGGGCTCGAAAAATATTACAAAGACAATACCTCCAACTTTTCTTTTTCATTTTTAATTTAGTCCCGCAAGTATTATCAAACTTGCACCACCTCCCCTAATAGTAAATAATGTGAATCAATAGTTCAATCATGTGAATCAATAGTTATAATCATGTGAAAATATGTAATTACAAAAGATAAGTACCTCCATCTATGCCTCCATTTTTAACTTAGTCATGCAAGTATTATCAATCTTGCACCAACTCCCCTAATAGTACAAGAATGTGATTCAATAGTACACACATGTTAACAAATAGTTATATAAGCATGTGAATTAGTAGCAATTAATTGCTCATTTATCCGATTAATTACCCGATTTATCAATATAACCTCCAGACATCAATTATTATCGAAATAAATGTTGATTTTCACTAACACTAATAATCCCAACACAATGGAACTATCAAATTCATCTTTAATCAACACGAACTTATTCATCATTAATATTATAACTCACAATATTTAACAACAGTGTCATTCCCAAGAAAGAGGGGCTTTCGATAAGGATTTCTCCTTATCATGCGCCAATTAGATGACCAAACCTCTCTCGATGTAACTTCTAGACATTGTAAATATTGTAATTTAATAATATGAATAACTTTGTCGTCTCAATTATTGATTTAATAATATATCATATTATATTATGATGATGATATTGTGACAATAATTGAATCAATAATATGAGAGATATGATGCAGCAATTATCGTAGCAATAATTGAGTATAACCGAGTGACTTTTCACGTAAGCATCAATAATCAATAACCGTGTGCTACTACGCAACCACGCCAGACATCATTGTATTACTTTACTACCTGGGTAGTTCAACAGCTTTAATGGTAACACTTTCGCCGTTATTTTTTATAAAAGATAATTTCGTCATTTTCTAACTACTATAATAATACTTCCATTGTGGGGTCCACCAATGATTGTGTCGTCGCATTTAATATATCCCCGATAAAAAAGAATATTCCCCACCAATCGAATATTATATAACAACTTGCATACTTTGCAAAATTTATAAATATTACCCACAACTATAACATTATATCAAATCCACACCATAATATTCAAAAAATATTTCGAGAAATTTAAATCTTTATTCATAAAATTTGGGGTCTCACAATCTCCCTCCTTATGAAATTTTGCCTCAAAATTTACGTACGTACTGGTATGTCAAGAGATGAGGATACCTTGACTTCATTTTATTCTAACTCTTGAGGTATAACCTTTGAGTGTTGAATACGATCCTTCTTATCCAAGATTTTAACACGTATCTCCTCACACGTTAAATCTCTCGCTATCTCGTCTAGTTCTAATTTAATAATGTGGTTCGGGTCATCCACATATTTACGTAACATCGACACGAAAAAACGTTATGAACACGCGACATACTTGGCGGTAAAAACGAGTCTATATAGCCACGCCCTACTCGATCGAGGATTTCAAATCAATAAAATCGAGGGGCCAATTAAATCGATTTCGCTTCTAGAGATAACGCCTCTTGAACCTTCTTCTTCACATTCATCATCCGATTCGTGTGTAGCTTGAGCGCTTTTAACTTTATCGATTAAAGTCGATTCTACTCAGATATTCGTTATCTTCACGTGGGTCCCTAGAGTCTTTAACTCTATCTTCATCATTTGTAAGTTATACTTAAATGGGTTTTTGTGTTAACAACATCGCACTCGTAAACGATACGATCTTCTACTCAACGCGTCACTACCACGTTCGCTTCTTCCACGATGATATTGAATGGTATGGTCGTAATCTTAATCTTAAACAAATTTCGAGCCAACATCTTTGGCGCATTATATCGCGTTTCATTTGGGTGAAAAAATATTTAAGGGTTTTAGAAATGGGTTTTGTACTGGGGTCAATACAAAATTCGATTTCACGCTCTGGGGTAGGCTAAGAAGTTCTTCAAGAATACGTCAGGAAATTTATTAACGATAGAAATATCATTTAAAAATTGTGACTCTCATCCAAGACTTGGATAAGACATGAAATGAAGGTTTCTACTAACGAAGTTTCAACCAATAAGTCAAAGTCTAACTTCTCTCTCGAGTCAAATTTAAACGTTGAGCGCAAGCAAGAGAGAGATAAAATAATGGGTAGAACCCAGATCTAATAAGGTATAGACTTGCAAGAATTTATAATTAACTAACCTGCTGCTAACTTCGTCTCGTTACTCGCTTTTTGAGAAGTCACGAAAACGCTCTTCCGAAACCACCGACTTTTTGTTTTGTCCAGATCCCGCTTTGGTGCCACCGTCCCCAACTGGACTTGACTTTTGTGCACGACAAAAATCGGGCTAGGTGACCTTCTTTCCACAATTATAACATGCTTTGGACGCATCACGTAAGCTTTGACCGATATGTCCCTCCCTCCACATTTAAAACATACGATCGTGGTCGTTCTCCTTCCTTAACAACGGTGTTGGTGTGCCGACGTCTTTCCATCATTGTTGAACCTTCTTCTTGAAATTTCCACTCCTATTATTGGCCATGATTACCACCAAGTGGTTACCATTCTTGGCATGATAATTTCCCCACGATGGTTATCATTGTTCGATGGTCGCTGCCACCGCACGATATTATTATTATCGTGTTGTTGGTCGTTATGCTTTTGGTTGTGCCGACTCATTATCGCGCTTCCAATAATCGAGCCCTATTCACAACATCCGAATATAAACAAAGTTTGTGAGAAATGAGGTATCGACGTATATCGGGTTTCAAACCTCTTAGAAACATTCGCGTCATTCGCTCCTCATTATCGACCAAATGGGATGCAAACCGATAACTCGCAAATTTAGCCTCAGATCGCGACACGGCCATATTGTTTTGCTCCAACTTGATGAACTCCACCTTCTTCATGTGATTTAATACTTTCGGAAAGTACTTGTCGTTGAACAACTCTTCGAACTTCTCCCAAGACATCTTGAAAAGGCCAGTCAGTACGCTTGCGTTTATGATTCCCACCAAGAATCGCCTCTTCACGCAACATAAAGGTGGCAAAGGAACCTTTTGCTCCTGAGCATCCCAAGACATCAAATATCTTGGTGATCCGCTTTTAACCACGTCTCCGCCTTTAAGTGGTTCTCGCTTTCCCAAAACTCCGGTGGTCCGGCTCCTTGAATCGCTTAGCGGTGATCAAATCGTGGGTTGCCATTATTTCCACCTATATTTTGAACAGAGAGTCTCTCTACCGATGTTGCATGAATTGCAGATAAAGCCTCCGAACATCCCATCGCTCATCATTCGATCGGTGTTGTTATTTACCCGAGGATTATTGTCTTTCATTGCACATTATCTCGGTATCGATCGTTGGTGACTCAACGGTCTCATGTGCTTCATTCACGATCTCAACATTTTCAGATGCCATTTTCAAAAACACTATCACAAAACAAGGGTTAATTTAACATATCACATATTATCCCTATACTCGATCGACCAATTAAATACCAAATAAACTTAGGTAGGTCATACTAGCGGAAGGAATTTCTGCTCTCCCTCCTAGTTCTTGTCTCACATCTCACCAGGATCATATCCTAAGCTTTGATACCAACCTGTGACGCCCCAAAATAGGTATACATCACCCATCTTGAGTCGCCAAATACATGGTACAAAATTCAAATACAACTTAATTATACAACAAAGTCGTGTAAAATACGACAAAACATAATCTAAGAGTTTAAATAAGAATATTGTCATCTAGACAATATCCACACTCAATGGAGTCCTCATTACATTTATTATCACACTATTTAATAGAATAGTGAGGACTACTAATGCTATCATCTCGGACCATCACTCCGCTCCCCCGACTAGTCCCCGGCTATATTCTCATTTCAAGAGAACAAAGGAAAGAAAGGGTGAGCTCAACTAGCCCAAGAAGAAATATTATGACTAAGATAATGCGTAATAAATTATCATTAGTCTTCTTCAACAATGTTAAACCGATAAAATACAATAGACATCAAGTTTAATCTAGCAATGAATAAGCAATCCATTAGTAAGAGTCAAGTAGAGCATGATATCTACTATCTTCTATGATTTAAAATGTTTTCATCAATTTTTATCACGAGACTCAATTTTAATAAATAAACCACATCATCGAATCATCCCGCACTACTACGCCAAGGATATTCATTAAATCATCAATGGTCATGACTATACCGAATAATCCCTGGTCATAATCATACCAAAAATTGTCCATCAATGCACTAAAGGCCACTGAGGACTTTTACCACATCATTTATAACCATTACAGTCATGATTATACCGAATAATCCTCGGTCATAATCATACCAAGTCCATCTACGCACGTAAGCCAAAGATGACTTTCATCACAATATAAGCATGAGGATGATGACAATGATATAAGCATTAATCAAACGAAAACAAGGATAAATATTAAAGACTTTAAATTTATCCAAATATTATCAATCACTTAATAAACTCATCATCTAATATTATTAATATTATAACAATATTTTAATCACTTCTTAAACTTATAAACAATTTATTTCAATTGTTTACACTTTACCAAATAATGCATTTAATCATTCAAAATGCCATACTCATAAGATTTCATCACCAATGATCAAATCCTCATCAAAAATCAGATATACCCTATATAGGATTCCCAAGCCATAAAATCCTATTTTCCAATTTTGTTACTTCACATAACATATTTAATTCATTTACTCATAACTAGTTCATTTTCATGAAAATACCAAATCATCCCCAAAATATTTTTTTTCCGGGATTTAGCGTAATATAGTCCCATATTGAACATATATTTTTCTCTTAATTTTTAAAATTCATTTACTATTTTTCATATGGCCAAAACGCTTAATATTTAGACATTTATCATAAATTGTACTTTTGTCCAAAAATTCCAAAATTTACAGGTATACTCTCGTTATATACATGTACTCCCAATAAAAATTTCACCAATTTTGAGTTAACCACAAAGAGTTATAAGGGTTTACTTTTAAAATAGTCTTTTCCCATAAAATCCATAACTCTTAATCTATACATCCAAAAATCGCCATTTTTGGACACAATCTAGAAAACTCATCAAATTATCATTTCAAATTTTTCAGAATTTTTGAGGGTCGAAAAAAAAATTATGTAAAACCGATTTTCACTTACCAAAAATTCCCCTTTTGAATGAAAATATTATTTAATAATAATGAATGAATACAAAGGATCATTCACCATGCATGCATGTAATCCACATAGACAAAAGTTATTCCAATGTAATAATAAAGAATGGAATAATGTAAGAATTCACCATGCATGCGATAGACCGCGACAGAACAAAAGTATTTCAAATAATAATAATAAAGAATGGAACTGAAGTCATGCGTAAATCGCATGCATAAGATATTCCAATGTAATAATAAAGAATGGAACTGTGTCACGCGTAAACCGCATGCACAAGATATTCCAAATGTAATAATAAAGAATAATGTCATGCAGTAAACCGCATGCATGTGATATTCCAATGTAATAATAATAAAGAATGGAATAACAACATGAACTGTGTGCATGCGATAGGCCGACATGCACATGTGTTATTCCAATGTAATAATAAAGAATGGAATAATAGAAGAATTTCACCATGTATGCGGTAGATTGTGACAGATAAAAGTTATTCCAACATAATAATAAGGAATGGAATAACAATATAGCTCTTTCATGAATAATGAAAGAAATAATACCCCTTACCTTAAAAGAAATCGGATATTGGAATAAGTAGAGGTAAAGAGACTTCTCTTCTTCTTCTCTCTCTATAATAATTTCTCTATAATAATTGCTCTAAAGCTTTAGTGAATTGGTGAGAAATGAAGGAAGAATGAGCTTCTATTTATAGAAAATATAGTTTCGATAATCGCACGTTTTTGGGGCTCAAAATATTACAAAGACAATACCTCCAACTTTTTTTCATTTTTAATTTAGTCCCGCAAGTATTATCAAACTTGCACCACCTCCCTAATAGTAAATAATGTGAATCAATAGTTCAATCATGTGAATCAATAGTTATAATCATGTGAAAATATTTAATTACAAGATATAATACCTCCATCTATACCTCCATTTTTAACTTAGTCATGCAAGTATTATCAATCTTGCACTAACTCCCCTAATAGTACAAGAATGTGATTCAATAGTACACACATGTGAACAAATAGTTATATAAGCATGTGAATTAGTAGCAATTAATTGCTCATTTATCCGATTAATTACCCGATTTATCAATATAACCCCAGACATCAATTATCATCTAATAAATGTTGATTTCCACTAACACTAATAATCCCAACACAATGGAACTATCAAATTCATCTTTAATCAACACGAACTTATTCATCATTAATATTATAACTCACAATATTTAACAACCAGTCGCTTCCTGTGAGAAAGAGGGGCTTTTCGATAAGGATTTCTCCTTATCAAGCGCGCAATTAGATGACCAAACCTCTCCTCGATGTAACTTCTAGACATTGTAAATATTGCAATTTAATAATATGAATAACTTTGTCGTCTCAATTATTGATTTAATAATATAACATATTATGCAGATGATATCGTGACAATAATTGAATCAATAATACGAGAGATATGATGCAACAATTATCGTAGCAATAATTGAGTATAAGCGAGTGACTTTTCACGTAAGCATCAATAATCAATACCGTGTGCTACTATGCAACCACGCCAGACATCGTATTTTTTACTACCGGGTAGTTCAACAGTTTTAACTAAGTAACACTTTCACCCATTATTTTTATAAAAGATAATTTTGTTGCATTTTCTAACTACTTATAATACTTTCCATTGTGGGGTCCACCAATGATTGTGTCATCGCATTTGGATATTCCCCGTTAAAAAGAATATTCCCCCACCAATCGAATATTATATAACAACTTGCTTTACTTTTGCAAAATTTATAAATATTACCCACAACTATAACATTATATCAAATCACACACCATAATATCAAAAAAAAATATTTTGAGAAATTTAAATCTTTATTCATAAAATTTGGGGTCTCAGATAAGTGATTTGTGGTAAATATTTATTTAATTTTTGATATAAATAGAGGGTTTATCATGGCGTATTTGTTGTAAGTTTGGCTTATTACATGGACCCCCACTTACTCATTTTTCAAAATCGCATGGGTAGAAAGTTATCTCATTTTGTTTTTATTATTATTATAATAGTAATAAAGCGAAGAAAACTTTTATATAAAATGTAATACTTTTTAAATTATATATAAAGTTATTCATTTTATTAGATTATAAATAAAATATATTATATTTTATATAAAGTTTTGTTTTATTAGAATATTTTATTGCACAGTGATGAATAGTAAAAATCAGAAAAATAACTCGAATTTGCCAGTTCTGCGCCCGTGAAGTTTCTTCTGTTCACCCGTGATTTTCTTTTAAATAGTACCCTGCCATTCTCCTAAAAATAGGTTGCTTAGTTAAGAAATAAAAATCACACCAGAATCAAAGAATTCTTCTTCTATAATATTGTGCATATTTCTTTCTAGTATAACGATACTTTAAGTGTAGCAAATAGTGCAAGTTTTCTTCAAGAATATCTCCGCTTTACCAGCCGGAATTACTCTCCTACTAAGGTAAGGGATATTATTTTCATTCAATATTCGTAAGAAATATTATTTTCTTCCATATTCTATAGTATGTAAGTAATATTATTCCGTTTCATATTCCTAAATCTACACTTATTTGGATAAGTATTGCTTCTATACTCCCTTAAATTAGTAGAGTATCCTTAAATTTTGCGCTTCATCTAGTATCCTTTCACTGAAATATTTTTCTGAACTTTCTTATTAAATTTTAATCTTTTCATGCCGGGGTACTATTCACTCAGGTACTATTCACCCGCGGTACTATTCATGACAAAATTGGTTCTTTTCTGTCCAAATTATTTTTGATACATGAATATCATTCTTGAATTTTACTCCAAAATTAATTATCATGTTGACAATTTGGACATTCTTAAACTCTGGATAAATTGAATTATAAATCTTTAATATTTATCCTTGAGCTCACTTGATTGATTTCTTATATCATTGTCATCATCCTCATGTTTATATTGTGGTGAAAGTCATCTTTGGCCCGTAGTGCATAGATGGACTGTTGATTGGTATGATTATGACTAGGAATTGTATATTGGTATAATCATGACCTGTAATGTTATAGACAAATGATGTGGTGAAAGTCCTCTTTGGCCCGTAGTGCATAGATGGACAGTTGTTTGGCATGATCATGACCACTAGTGATACTAACGAATATCCTTGGCCCGTAGTGCATGGATAATTCGCTGATGTGAAATATTTATTGAGTTGTGTTATAGAGATTGAATATTGATGATGAACTTTAAATCATAGAAGATAGTAGACATCATGCTCTACTTAACTCTTCTAATTGATTACTTGTCCCGCTGTAGTTGTTGATCTAAACTTGTTGTCTATTGTATTCTATAAGTTTTTACACTGTTGAGGACTAAGGATAATTTATTCTAAATTATCTTAGTCATAATATTCTTTACTGGGCCAGTTGAGCTCACCCTTTTCTTTCATTGTTCTCTTCAGGAAATGAGAATATAGCTGTGACTAGTCGGGGAATGGAGTGATGGTTTAAGATGGTGGCTATAGTAGTCCTCACTATTCTATAAAATAGTGTGATAATAATTGTAATGAGGACTTTCTTTGAGTTTGGATATTATCTACGAGATAATATTTGTGTCGACGTCGGGATTTTTGTGTGTCCCTTTTCATTACTTGTTCTTTGGTGTTCTCATGTTAATGTGAGATTTGTTTGAAAAAACAAGTGAAAAAGGTCCGACATGTATAATATCGACGATTTGACTTTAAGAGTCGCCAGTTGGTGTATTTAACTGGTTGCACCAACGTAACCGAAAAGGTTTGTACATTGACCCAGTGATTTGACACTGCTAAACGGGTTTGTGAAACCGAGATTCATTTGGGTCCGGGGGCTTGATTATGTAGAGGGAAGGTGTTAGGCGCCCCCCGACATCCGTGTTACCACGGTGACCGCCACTTTTCAAAGAAATTATTATATGAATGTGTATGTGTGTGTGTGTGTGTGTGGATCAATGTGCAATTATTTGGAAGTAGTGTTGTACCTCGTTCGCACCTATATACATAGGGTTTGAATTTATAGAAAAATTCAGTTTTAAACAAGATATAGCAATGATGTTTTGTAAAAGAGGTTTTTCAAACCCTGCGCTCAATAGCAATTAAGGCCTTTGATACTTCTATATATATATATATATAAAAGCAATAAATGCTCCGGATGTAAAATCCAGGCTCATCGAGATATATCTGACAACAATTATATATATATATATATATATATATATATAAGTAAAACGCCTAACCGGATGTAAAATCCGTGCTCATCGTGATAAAGTCGACAACAGTTCATATATATAAGTATATATACATAGAAAAGCAAGTAAACGCTCCAGGACATAAGTTCAAGCTTAATCGAGGCATAACTTTCGATAATGTTAGTCCGTATAAAATATATATATATATATATATATATATATACAGATGAAATGAAAGCCACTTGACCGAAGTCTGGGGCATACCTACACAACACGACTCTCGATGTGTAGAATGAAAGTGTTAATATGAAGAGAGAGGCTTTTATAGAGTGTAAGAAGGCTTACGTTGGTACGCCAATGCAGCACTTCTATGACTCTAAATGGATAAACACTTTCGACTCCTGCTTGGATAAATATATGGATGTATATGGGCTATGGTGTTTAAAAAGAGCAAGCACTCAATATAGGGTGTGTATAAAGCCAATCGACGGGCTTCCTCGCCTTTTCTCTCCTAAAATGGCTAGCCCAAGCCCCATATATATAGAAGCCCGATGGTGCAGTGTACTGCGGCGACCTCTCGATACACACTGCTGCTTTGGTAGTGGTGCATCCAAGGCCTCATGGGTCCGGCTATCTCAAAGTACGTGCACTAATGCAATGTAATATCCGCTCGAACTTCAATTCGAGCATCCGAACGAGGTGTACAAGACCATCTTTGGACTGATTTTGTCGAGAGTTATGCAATGACATGGGATTTGCCCTTTTGATTCCGGAAGATGGGTTCATGGCCAAAATAGCATTCTGGGTTCGTCGAGCAATCCAAAGTTGAGTCAATTTAGCGTAGTTTTTGCTCCGAAGTTAAGATATGAGTCTTGTGGGACTAATTTTGAATTAATTTGAGTTGACATGGGTGTATTTAATTTGAAGTGAAGTTGAGTTGGCAAAATGACCATTTTGCCCCTCCCGGGGTTATCTCCAGTTTTCGGACAGTTGTAGCAGGTTTTTCCCAAGGTTATCTCTGAGATGGTCATGCTGTTGACTTTGAATGTACTCAGGGTTATCTCTGAGGTTTGAATTGATGTTGTGGTCCTCCAGGATTACCTCTGGAGTGTGAAAAAGATGATTTTACCCTCCTGCATAGTTAGTAACAGGAAAAGAAAATTTTGAGTGTCTACAGATGCCCCTCTTTATCATATTCATGCAATGCAATGGAATGGACATGATAAAGATTAGTAGACACTTGAAACATGACAATGTATTTTCAATGATGCAGATCGCAATGTAGTAAATGTGATGATGAATGTTAAAAATATTTTCCCAATTCGCAGTTCGCAAATCGCACATCACATTTCGCCACAATCGTCGACCTTGTGACTCAGAATTTCAGACATCACATTTTCGATATCGCAAATCGCAAATCGCAATGTAATGAATGTTATGATGCATGTTTAAAATGTTTTCGCAAATCTCTTTACCTTTTAAGGGGATTAGCCGATGCCTATCTTTGGTGTTGACTTCAACAATTTTATTTTTTTATAAATTATTGCTAATGCTGTTTGATGAAGAGAAATTGAGATGTCGCCGATGCTTACGCTGGTAGTTTACAATGGTGCCTACCCTGATGGTAGTTTAATAATAGATCCTACCCTGCTGGTAGTTGACATCGCCCAACTGTTTTGATTCTCACCCGAATGGTAGTATACAAAGCCTTCATCGCTAAACTGTCTTGATGTTGCACTGAATTGATGCCAATGGTTTAGAATATCGGATCTTTTGATACCTTCGCCGAATTAAGATTCAAAGGTTTTCTTCACCAGACTATACTTGATGTGACGCTTGATAGAGATGTACGTTGATGTAACGATTTGCTTACGGCGAGATCACACGTGATGTGATGATCTAGATTTTCTTAGGAGCCTATTGTCCTAGATTGATCTGATTGTAATTTGTATGGAGTAGAATTTTTCTCACCCTTTTGAGGTGATTTGGAGTTTCTTTCATTTGTTGGGTGCTTGTGCCCCATTTCTTTGAACATTTGATTTGCAAACTTGGTTGAATCGATGACTGAATGTCGTTGATATCCACGGAGGGTGGCATCTCGTACTTTATTCTTGAACTTTGAACTTCAGTGTAGAGGTCTCAATTTATGAGGATTTGACGCAAATTAACTTGTTTGACAGTATAGATTTCATTCGCCAGACCTTTCATCGTTGGCATTGAGTTAAGAACTTTTTGAGAATTTTTCCATTCTTTCGTAGGGGAACGCTTATGTTGCCATGATTTCTTTCAGGAGTTTTCCTTCTTTTGATGAGAGGCTTGATCCCGCTAAAAAATCTTTCGCTTTCCTGGAATCAAAAAATGCCCCAGTCCTTTCGCATACTGATGTCGGGAATTTATACAAAAAAACTCTCTTTGTTGATAAAGTCACAAGTGAGTAATATCCAAATCGCTAGTGAGCCAATGTGAGGGAAGCTTTGATGATGATGGACCATGCTGATGGTGTTGACTGGGGCATTTTCCTCTTTAGGATAGTTGATAAATGCCCCAGTGTTGAGTTGTCGCTATTTCTGAGATTGCCCAAGTCTTGTTGTAGGGGTCAAAATATCGGGTTGTCGTAGATTTTGAAATTTCCCCAGCCTTGCTTGTTGTCTGGGATAGTCGCTTTGACAGATGGGCTGATAAGATGCTGAGATCGTAAGAGGCTTTTACCTCTGTACCAGATGGAGAACAAGTATAGGACTTGGGTTTTGATGCTTTCAATCATTATTCCTGACTTGTTATTGCAATCGGTCTTGATTTTCTTCTGATTTGATGAAGACTCGTGATTAAGGGTGTCAAATCTTTGAAGGTCCTCGCTTCTAGTTATCTTGGCATATCACTATTTCTTCCTTTTTGGGATTTATGCCAGATTTGATGGAACGACATTGCAGTGTTGTTGGGTCTTCTCCACATAGGTTGTGGACTTGGAGGATCGTTCTTCGGATCGACGTTTGGATTTGGACGTTTCTGTTGAGGGTCAGACCGCACCACTGATGGTTGCCTACGTACTTCTGTATGTGTGGGAGATCAGGTCTGCGTTGCTCTTGCTTGATAAGATAAATAGTTTGAGAAATTTTTGTTTGAGAAGTGTTTATTTGAGAAGTGTTTGGTTTGAGAAGTGTTTGGTTTAAAAAGTGTTTGATTGGGTTTTTGTTTGGTTTGACCGCACCATAAATGGCTGCCTACGTACTCCCATTGATTTTTTTTTGATTATAGTGATGCTTTAGGCAAAGGGTTAGGATGTGTTCTCATGCAACATGGGAAAGTCATAGCCTATGCCTCATGATTTGGATACATTACCTGTATGGAGAGAAGGTGGAGATCTACACGGATCATAAAAGCCTCAAATATTTCTTCACTCAAAAGGAACTCAACATGCGGCAATGACGATGGCTTGAGTTTGTTGAAAGATTACGATCATACTATCCAATACCATCCCGAAAAGCAAGCGTGGTAGTGGCGCATTGAGTCGAAAGAGAAGATCATATGCGTACAAGTGCGATATTGTCAACGCAAAGACCCATTTTGTATGACTTACAAAGGATGAAGATAGAGTTAAAGACTCAGGAACCATGTGATGATGGCGAATATCTGAGTAGAACCGACTTTAATTGATAAAGTTAAAGTTGCTCAAGCCTCTGCACTGGAGCCGATGCGTATGAGGAAGAAAGTGCAAGAAGGTGTATTAATGCGAAGCAAGAATCGATGAAGAAAGAATACTTCGAGTCAACTCTAGACTTTGTGTTCTTAACGATTCTGACTTAAAGTATAAAATCATGATGGAGGCGCACAACACACCGTTTGCAATCCATCCTAGGAGTACAAAAATGTATCGTGATCTTCGACATAAATTTTGGTGGAGCAATATGAAGAGAGAGATAGCGGGGTTTATCTCAAGGTGTCTAACTTGTCAACGAGTCAAGGTGGAGCATTAAGTGCCAAAAGGTCCATTACAACCACTTGAAATTCCAGAATGGAAGTGGGAGCACATTACCATGGATTTCGTTACTGGTCTTCTCAAGGTTTCTCAAGGCATAGATGCGATTTGGGTCATTATTGATAGATTGACCAAGTCTGCTCATATCTTACCGATACGAGAAACTTATACACTTGAACGTCTTGCTAGTATGTACATAAACGAGATTGTAAGATTTCATGGTATGCCAGTGTCCATAGTTTCTGATCGAGACCCAAGATTCACTTCAAGATTTTGGGTTAGTTTGCAAACAGCTATATGTGACACCCCCAAATCTAGGTACTTCATTCCCACAAGATTTGGTGCTCACTAATCAAGCATTCATACTATCTACCCAAATAAAATAATATTTAAATCATAAAATCCTCCTATAATAAATAGGGTTACATCATTAAGTTCAAAAACATCCCAGGTTATCTAACCTTTAAACATCATTCAAAAGAGGAATTAAGTTATTACATAACATCGTTAAGATAAAGTCTAAGATTATCATAACAAATAAAAGTCTAATATCATAATCATAATCAAAATTACAAGTCTTCATCACTTGTACATTTTTCCCTTTCCTTTGCTAGTCGAAGGTTCATCTACCTTCTCCTCTTTAGCTGCAATGAATTTATAAATATGCAAGAGTGAGCAAAATAATTGCTCACTGGATATAAAAGAGAATCAACAAGAGTATAACAATAATAACTACCAATAATAGGCTCATCAAGACTGAATAGTACTCTAACAATGATAATCAGAAATTGGAATCCAAAATATGGAATATACATCACTGATGGTGATAAGACCATGAACTACGTCCACAGTTGCAAGTAATCTTTTAACTCCAACTTTAACAGTCATAAGCCTATAAGGACCTCGTACTTAGGGGGATCAGCCATTTGTACCATGTATTGTGCACAAACATTTAACGCTACGCGTAAGTTATCCCCTAGTATTAATAGGGTTGTTCATCTCAGTATTTAGAGTAAAAGTCCGCACCAAAGAAAGTTTGGTTTGAATAAGCTTTCAAGGGTAATTTGAAGTTTAACGAACATCAACTAGAGGACTAGTTGAATCAATAGTGTTTGATAATACAAAGACGGTTGAGCAATAATAATATGAAACAATGAATAAGTGTAAGTGTTTAATACATACTTGATCTCATGCTTAGAAACAACTACAAAGCATAAGTATTGAGTGACAATAATAAACCTTGCTTGAATAAAATTAAGCTAGGACTATGAATCATTGAATAAACATTAAGTAAAAGCAAGCTGAAAATAAAGCTCACTTATCATGAAAATGACTTGTGTCAAGTAAAAGAACTATAATGATTAGACATTTGAAATTAGAATTCAAGAAAACTGCATTCATAATATCCGAATAACAATAATGAAACTAGTCTAACAATAAACAAGTTAGAATGCATCAATAAGTATTGGACTTCAAACTTGGTTGAATATAATAATGTCATAGCTAGATTGTTCAAATCATGATTAAGAATACAATAGTTCATTTAACAAAACTTTAAAGTAAGAACTAGCTCAAAAGAAATATAAGGATAAAAGGCTTGCTTAATGTAAAAAGAGAAGTTTAGAAACTTGCTCAATGTAAGTATAGAGTTAGAAAACTTGCCTTGAGCGTAAGCTATAAAATTAAACTCACGATCACCTACATATAATTTTAGAACCACAATATCTATTAGATATACTAACATACCAAAACATGTTCATTACCATTCACATTTTAGAAACTTTAAGTGTTTAACTTCGCAACACTTATCTAATGTTCATTAGGTATACTAAATTATCACATAACGCGTTCTCGACTTACTAATCATTTTTGCAACTTTGAACTCACTAACCACAATTCACTATGTTGTGTTAACCTTAACATTACCCATTTAACATACTAACATAATTTCAGGCCATACTATGATGCTATCCTAAGTCTGCGATAATAAATGAAGTCGAATCTCGAAAATTGGGTATACGCAATGTTGCACGCCATACAAAGGCTTGGGATTGGAGGCAATTGCGCCATTTTTTTTTTGGCACCTACAGTACCGCATTTTGCCGGTGTTCAGACAGACGCAGAGAGGCTAATGAACAATAGCCGACTTTAGCCCAACAAACACAAATTTCACCCAATAAATAGTAATATCAACACGTAAAATAAATATACAACTATCATAAACGTGATTGCTCACATTTACAACCAATTAGAACAAATTAACACCAACTAAAAATATTTTAATTTCTCAAAATTCATATTTTCATACTAAAATTCCATTTTTGATATTCATTCTAGAAATCACCACTGTGAATTCATTACTTAATCAAATCATCTCATTCAAACTACGTTATGCTCGTATCTCGATAAACTACCAAATACAAGTTTCAATTTATACTTTCATATACAACCTGGCCATTAAAATTGATAATTTTCATGAACATATGAAAAACACATATAAATAAACACTGTCAAAATTTTCTACTGTTATAGCGAAACTAGCATATGAGTTCCGGTTCAACCATAAACTCTAACATTGACAGCATGTATAACCACCATAACCTAGTTATATAACACAATTCAGAAGAAATATAATTCACAGAGCATAGCAAAACTTAGTCGAGATACTCATAAACATAAATAATATTAGAGTGATAGAACATACCTTCAATTAGCGTGTAATTCTTGCTACGATCACTGGAATATGCTCACGTTCTCTCTCAAATTCTCTCAAGTTTCATAATTCTCTGAACTCTCTCACAACTCAATATGCTAGAATGCGTATAGGTAGGCCAAATAACCTTAAGCGTATTTTAAAAAATTGACAAACCCTTAACACAATACTAATTACATTATCAGTTATAACGCCTAAGTTATAAATATATATTATATTTATTATTTAATTATTTTATTTATTTTATTTAATTTCAAAGCTAGAAATTTCAAAAGCCATAAGGCTTGTTTGGCAACCCATATAAATTTTAAAGAATTAACATACTTAAGCCTTGTTTGACAAAAACCAATTTAAATCCTTTTTTAATTTATTTTAATAAACACCTTAGTGTAGAATTATAATCACATACTATATTTTAATTAAATATAGCATTTTGTAAATACCACCAAATTATAATTTTCATTATAACTTTATTTAATAATTTAACATACCATCTAAATTATTAAATCAACACAACAACATAACACCTCATGTTATAATACAAACCTCTAAATTATAAATTAATTCCAATCATTTATATTCATCAACCATCACATCAACAAATATTTATTTAACAATAAACACCTCAAATAATATTTATATAACTCAATAAATATTTAAATTACAATTTTGAAATTTTAGATCGTTACATCCTTCCTTCCTTACAAGGATTATGTCCCCAGAATCACAATTCAAACAATCAATTCGTCACATTCTCCCCTACTTACAAAGATTCTGTCCCCAGAATCGAAGACACAGACTAAACAAATAACTTAGGATAATTCTTCATCATATCAGCTTCGAGTTTCCACGTAGCCTCGCATGAAGCGTTGTGGTTCCTCCATATCACCTTCTTCGGAAGGTATCACTTTATTCACGAGCACTTGTTCTTTCCTCATCGACTATCCGGATAGGAATCTCTTCGTAAGACAAATCTTTCTTTGAAGCGCAAAGGTTCATACTCAATCACATGCTTGTAATCGGGTTTATAAGGTCGTAACACCGGCACATGAAAAACATTGTTCACATGCTCTAATTCTGGAGGTAAAGCTACCTCATTAGCCACCTCTCCCACTCTGCGTAGAATATCAAAAGGTTCAATAAACCTTGGGCTGAGCTTTCCTTTCTTGCCGAAACGAATCTTCCCCTTCCAAGGAGAAACTTTTAGGAATACAAAACTTCCTACTTCAAATTCACGGTTCTGCTTGTGTTGATCAGCATACTTTTTTCATCGATCTTGCGACTACCAATCTTGCTCGATGAGTTTGACAATTTTCTTGGTCTCGCTTGCACCAATTACGGGCCTAACAGTTGACGTTCTCCAACTTCATCCTAGCATAGTGGAGTTCTGCACTTCCTGTCGTATAACGCCTCGTATGGCGGCATACCAATTATTACGTGGTAACTATTGTTGTATGCAAATTCCACCAACGGTAGATCATCATCCCAGTTTCCTTTGAAATCCATGATGCACGCTCTGAGCATATCTTCAAGCGTCTGGATCTTTCTTTCGCTTTGCCCATCGGTTTGTGGATGATAAGCTGTGCTCATCTTCAATTGCGTTCCCATGCATTCTTGTAGTCTCTTCCAGAAATTTGATGTGAACCTCGGATCTCTATCTGATACAATTGATACTGGAACTCCATGTCTTGAGATAATCTCTTTAACGTATAATTTTGCCAGCTAATCAAGATTAAATCTAATCTTTATTGGCAGAAAGTGTGCAGATTTTGTCAATCTGTCCACTATTACCCATATCGCATCATATCCTTTCTGAGTCATTGGAAGACCTACCACAAAATCCATTGTGATATGCTCCCACTTCCATTCCGGTATCTCCAACGGTTGAAGTAATCTGCTTGATCGTTGATGCTCGGCCTTCACTTTCTGACATGTCAAACACTTTGCAACGCATTCTGCAACATTTCTTTTCATGTTTGGCCACCAAAAATGACGTCACAAATCTTGATACATTTTCGTACTTCCCGGATGAATTGAATATCTGGAGCTATGTGCTTCCGTCAAGATTTCTTCTTTGATATCCTGTACTGTTGGAACCCAAATTCGTCCCTCAAATCGCAGCATTCCCTCAGTATCAACCTTGTACTTCGCTTCTTTACCCTTGACAACAATTTGCCTTATTTTCTTACATTCTTCATCCTGTAGTTGAGTGTTCTTCACTATGTCCACCAAAGTTGGACTAGCTTCTATCTGGTACAATTTTTCATCGGACTCTTCTGGAAATTTGATTTCCAGCTCTAACCTTGCCATTGTTGTAATAAGCTCCTCCTTATCACATTAACAACATCAACTTTTCTCGCCTTTCCTACTCAAGGCATACGCAGAACCACATTTTCTTTTTGCTCGGAAGATAAAAGATCTCACAATCGTAATCCTTTATCAATTCCATCCATCTCCTTTTTGCCGCATGTTGAGGTCTTTTTTGTGTGAAAATATACTTGGACTTTTTTATGGTGCGTGTAGATCTCACATTTTTCTCCGTAGAGGTAGTGTCTCCATATCTTGGTCTGAACACAACCACCGCCAACTCTAAGTCATGAGTCGGATATCTTTTTTATAGTCCTTTAGTTGCCTTGATGCATATCTGATAACCTTGGATTGCTCGCATAAGAACACAACCTAATCCTTCTTACGTGAAGCATCACTATACACCACAAAGTTTCTTGTATTATCCGATAATGACAACACAGGTGCCACACTGAGCTTCTTCTTTAATTCTTGAAAACTTTCTTCACATTTCTCCATCCAAACAAATTTTATAGACTTCCTTGTCAAATTTGTCAACGGAGTAGCAATCTTGGAGAAATCTTGAATAAATCGTTTGTAATATCCTGCCAACCCCAAGAAACTTCTTACTTCTGATGGATTTCTTGGTTGTTCCCAATTTATCACAGCTTCAAATTTTGATGGATCTACGAAAATCCCATCTTTATCGATTACATGCCCAAGAAATTGTACACGTTCCAGCCAAAATTCACATTTAGAGAATTTCGCGTACAACTTTTCCTTTCTTAACGTCTCCAACGTCAAGTGCTCCATGTGTTCCTCTTGAGTTAGAGTACACCAGAATATCATCGATAAACACCACCACAAACTTGTCCAAAAATGGTTTAAACACCATTCATTCTCATCGATCCATGAACGCTAGGGCGTTTGTCGAACCAAATGACATTACAAAAATTAAGTAATGTCCATACAGGAGTTCGAAATGCCGTCTTCGGTACATCCTCCTTCCTCACTTTCAATTGATGATATCCACTTCTCAAATCTATTTTCGAGAAATATCTTGCACCCTTCAATTGATCAAATAAGTCATCTATTCTTGGCAATGAATATTTATTTTTAATAGTGACTTTGTTCAATTCCCTATAATCAATGCAAAGACGCATTGACCCATCCTTCTTCTTCACGAATAACACAGGTGCTCCCCATGGTGACACACTTGGCTGAATGTACTTCTTGTCTAACAGTTCTTGCAGTTGCACCATTAGTTCTTTCATCTCCACTGGAGCCATTCTGCACGGGGCCTTCGATATAGGAGCGGTTCCTAGCGCTAAGTCAATCACGAATTCGATATCTCGGTCAGGTGGAAGTCCTGGAAAATCCTCCGGAAACACATCCACGAACTCCCTAACCACTGGTATTTCCTCCAATTTCATACTCTTCTCTTTTTGAGTATCAACTATGTAGGCTAAGTACCTACACAACCTTTACTTAACAACTTTTTGGCTGCATCATCGTCCGGACATTTCATTTGTCTCAGCGATTTGCTACCATGAAAACTACCTTTGATTTTGAGTCATAAGGTTTACACTTCTTTTGGCAATCAATTATCGCTCCATAATTGAATAGCTAATCCATTCCCAACATCACATCAAACTCCCCAAGTTTAATCGGAATTAAATCTACTGCTATAATATTCCCCTTAATTTTCACCCTATAGTTCTTGTATACGAACCTAACAGGAATCACTTCCCTATTCGCAATTTCTATATTTAATTGAAATTTCAACTCTTCACAAGGTATTTCTAACCTCTTAGCAAATTCATCAGATATAAACGAGCAAATAGCACTCGGATCAAATAATACATATGCATCTATATCATTGATTGGGATAATACCTGACACAACATCTTTTGATTGCACCGCGTCCTGCACCGTCATGTTGAAGGTTCTGGCTGTGTGCTTATTTGTTGTTGTTTGTCCAGCAATAGCCAACGCACCTCCACTAGCATTTCCCTTGCTCCCATTTGTCTCACCAGATCTCTTCTTAGTGAAAGTAATATGCACACAAGCCAATCATGTTTGATGATAAAGCATATACTTTGTAACAGTCTTATTCATTTATTAATAAAAAGTATTAATTTATTAAAGGCTTTTAATTATCTACATAATGCTGTTTTATAATATGTGATAAACCCATAGTTTTAAGCAATGCTTTTAGAATAATGATGATGATCATTCTAATGAGATCTGAATTCTTAGAAAGCTTAAAACTAAAATAGTTCCCAATCATTGGATTACTAAATTGGGGATTAGTGAATCCGGATAGATTGGTACATACGTTGCTTGCTCATTGGATGAGGATGATTGATCTCATGATCATTTGTGTGGAGACACTAAAGCAAGTATGTAGGTGCTTATTAGAGAATAAGTTCACTGAGCGTGGCTCGCTAAGGAATACCTAATGGAGTTTTATTTGCTGTCGATAGGAATTCTGTAGTGATAGTAGTACAAGTAATCCTTGGACTTGAGATCATCATAGTATCTTGTGTATGATGAATTATACTTTGACTTATTCCTTAAGACCCTTAGGGTATATCAAAGGGTATGCTTGGGTATAATAAGTTGTACATGGAGATAATGTATGATCGATAAAGAATCTACCACTTCTAATAAAAGAAGAGAAATGTCCTATGTGATTCGATAAATGACAACCCAAGAGTCCTTGGTTTAAGGCATGAATGAAATTAGAAAGGAGTTTCTAATTTGCATTATTTGGAGTCATGCATTTAAGGATCGAAATACATATAATTAAATAAAATAAGACTTGACAAAGAATTCCAATGTCTTATATTTAATTGGGACATTGCATGGTGGAAGGATTGAATTGCACGGTAACAATTTACTCAAAGGTTCTTTAATGATTAATGTTGAAATCTATATTATCCGGAAAGTCGTTGATCATTAAGGAGGCTTATCCTATTGTAGAATAAATATTATTTATTTAAATAAATTAATTGTTTAATTTATTTATTTAAATAAGATTAGAATTGTTCTAATTGATTTATTCACAATAGGTTTAATATGGAGAACCTAAAGGGTCACACCATAAAAGGAAGAATAATTATTTAACAAGTTAATGGCATAATCGTAATAATATATGTTAAGTATATTTAATTTAATCTATGGTGATAGAATAAATTAAATAGCTTAATATTTATTATTTAATATTTTAGAAATATTAAATATAAATTAATAAGAGGAGTCTTATTAATATTATTACAATTATTATTATTTTAATTTCTAAAAGAGTTTAGGAATTAATTTAATATAAGTACTCTCATTTATTCCTAATTGGATTAGGAAGGAAAATTAGTTAAAGGAGTTTTAATTAATTATCCCTAATAAGATTAGGGAGCTTAATTAATTAAAAGAATTTAATTAATTAAATAAAACCCAATTCCTTAATTGTTAAGATGGGTTGCCCACATTTATAAATAAGAGGAGTCTTATTATGGGTGGTGGGGTTGTTGACTTTTTCAACATACGACATAATTCCAATTTGTTGGAGAGTACGCCTTTTCTATAGAGATAGAAACTAGGGTTTGAGCCAAATACCCATCTTCATGAATTCCTTTTCTTCCTTGGTGGATCACCTCTAGAGGCCAAACACGTGGGTGGCTAATGTTGATCAAAGGAAGGAACAAAACCCGATAGAGATTCAAGTTGAACGAAAGGATTTGGAGGTGAACTTGTACTGAGGAAGCTCGATCTTCAAGGGTATGATTTTATTCTTTATCTTTTCGTTTAATTAATAATTATGCATAAAGGGTGATCCGGGTATATGGTTTGTAAATTTTTTATTAAACTCTGATTTTACACGCTTCCGCACTTTTTATGCAATTTGATTGCGCACATGAATATTACAAACCTAACACTTAGGGCCTTCACGAGCAAAGTGATCCTTGGATCCGCACGTGAAGCACACATTCTTCTTAGCTTGAGTGCAATTTGGGGCGATGTGACCCTCCTGGCCACAATTGAAGTATACTCGTTTCCCCAGTAAAAACACTCCCTTATGAAACTTTTCGCACGTCGTACATGCTTGAACTTCTTATTTTCTTTGGTTTCTTTCTTTGATTTCAGCTCCTCCATTCCCATTGCACTTCCTCTTCAAAGGTTGTTGCCATTACTACCAAGTTATTACCACTCTTAACTTCACCTTCACTTTTCTTCTTTCTCTACTCTTGATTATGCTTTGTTACTGCCTCGCCTCCACTTTTAGTGAGAATCGCCTTCTCCATCACTACTGCAAATGTCTTTAATTGGAACAGGGAGACCCTACTGTACAACTAGGGTTTCAGTCCCTGCTCAAACCTCTTCTCCTTGCGCTCGTCTGTGCTAACCTGATATGGCACAAACCGCCAACTCGTTGAATTTTGTGGCATACTCAGACACCGACATTGTTCCCTGTTTTAGTTCCAAAAACTGAACCTCTAGCTCACTCTTCGAACTCTCTAGGAGATAGGTCTCGAAAAACAGCTCCTTAAACCTATCCCTGGTCATCACTCCTGGTCCTTCCCGAGTTTTGTTGGCCTGCCACCAATAGCTAGCCTCCTCTTTCAACATAAATGTTGCAAAAGCAGTCTTCTGATTCTCTTCTACCCTAGCCACATCAAAAACCTTCTCGATTTCCATGATCCAGGTCTGTGCTTCGACTGGATTCATAGACCCTCAAAATTCTGGTGGTCCAACTGCCTTAAAGTCCTTGAACGTCGTACCTTGATTGTGAGGTTGATTCTGTAAAGCACCTGTCAGTAACGTCACTAGCAGCTGAACAGGGTTTTCTTCCACATTGTTGTTGTTGTTGTTGTTTTCCTCAACGATTCTCCGTCGTGGTGGTTGACGTCATGAAGCCATTTTCTGTTAAAATACATCCATTAGCTTCTATTTATTCCTTTTAAGTATTTATACTTAAGTTGCATATCATAAAAGTTTATCATGTAACACATAACACTTAACACTTTGAATAAAATAGTATCTTTTATTCATTCATCATAAAAAAAATTAAAAAAAAAATCATAACAATAGCATCACTGCTATTTACATTACTTTCCTGAACCATAAACTTTCCTGAACTATAATAGTTGCAGGGTAACATCAGCATCATCTATCCCATTGGTTATCATACTCGGGATTTATATTTCATTTATTTTCAAAATCACCTATCAATTACAATCTCTACAATGTCCTACTAACCAAATCTAGGTACTTCATTCCCACAAGAGATTTTGGTGCTCACTAATCAAACATTCATACTATCTACCCAAATAAAATAATATTTAAATCATAAAATCCTCCTATAATAAATAGGGTTACATCATTAAGTTCAAAAAACATCCCAAAGTTATCTAACCTTTAAACATCATTCAAAAGCGGAATTAAGTTATTACATAACATCGTTAAGATAAAGTCTAAGATTATCATAACAAATAAAAGTCTAATATCATAATCATAATCAAAATTACAAGTCTTCATCACTTGTACATTTTTCCCTTTCCTTTGCTAGTCGAAGGTTCATCTACCTTCTCCTCTTTAGCTGCAATGAATTTATAATAAATGCAAGAGTGAGCAAAACAATTGCTCTCTTTTTGGATATAATAGAGAATCAACAGAGTATAACAATAATAATCGCCAATAATAGGCTCATCAAAAGGTGAATAGTACTCTAACAATGATAATCAGAAACAGGAATCCAAAATATGGAATATACATCACTGAGGGTCATAAAGACCATGAACTACGTCCACAGTTGTAAGTAATCTTTCAACTCCAACTTTAACAGTCATAAGACTATAAGGACCTTGTACTTAGGGGGATCAGCCCTTCGTACCATATATTGTGCACAAACATTTAACGTTACGCGTAAGTTTTCCCCAAATATTAATAGGGTTGTTCATCTAAGTATTTAGAGTACAAGTCTGCACCAAAGAAAGTTTGGTTTGGATAAGCTTTCGAGGGTAATTTAAAGCTTAACGAATATCAACTAGAGAACTAGTTGAATCAATAGTGTTTGATAATACAGCAGTTGATCAATAATAATATGAAACAATGAATAAGTGTAAGCGAACTATCTATACTTGATCTCAAGCTTAGAAACAACTACAAAGCATAAGTATTGAGTGACAATAATAAACCTTGCATGAATAAAATTAAGTTAGGACTATGAATCATTGAATAAACATTAAGTAAAAGCAAGCTGAAAATAAAGCTCACTTATCATGAAAATGACTTGTGTCAAGTAAATGAACTATAATGATTCGACATTTGAAATTAGAATTCAAGAAAACTGCATTCATAATATCCGAATAACAATAATGAAACTTGTCTAACAATAAACAAGTTAGAATGCATCAATAAGTATTGGACTTCAAACTTGGTTGAATACAATAATGTCATAGCTAGATTGTTCAAATCATGATTAAGAATACAATAGTTTCTTTAACGAAACTTTAAACTAAGAACTAGTTCAACATAAAATGTAAGGATAAAAGGCTTGCTTAATGTAAAAAGAGAAGTTTAGAAACTTGCTCAATGTAAGTATAGAGTTAGAAAACTTGCCTTGAGCGTAAACTATAAAATTAAACTCACGATCACCTACATATAATTTTAGAACCACAATATCTATTAGATATGCTAACATACCAAAACATGTTCATTACCATTCACATTTGAAAAACTCTAAGTGTTTAACTTCGCAACACTTATCTAATGTTCATTAGGAATACTAAATTATCACATAACGCCTTCTCGACTTACTAATCATTTTTGCAACTTTGAACTCACTAACCACAATTCACTATGTTGTGTTAACCTTAACATTACCCATTTAACATACTAACATAATTTCAGGCCATACTATGATGCTATCCCAAGTCTGCAGTAATAAGTTAGAACATCGAATCAAAACAAAGGTAATATGCAAGTATTGCCATACAAAGGCTTGGGACCCACAAGAATGCTGCTATTTTTTTTTTTTTACACTGTACAATAATTGCTACTACGTGTGTTCAGACAAACGCAGAGAGGCTAATGAACAGTAGCCGACTTTAGCCCAACAAACACAAATTTCACCCAATAAACAGTAATATCAACACGTAAAATAAATATACAACTATCATAAACATGATTGCTCACATTTACAACCAATTAGAATAATTTAACACCAACTAAAACTATTTTAATTTCTCAAAATTCATATTTTCATACTAAAACTCCATTTTTGATATTCATTCTAGAAATCACCACTGTGAATTCATTACTTGATCAAATCATCTCATTCAAACTACGTTATGCTCGTATCTCGATGAACTACCAAATACAAGTTTCAATTTATACTTTCATATACAACCTGGCCATTAAAATTGATACTTTTCATGAACATATGAAAAACACATATAAACAAACACTATTAAAATTTTCTACTGTTATAGTGAAACTAGCATACGAGTTCCGGTTCAGCCATAAACTCTAACATTGAAAGCATGTATAACCACCATAACCTAGTTATATAACACAATTCAGAAGAAATATAATTCACAGAGCATAGCAAAACTTTGTCGAGATACTCATAAACATAAATAATATCAGAGTGATAGAACATACCTTCAATTAGCGTGTAATTCTTGCTACGATCACTGGAATATGCTCACGTTCTCTCTCAAATTCTCTCAAGTTTCACAATTCTCTAAACTCTCTCACAACTCAATATGCTAGAATGCGTATAGCTAGGCCAAATAACCTTAAGCGTATTATAAAAACTGACAAACCCTTAACACTAATACTAATTACATTATCAGTTATAACGCCTAAGTTATAAATATATATTATATTTATTATTTAATTATTTTATTTATTTTATTTAATTTCAAAGCTAGAAATTTCAAAAACCATAAGGCTTGTTTGGAAACCCATATAAATTTTAAAGAATTAAAATACATAAGCCTTGTTTGACAAAAACCAATTTAAATCCTTTTTTAATTTATTTTAATAAACACCTTAGTGTAGAATTATAATCACATACATATATTAACCCATTAAATATCACATTATATTTTATTTAAATATAGCCACCACCCAATTATAATTTTATTATAACTTTATTTAATAATTTAACATACCATCTAAATTATTAAATCAACACAACAACATAACACCTCATGTTATAATACAAACCTCTAAATTATAAATTAATTCCAATCATTTATATTCATCAACCATCACATCAACAAATATTTATTTAACAATACACACCTCAAATAATATTTATATAACTCAATAAATATTTAAATTACAATTTTGAAATTTTGATCGATCGTTTACATCCTTAGTCCTCCTTACAAGGATTCAAACAAATCCCCGTAATCATAATTCAAACAATCAATTCACGTCACATTCTCCCTCACTCAACAAATAAAGATTACACACCCAAATAATATTAATATAAGATAAATACTAAATTAAAATAACTCGATCGATAATCCTTTCTTCATCATCGCCCCCGTAATCACCTTTCAAAAGTTTCCACATTCTCTCTACTTTCAACGACGATTGTGGTTCCTCCATATCACCTTCAAACAAATAAGGTATCATCATTTATTCCACGAGCACTTGTTCTTTCACCTTCTGTAAGGTATCGACTATCTCGGATAGGAATCTCTTCTTAAGACAAATCTTTCGAATCGCAATGGTTCATTTTCAATCACATGCTTGTAATCGGGTTTATAAGGTCATAACACCGACACATGAAAAACATTGTGCACATGCTCTAATTCTGGAGGTAAAGCTACCTCATAAGCCACCTCTCCCACTCTGCGTAGAATTTCAAAAGGTCCAATAAACCTTGGGTTGAGCTTTCCTTTCTTGCTGAAACGAATCTTCCCCTTCTAAGGAGAAACTTTCAGAAATACGAAACTTCCTACTTCAAATTCACGGTTCTGCCTGTGTTGATCAACATACTTTTTCTGTCGATCTTGAGCAGCTACCAATCTTGCTCTGATGAGTTTGACAATTTCAATGATTCATTGCACCAATTCTGGGCCTAATAGTTGACATTCTCCAACTTCATCCCAGATAGTGGAGTTTTTGCACTTCCTACCGTATAACGCCTTGTATGGCGGCATACCAATGCTTGCGTGGTAACTGTTGTTGTATGTAAATTCCACCAACGGTAGATGATCATCCCAGTTTCCTTTGAAATCCATGATGCACGCTCTAGGCATATCTTCAAGCGTCTGGATCGTTCTTTCGGTTTGCGGATGATAAGTTGTGCTCATCTTCAATTGTGTTCCCATGCATTCTTGCAGTCTCTTCCAGAAATTTGATGTGAACCTCGGATCTCTATCTGATACAATTGATACTGGAACTCCATGTCTTGAGACAATCTCTTTAACGTATAATTTCGCCAGCTGATCAAGATTAAATCTAATCTTTATTGGAAAAAAGTGTGCAGATTTTGTCAATCTGTCCACTATTACCCATATCGCATCATATCCTTTCTGAGTCGTTGGAAGACCTACCACAAAATCCATTGTGATATGCTCCCACTTCAATTCTGGTATCTCCAACGGTTGAAGTAGTCCGCTTGGTCGTTGATGCTCGGCTTTCACTTTCTGACATGTCAAACACTTTGCAACGCATTCTGCAACATCTCTTTTCATGTTTGGCCACCAAAAATGAAGCTGCAAATCTTGATACATTTTTGTACTTCCTAAATGAATTGAATATCTGGAGCTATGTGCTTCCGTTAAGATTTCTTCTTTGATATCCTATACTGCTGGAACCCAAATTCGTCCCTTAAATCGCAGCATTCCCTTAGTATCAACCTTGTACTTCGCTTCTTTACCCTCGACTACAATTTGCCTTATTTTCTTACATTCTTCATCTTGTAGTTGAGCGTTCTTCACTTTATCTACCAAAGTTGGACTAACTTCTATCTGGTACAATTTTTCATCGGACTCTTCCGAAATTTGATTTTCAACTCTAACCTTGCCATTCGCTGTAATAAGCTCCTCCTTATCTGTTAACAACATCAACTTTTCTCTCGCTTTCTTTCCTACTCAAGGCATCTGCAGAACCACATTTTCTTTTGCCGGATGATAAAAGATCTCACAATCGTAATCCTTTATCAATTCCATCCATCTCCTTTTACCGCATGTTCGTGTCTTTTTGTGTGAAAATATACTTGGACTTTTTATGGTGGGCATGTAGATCTCACATTTTTCTCCGTAGAGGTACTGTCTCCATATCTTTAGGGAACACAACCACTGCCAACTCTAAGTCATGAGTCGGATATCCTTTTTCGTAGTCCTTTAGTTGCCTTGATGCATACGCAATAACCTTGTCGTTCTGCATAAGAACACAACCCAATCCTTTGTGTGAAGCATCACTATACACCACAAAGTTTCCTGTATTATCCGGTAATGACAACACAGGTGCCACACGAGCTTCTTCTTTAATTCATGAAAACTTTCTTCACATTTCTCCGTCCAAACAAATTTTACAGACTTCCTTGTCAAATTTGTCAACGAGAGTAGCAATCTTGGAAAAATCTTGAATAAATCGTCTGTAATATCATGCCAACCCCAAGAAACTTCTTACTTCTGATGGATTTCTTGGTTGTTCCCAATTTATCACAGCTTCAACTTTTGATGGATCTACGGAAATCCCATCTTTATCGATTACATGCCCAAGAAATTGTACACGTTCCAACCAAAATTCACATTTAGAGAATTTCGCGTATAACTTTTCCTTTCTTAACGTCTCCAACATCAAACGTAGGTGCTCCATGTGTTCCTCTTGAGTTTTAGAGTACACCAAAATATCATCGATAAACACCACCACAAACTTGTCCAAAAATGGTTTAAACACCCTGTTCATCAGATCCATGAACGCTGCAGGGGCGTTTGTTAAACCAAATGACATTACTAAAAATTTGTAATGTCCATACCGAGTTCGGAATGCCGTCTTCGGTACATCCTCCTTCCTCACTTTCAATTGATGATATCCACTTCTCAAATCTATTTTTGAGAAATATCTTGCACCCTTCAACTGATCAAACAAGTCATCTATTCTTGGCAATGGATATTTATTTTTAATAGTGACTTTGTTCAATTCCCTATAATCAATGCAAAGACGCATTGACCCATCCTTCTTCTTCATGAATAACACCAGTGCTCCCCACGGTGACACACTTAGCTGAATGTACTTCTTGTCCAACAGTTCTTGCAGTTGCACCATTAGTTCTTATATCTCCACCGGAGCCATTCTGTATGGGGCCTTCGATATAGGAGCGGTTCCTAGCGCTAAGTCAATCATGAATTCGATATCTCAGTCAGGTGGAAGTCCTGGCAAATCCTCCAGAAACACGTCCACGAACTCCAATTTCATACTCTTCTATTTTTGAGTATCAACTATGTAGGCTAAGTACCCTACACAGCCCTGACTCAATAACTTTTTGGCCTCGTGCATCATCACGACATTTCATTTGTCTCAGCGATTTGCTACCATGAAAACTACCTTTGATTTGAGTCATAAGGTTTACACACTTCTTTTGGCAATCAATTATCGCTCCATAATTGAATAGCCAATCCATTCCCAATATCACATCAAACTCCCCAAGTTTAATCGGAATTAAATCTACTGCCATAATATTCCCCTTAATGTTCACCCTACAATTCTTGTATACGAACCTAACAGGAATCACTTCCCTATTCGCAATTTCTATGTTTAAAGGAAATTTCAACTCTTCACAAGGTATTTCTAACCTCTTAGCAAATTCATCAGATATAAACGAGCAAGTAGCACCCGAATCAAATAATACATATGCATCTATATCATTGATTGGGATAATACCTGACACGACATCTTTTGATTGCACCGCGTCCTGCACCGTCATGTTGAAGGTTCTGGCTGTGGGCTTATTTGTTGTTGTTGGTCCAGCAATAGCCAACGCACCTCCACTAGCATTTCCTTTGCTCCCATTTGTCTCATCAGATCTCTTCTTAGGGCATTCACGAGCAAAGTGATCCTTGGATCCGCACGTGAAGCACACATTCTTCTTAGCTTGAGTGCAATTTGGGGCGATGTATGTGACCCTCCCGCCACAATTGAAGCATACTCGCTTTCCCCATCAAACACACTCCTTTATGAAACTTTTTCCGCACGTCGTACATGATGCTTTGAACTTCTTATTTTCTTTGGTTTCTTTTTTTGATTTCCGGCTCCTCCATTCCCATTCCACTTCCTCTTCAAGGTTGTTGCCATTACTACCATTACCACCACCACCATTCTTAGCTTCACCTTCACTTTTTCTTCTTTCTCTCTTGATTATGCTTTGTTATCGCCTCACCTCCACTTTCGGTGAGAATCGCCTTCTCCATCAAATTTTGCAAATGTCTTTAATGGAACAGGAGACCCTATTGCACAACCAGGGTTTCATCCTCGCTCAAACCTCTTCGCCTTGCGCTAAATGTCTGTCTTTGACTCGATGATATGGCGCAAACCTCGCCAACTCGTTGAATTTTGTGGCATACTCGATAATCGACATTGTTCCTCGCTTTTTAGTTCCAAAAATCGAACCTCTAGTCGACTCTTCAAACTCTCTCGGGAAATAGGTCTCGAAGAACAACTCCTTAAACCTATCCTCAGTCATCACTCCTGGTCCTTCCCGAGTTTTGTTGGCCTGCCACCAATAGCTAGCCTCCTCTTTCAACATAAACGTTGCAAAAGCAGTCTTTTGATTCTCCTCTACCCTAGCCACATCAAAAACCTTCTCGATTTCCATAATCCAAGTCTGTGCTTCGACTGGATTCATAGACCCTCAAAATTTGGTGGTCCAACCGCCTTTAAAGTCCTTGAACGTCACCTTGACCTTGATTGATTCGAGGTTGATTATATAAAGCACTGTCAAGAATATCACTAGCTGGTAAAATGTGGTTTTCTTCCACATTATTGTTGTTGTTTAATTTTCTCAACGATTCTCCGTCGTGGTGGTTGACGTCTTGAAGCCATTTTCTGTTAAAATACTCTCAAAAGATTTTATTCAACCTTCTAAGTATTAAATACTTAAGTTTCACATCATACAAGTTTATCATGTAACACATAAGACTTAACACTTTGAATAAAATAGTAACTTTTATTCATTCATCATAAAAACATCAAAACAACAGCAGCATCACTGCTATTTACATTACTTTCCTGAACCATAAACTTTCCTGAACTATGAGTTGCGGTAGGTAACATCATCATCATCTATCCCATTGGTTATTATCATACCCGGATTTACATTTCATTTATTTTCAAAATCACCTATCAATTACAATCTCTACAATGTCCTACTAAGATACTGCGTAGCCTTACGACGCTCTTCCTCCATAATTCGGAACATTGTTCGACGATCCAATACGTATGATGGCAGCGTCTCGAACTGAATCGGATAACTCATGACTCGATCTTGAGCTCGATTGACCACGGTGTTGAATACGTTGCTCATTTCTTCCATCTTCCTCCTCTTGGCTTGTGCATCCCTCTCTGCTATTCCGGCTCGTTGATAAGCTTCATTGTACGCATCTTCAACCCTTGCCCTCTTAGTAGATTCCTCTTTCAGTTTATTCTCCAAGTCTGCAATCTTCTCCATCATTTTCTCGTTTTCCCCTTCTGTGTGGATCAACTTCTCTTCAACGTTGTTCAGTCGTTCTTCTCGATCCTGGATCTCATCATCTTTCTGTGCCATCGAGGTTTGTTGTTTAGTTACTATCTCCTACAACTCCTCGACGATGTCTTGAAGTTCCACATTGCGATCATACACCTCGTCGTACATACGGGCAGCTATCGAATTAAGTGGAAGCTCTTCCTCCTCATCCTCCTCATCCTCCGGTGTGGCGACTTTATGGGATCCTCCTCATCCATCTCTATCTCATCATCCTCGTCAGGTACCCTCTCCTGCTCAACTACTGTGACCGACGGAACTGTTTCCCGTGGCAGTGGTTGTTCCCAAATCACCTGAATATCCCGAGGCTCCTCCTCTCTAGCCTGACTGGATCCTCCTATAATAGTCATCCTGTCAATCAAAAGTTTAAGTTTTAATTACTAACTATTACTACTCGACACTCACGAGCACAAAAGTTGTAATCACATAAGCACATAAGTGTTTTATTACTTTTTTTTCCCTAAAACTCGATAAGAGTTTATCATCACTATCTTTTCAAAGGTTACTTCCTAAGGCTTTTTCCCCCCACCTAAGGTTCATAACCTAAGGCTTTGATACCAACCCGTGACACCCCCAAATCTAGGTACTTCATTCCCACAAGATTTGGTGCTCACTAATCAAGCATTCATACTATCTACCTAAATAAAATAATATTTAAATCGTAAAAGCCTCCTATAATAAATAGGGTTACATCATTAAGTTCAAAAACATCCAAAGTTATCTAACCTTTAAACATCATTCAAAAAGATGAATTAAGTTATTACATAACATCATTAAGATAAAGTCTAAGATTATCATAACAAATAAAAGTCTAATATCATAATCATAATCAAAATTACAAGTCTTCATCACTTGTACATTTTTCCCTTTCCTTTGCTAGTCGAAGGTTCATCTACCTTCTCCTCTTTAGCTGCAATGAATTTATAAATATGCAAGAGTGAGCAAAACAATCGCTCACTAGATATAATAGAGAATCAACAGGAGTATAACAATAATAACTGCCAATAATAGGCTCATCAAGACTGAATAGTACTCTAACAATGATAATCAGAAACTGGAATCCAAAATATGGAATATACATCACTGAGGGTCATAAGACCATGAACTACGTCCACAGTTGTAAGTAATCTTTCAACTCCAACTTTAACAGTCATAAGACTATAAGGACCTCGTACTTAGGGGGATCAGCCCTTCGTACCATGTATTGTGCACAAACATTTAATACTACGCGTAAGTTATCCCCTAATATTAATAGGGATGTTCATCTCAGTATTTAGAGTACAAGTCCGCACTAAAGAAAGTTTGGTTTGGATAAGCTTTCAAGGGTAATTTGAAGTTTAATGAACATCAACTAGAGAACTAGTTGAATCAATAGTGTTTGATAATACAGCAGTTGATCAATAATAATATGAAACAATGAATAAGTGTGTTGAATATGACTATACTTGATCTCATGCTTAGAAACAACTACAAAGCATAAGTATTGAGTGACAATAATAAACCTTGCTTGAATAAAATTAAGCTAGGACTATGAATCATTGAATAAACATTAAGTAATAGCAAGTTGAAAATAAAGCTCACTTATCATGAAAATGACTTGTGTCAAGTAAATGAACTATAATGATTCGACATTTGAAATTAGAATTCAAGAAAACTGCATTCATAATATCCGAATAACAATAATGAAACTTGTCTAACAATAAACAAGTTAGAATGCATCAATAAGTATTGGACTTCAAACTTGGTTGAATACAATAATGTCATAGCTAGATTGTTCAAATCATGATTAAGAATACAATAGTTCGTTTAACAAAACTTTAAACTAAGAACTAGTTCAACATAAATGTAAGGATAAAAGGCTCACTTAATGTAAAAAGAGAAGTTTAGAAACTGCTCAATGTAAGTATAGAGTTAGAAAACTTTCCTTGAGCGTAAGCTATAAAATTAAACTCACGATCACCTACATATAATTTTAGAACCACAATATCTATTAGATATGCTAACATACCAAAACATGTTCATTACCATTCACATTTCAAAAAACTCTAAGTGTTTAACTGCAACACTTATCTAATGTTCATTAGGTATACTAAATTATCACATAACGCTTTCTCGACTTACTAATCATTTTTGCAACTTTGAACTCACTAACCACAATTCACTATGTTATGTTAACCTTAACATTACCCATTTAACATACTAACATAATTTCGCAGCCATACTATGACGCTTATCCCAAGTCTGCAAAGAAGCAGAACATCAAAATCTAAACTGTGGTATGGGCAAATGGTGTTAAAGGTTGGGAAGAAAGCTTGATGAAAATGGCCATTTTTTTTTCGGTATCAAGTGGCAAATTGCTACTTGTTGTTCGACAGACGCAGAGAGGCTAATGAACAAAGAGTCAATTTTAGCCCAACAAACACAAATTTCATCCAATAAACAAAGTAATATCAACACGTAAAATAAATATACAACTATCATAAACATGATTGCTCACATTTACAACCAATTAGAATAATTTAACACCAACTAAAACTATTTTAATTTCTCAAAATTCATATTTTCATACTAAAACTCCATTTTGATATTCATTCTAGAAATCACCATATGAATTCATTACTTGATCAAATCATCTCATTCAAATTACGTTATGCTCGTATCTCGATGAACTACCAAATACAAGTTTCAATTTATACTTTCATATACAACTTGGCCATTAAAATTGATACTTTTCATGAACATATGAAAACACATATAAACAAACACAAAATTTTCATTGTTATAGTGAAACTAGCATACGAGGTGGTTCGACCATAAACTCTAACATTGAAAGCATGTATAACCACCATAACCTAGTTATATAACACAATTCGTAAGAAATATAATTCACAGAGTATATATAAAAACTTTTTGTCGAGATACTCATAAACATAAATAATATCGAGTGATAGAACATACCTTCAATTAGTGTGTAATTAATTTTGCTACGATCATCGGAATATGCTCACGTTCTCTCTCAAATTCTCTCAAGTTTCACAATTCTCGAACTCTCTCACAACTCAATATGCTAGAATGCGTATATAGTAGGCCAAATAACCTTAAGCATATTTTAAAAACCGATAAACCCTTAACACTAATACTAATTACATTATCATTATAACGCCTAAGTTATAAATATATATTATATTTATTATTTAATTATTTTATTTATTTTATTTAATTTCAAAGCTAGAAATTTCAAAAGTCATAAGGCTTGTTTGGCAACCCATATAAATTTTAAAGAATTAAAATACTTAAGCCTTGTTTTGACAAAAACCAATTTAAATCCTTTTTAATTTATTTTAATAAACACCAAACTATGTAGAATTATAATCACATCACATACTATATTTTAATTAAATATAGCATTTAGCAAATACCACCCAATTATAATTTTCATTATAACTTTATTTAATAATTTATCATACCATCTAAATTATTAAATCACACACAACAACATAACACCTCATGTTATAATACAAACCTCTAAATTATAAATTAATTCCAATCATTTATATTCATCAACCATCACATCAACAAATATTTATTTAACAATACACACCTCAAATAATATTTATATAACTCAATAAATATTTAAATTACAATTTTGAAATTTCAAACGATAAGCAAGTGGTTATATAATATCTGATTGGTGGGGAATATTAAATGCGACGACACAATCATTGGTGGACCCCACAATGTAAGTATTGTCGTAATAAGAAAATGACGTAATTATCTTTTTATAAAAAATAATGGCGGAAGTGTTACCGTTAAAACCTGTTGAACTACCCAAAGAAAGAAAAGTACGAGAATAATGCTGTGGTTGCATAGTAGCACACGATATTGGTTATTGATGCTTACGTGAGAAGTCACTCCGTTATACTCAATTATTGCTACAATAATTGTTGCATCATATCTCTCATATTATTGATTCAATTATTGTTATAATATCATCGCATAATATTTTATATTATTAAATCAATAATTGAGATGACAAAGTTATTCATATTATTATTTGCAATATCGACAATGTCTAAGTTACATCAAGGAGAGGTTTGGTCACCTAATTCTTGGCTACTAATAAGGTAAAATCCTTATCTGAAAGCCCCTCTTCCTCAGAACGACACTCGTTGTTAAATATTATGAATTATAATATTAATGATGAATAAGTTCATGTTGATTAAAGATGAAGTTGATAGTTCCATTGTGTTGGAATTATTAGTGTTAGTGAAAATTGACATTTATTTCGATAATAATTGATGTCTGGAGGTTATATTGACCAATCGGGTAATTAACCGGATAAATGAGCAATTAATTGCTATTAATTCATATGCTTATAACTATGTGTTCACATGTGTGTACTATTGATTCACATGATTTACTATTAGGAGAGTTGGTGCAAGATTGATAATACTTGCATGACTAAATTAGAAATGGAGGTATAGTTGAAGGTACTATACTGTAATTAGTTTTTTCACATGATTATACTATTGAGTCACATGAATGAACTATTAATTCACATGATTTACTATTAGGGGAGGTGGTGCAAGTTTGATAATACTTGCAGGACTAAATTAAAAATGAAGAAAAAGAGGGAGGTATTATACTGTAATATTTTGAGTCCCAAAACGTGCAATTATTAAAACTATATTTTCCTATAAATAGAAGCTCATTCTTCCTTCATTTCTCACTAATTCACTAAAGCTATAGAGCAATTATTATAGAGAGAAATTATAGAAAGAAAGAAGAAGAGAAGTCTGCTACCTCACTATTCAATTATCTAGTTTTTTCTAAGGTAAGGGGTATTATTCTTTTGTATTCACGAAGAGAGTTATTTTCTTTCAATACTCGTAAGGGTTGTTATTCCATTCTTTATTATTATATTAGAATAACCTGTCTATGAGAAATACCGCATACATGGTGAAATTCTTCTGTTATTCCATTCTTTATTATTTTGATGGAATAAAAGCATACATCTTGATCTATCGATGCACGGTGAATTTCATGTTGTTATTCCATTCTTTATTATTACATTTGGAATATCACATGCATGCGGATTATGTATGACCTATTTCCATTTTTATTATTACATTTGGGAATAACTCATGCATGCGGTCTATCGCATACCGGTGAATTCTTCTATTATTCCATTCTTTATTATTCTCGTTGAAATACTTTTTGCCTATGTGGATTACCGCATGCATGGTGAATGATCCTTCATATTCATTCCTTATTAAATTGTTTAAATGATCATCTCGTGGATTACCGCACGGCAAAGTAAAATCCATTTGCGATTTCATATATTCTATTATACTCGGTTGGTTAAAGTTTTAGCTTCTATACTCCATGAAATTAGTAGAATATCACGGATATTTGCGCTTCATCCAAATATCTTTTCATGGAAATATTCTTCCGAGCATTCTTTAATTTTACTCCACAAAGCAAAGATCATGTTGACAATTTGGACGTTATTAATTTCTGGATAAATTAAATTATAAATCTTTAAAATTTATCCTTGAACTTGTTTTATTGAATTAATATGTCATTGTCATCATCCTCATGCTTATATTATGATGAAAGTCATATTTAACTTACGTGCATAGATGGACTTGGTATGATTATGACCAGTGATTATTCGGTATAATCATGACCGTAATGTGACGAATGATGTGGTGAAAGTCCTCAGTGGCCTGTAGTGCATTGATGGACAGTTTTTGGTATGATTATGAGCAGGGATTATTCGGTATAGTCATGACCATTGATGATTTAAAGAATATCCTTGGCCCGTAGTGTAAGGAAGATTCGATGATATATTTTATTTATTAAGCTGAGTCTCGGCGATAAAAATTGATGAAAACATTTTAAATCATAGAAGATAGTAGATATCATGCTCTACTTGACTCTTCTAATGGATTGCTTATTTCGCTGTCGTTAAACTTGATGTCTATTGTATTTTATCAGTTTAACATTGTTGAAGGCTAATGATAATTTATTCTGCATTATCTTAGTCATAATATTTCTTACTGGGCTAGTTGAGCTCACCCTTTCTTTCACTGTTCTCTTCAGGAAATGAGAATATAGCTGGGACGAGTCGAGGAATGGAGTGATGGTCCAGATGATAGCATTAGTAGTCCTCACTATTCTATTAAATAGTGTGACAATAAATGTAATGAGGACTCCTTTGAGTGTGGATATTGTCTAGATGACAATATTCTTATTAAAACTCTCAGTTTATGTTTTGTTGTTTTCTACAAGACAATTGTATTATTAAGTTGTATTTGAATTTGTACCATGTATTTGGCGACTCAAAATGGGTTATGTATACCTATTTTGGGGGCGTCACACTATTGATCTCATCTCTTTGAAAATACTTGCATTTGATGTGATTTTAGGGATTGATTGGTTAACTACTCATCATGCTAAAATTGATTATTTTCGTAAGGTTGTTAACTTTCATATTCCTAATCAACCAATTATGCGAATTCAAGCAACCAAACCACTAAAGTCAATCACTGTCATATCAAGCCATAAAGCCATTCGTTTATTGAAAAACGGATGTCAAGCTTTCTTAGCCCATGTCACGGATTTAAACAAAAATACGTCAAATTTGAATGATATTTCTATTGTTAATAAATTTCCTGATGTATTCTCTGAAGAACTTCATGGCCTACCCCCAGAGCATGAAATCAAAATTTGTATTGACCTTGAACCCGTTACAAAACCCATTTCCAAAACCCTATATCGAATGGCTCCTATTAAACTTCAGGAGTTAAAAACCTAACTGCAGGAACTGTTAGACATCAGTTTCATTCATCCTAGTACATCTCCTTGGGGTGCTCCTATTTTATTCGTAAAGAAGAAAGATAGGAGTATGCGACTTTGCATTGACTATCGGGAGTTGAATCATGTCACCATCAAAAATAGGTACCAGTTGCCTCACATTGATGACCTGTTGGGAAAGTCATAGCCTATGCCTCATGACAACTCAAAGAATATGAGAGGAATTATCCAACCTATGATCTAGAGTTGGCTGTAGTCGTTTTCGCACTAAAAATCTGGAGACATTACCTGTATGGGGAGAAAGTGGAGATCTATACAGATCATAAAAGCCTCAAATATTTCTTCACCTAAAAGGAACTCAACATGCGGCAATGACGTTGGCTCGAGCTGTTGAAAGATTACAATTATACCATTCAATATCATCCTGAAAAAGCAAACGTGGTAGCTAATGCGTTGAGTAGAAGATCATATGCGGGTACGAGTGCGATATTGTCAACACAAAGGCCCATTTTTTATGACTTGCAAAGGATGAAGATAGAGTTAAAGACTTCAGGGACCCACGTGATGAAGTCAAATATACGAGTAGAACTGACTTTAATCGATAAAATTAAAACTTCTCAAGCTACATACCAGGAGCTGATGCGTATGAAGAAGAAAGTGCAAGAAGGTGCTATTCCAGAAGCAAGAATCGACGAAGAAGGAATATTTTGAGCCAACTCCATACTTTGTGTTCCAAATAAATCTGATTTGAAGTATAAAATCATGATGGAGGTACACAACACACCGTTTGCAATCCATCCTTAGAGTACCAAAATGTGAGACCCCGGATTTTATGAATAAAGATTTAAATTTCTCGAAATATTTTTTTGAATATTATGGTGTGAATTTGATATAATGTTATAATTGTGGGTAATATTTATAAATTTTACAAAGTATGCAAGTTGTTATGTAATATTCGATTGGTCGGGGAATATCCGTACGACGGCACAATCATTGGTGGACCCCACAACGAAAGTATTGTCGTAGTTAGAAAACTATAGAATTATCTTTTTATAAAAAATAACGGCGAAAGTGTTACCGTTAAAACTGTTGAACTACCCGGTAGTAAAAGTACAGTAATACGTGTAGTTGCATAGTAGCACACGGTATTGGTTATTGATGCTTACGTGAGAAGTCACTCAGTTAGACTCAATTATTGCTACAGTAATTGCTGCATCATATCTCTCATATTATTGATTCAATTATTGTCACAGTATCATCTGTATAATATGTTATATTGTTAAATCAATAATTGAGACGACAAAGTTATTTATATTATTATTTGCAATATTGACAATGTCTAGAAGTTTCACGAGGAGAGGTTTGGTCATCTAATCAATTGCGCCAATAAGGAGAAATCCTTATCGTAAAGCCCTTCTTTCCGGGAATAACCTGGTTGTTAAATATTGTGAATTATAATATTAATGATGAATAAGTTTGTGTTGATTAAAGATGAAATTGATAGTTCCATTGTGTTGGAATTATTTGTGTTAGTGGAAATCGACATTTATTTCGATATTAATTGATGTCTGAAAGTTATACTGACCAATCGGGTAATTAATCGGATAAATGAGTAATTAATTGCTATTAATTCACATGCTTATAACTATTTGTTCACATGTGTGTACTATTGATTCACATAATTTACTATTAGGGGAGTTGGTGCAAGATTAATAATACTTGTATGACTAAGTTAAAAATAGAGGTATAGATGGAGGTACTATACTGTAATTCATATTTTCACATGATTATAACTGTTGATTCAGATGATTGAACTATTGGTTCACATTATTTACTATTAGGGGAAGTGGTGCAAGTTTGATAATACTTGCAGGACTAAATTAAATATGAAGAAAAAGTGGAAGGTATTATACTGTAATATTTCGAGCCCTAAAATATGCAATTATCGAAACTATATTTTCCTATAAATAGAAGCTCATTCTTCCTTCATTTCTCACTAATTCACAAAATCTATAGAGCAATTATTATAGAGAGAAATTATAGAGAAAGAAGAAGAGAAATGCGCCACCTCACTATTCCAAAGATCAGCTTTTCTTCTAAGGTAAGGGTATTATTCTTTCGTATTCATAAAGAGAGTTATTTTCTTTCAATACTCATAAGGGTTGTTATTCCATTATTTATTATTATGTTTGAATAACTTTTATACATCTGGTACCGCATACATGGTGAAATTCTTACATTATTCCATTATTTATTATTACATTGGAATAAACATGCATCTTGATCTATCGCGTACAGTGAATTCTGTTGTTATTCCATTCTTTATTATTCTGTTGGAATATCATGTCTATGCGGATTACGCATGACCTGGTTCCATTCTTTATTATTCTGTTGGAATATCCTGTCTGTGCGGATTACGCATGACATGGTTCCATTCTTTATTATTCTATTGGAATATCATGTTTGTGTGGATTACGCATGACCTGGTTTCATTCTTTATTATTTTGTTGGGAATAACACATCGTGCGTTGCTCGTCGCATGCCTGGTGAAATCTTCTGTTATTCCATTCTTTATTATTCTGTTGGAATAACCTGTCTATGTGGATTACCGCATGCATGGTGAATGATCCTTCGTATTCATTCCTTACTAAATTGTGGAAATGATCCGTCTATGTGGATTACCGCATAGCAGGCAAAAATCCATTTGCAGTTTCATATATTCTATTATACTCAGTTGGATAAAGTTTTGGCTTCTATACTCCACGAAATTAGTAGAATATCCTAGATATTTGTGCTTCATCCAATATCTTTTCATGGAAATATTCTTCTGAGCATTCTTGAATTTTACTCCACAAAGCAGTATCATGTTGACAATTTGGACGTAATTGATTTCAGGATAAATTAACTTATAAATCTTTAAAATTTATGCTTGAACTTGTTTTATTTAATTATTATGTCATTGTCATCATCCTCATGCTTATATTATGATGAAAGTCATCTTTGGCTTACGTGCATAGATGGACTTGGTATGATTATGACCAGGGATTATTCGGTATAATCATAACCGTAATGTGACGAATGATGTGGTAAAAGTCCTCATTGACCTGTAGCTCATTGATGGACAGTTGTTGGTGTGATTATGAGCAGGGATTATTCGGTATAGTCATGACCATTGATGATTACATGAATATCCTTGGCCGTGATGCAGGGATGATTCGATTTTATTTATTAAGCTGAGTCTCAGTGATAAAGTTGATGATAAACTTTTTAAATCATAGAAGATAGTAGATTTTATGCTCTACTTGACTCTTCTAATGGATTGCTTGTTCCGCTATAGTTAAACTTGTTGTCTATTATATTCTATCAGTTTAACATTGTTGAAGGCTAATGATAATTTATTCTGCATTATCTTAGTCATAATATTTCTTACTGTGCTAGTTAAGTTCACCCTTTCTTTCACTGGTCTCTTTTGGAAATGAGAATATAGCTGGGACGAGTCGGGGAATGGAGTGATGGTCCAGGATAAATGGCTTTAGTAGTCCTCACTATTCTACGGAATAATGTGCTAATAATTGTAATGAGGACACCATTGAGTGTGGATATTATCTAGATGATAATATTCTTGTTTAAACTCTCAGCTATGTTTTGTCGTATTTTACACGACTGTTGTATAATTAAGTTTGTATTTGATTTATGTACCATGTATTTGGCGACCCAAGATGGGTGATGTATACCTGTTTTGGGGGCGTCACACAAAATGTATCGTGATCTTCAATATACATTTTGGTGGAGTAATATGAAGAGGGAGATCGCGGAGTTTATCTCAAGATAACTTGTCAACGTGTCAAGGCGGAGCATCAAGTACCAAAAGATCTATTGCAACCACTTGAAATTTTAAAATGGAAGTGGGAGCACATTAACATGGATTTCGTTACTGGTATTCCCAAGGTTTCTCAAGGCATTTATGCAATTTGGGTCATTGTCGATAGATTAACCAAGTCTGCTCATTTCTTACCTATACGAGAAACATATTCACTTGAACGTCTTTCTCGAATATACATAAATGAGATTGTAAGACTGCATGGTATGCCAGTATCCATAGTTTCTGATCGAGACCCAAGATTCACTTCACGATTTTGGGTCAGTTTGTTGAAAGCTATGAGCACAGATTTATGATTCAGCTCTGCATATCATCCTCAGACGGACGGGCAGTCGGAGAGGACTATTCAAACTCTTGAATATCTATTGAGACTCTGTTTATCTCATATTATTGATTCAATTATTATCACAGTATCATCTCCATAATATTTTATATTATTAAATCAATAATTGAGACGACACAATTATTCATATTATTATTTGTATTATTGACAATGTCTAAAAAGTTCTGTCGAGGAAAGGGGTTAGGTTATGAGGCCAACATCTCTGTATTGAGACGACACAATTATTTGTATTATTTGTATTGTCGACATAATAATTGCATGCTAATAAGGAGAAGTCCTTATCGGAAAGTCCCCTCTTTCCAGAGAATGATCTTGTTGTCAATATTATGAGTTACAATATTAATGATGAATAATTGTTGAAATATTAAAAATGTGTTTATTGAAGATAAGTGATTTGTGATAAATATTTATTCAATTTTTGATATAAATAAAGGGGTTTGTCATGAAGTATTTGTTGTAAGTTTGGCTTATTACATTGACCCCCACTTACTCATTTTTCAAAATCACCGGTAGAAAGTTGTCTCAGTTTTGTTTTATTATTATTATAATAGTAATAAAATAGAAAACTTTTTATATATAATAGAATACTTTTTATATTATATATAAAGTTATTCATTTTATTAGATTATAAATAGAATATATTATATTTTATATAAAGTTTTGTTTTATTAGAATATTTTATTGCACGATAATGAAAAGTAAAATCGAAAAATCACGCATTAAATTTAGCGATTCTACCGTGAATTTTCTTACATTCACCGTGATTTTCTTTTAAATAGTACCTTGTCACTCTCCTATAAATAGGATGCTTAGTTAAGAAATGAAAATCACACCAGAATCAGAGAATTCTTCTTCTATAATATTGTGCATATTTCTTTCTAGTATAAGGATACTTGGAGTGTAGCAAATAGTGCAAGTTTTCTTCAAGAATATCTCCGTTATACCAATCGGAATTACTCTCCTACTAAGGTAAGGGATATTATTTTCGTTCAATATTTGTAAGAAATATTATTTTCTTCTATACTCTATAATATGTAAGTAATATCATTTCGTTTGATATTCCTAAATCTACACTTATTTTGATAAGTATTGCTTCTATACTCCCTTAAATTAGTAAAATATCTTTGAATTTTGCGCTTCATCTAGTATCGTTTCACTGAAATATTTTTTGAACTTTCTTATTAAATTTTAATCTTTTCGTGCTGGTGTACTATTCTAGGGGTACAATTCACTCAGGTACTATTCACGAGGTACTATTCACTACAAAATTTGTTTCTTTTCGGTCCAAATTATTTTTGATACATGAATATCATTCTTGAATTTTACTCCACAATTAATTATCATGTTGCCAATTTGGACATTCTTAAACTCTGAATAAATTGAATTACAAATCTTTAATATTTATCCTTGATCTCACTTGATTGATTTCTTATATCATTGTCATCATCCTCATGTTTATATTGTGGTGAAAGTCATCTTTGGTCCGTAATGCATATATGGACTGTTGATTGGTATGATTATGACCAGGAATTGTGTATTGGTATAATCATGACCTGTAATGTTACAGACAAATGATGTGGTGAAAGTCCTCTTTGGCCGTAGTGCATAGATGGACAGTTGTTTGGCATGATCATGACCACTGGTGATACTAACAAATATCCTTGGCCCGTAGTGCATGGATAATTCGTTGATGTGAAATATTTATTGAGTTATGTTACAGAGATAAAATATTGATAATGAACTTTTAAATCATAGAAGATAGTAGACATCATGCTCTACTTGACTCTTCTAATGGATTTCTTGTTCCGCTGCAGTTGTTGATCTAAACTTGTTGTCTATTGTATTCTATCAGTTTTTACACTGTTGAGGACTAAGGATAATTTATTCTACATTATCTTAGTCATAATATTCTTTACTGGGCTAGTTGAGCTCACCCTTTTCTTTCATTATTCTCTTCAGGAAATGAGAATATAGTTGGGACTAGTCGGAGAATGGAGTGATGGTCTAAGATGGTGGGTATAGTAGTCATCACTATTCTATAAAATAGTGTGATAATAATTGTAATGAGGACTTTATTTGAGTTTGGATATTGTCTACGAGACAATATTTGTATTGAAACTCACAGTCTTTGTTTTGTCGTATTCTGCACGACAGTTAATAATTGTGTAAATGAAGTTTGTATTTAAATTATGTACCATGTATTTGATGACTCAGAATGGGTTGTATGGACCTATTTTGGGGGCATCACATTATCAGCGAGTTCTTACCTAGGAATAATACTCTGCTCGTGAATTACCATGAGGTAAAGAAGATGGTTAAGTATTTAAATCTCGAGTTTGAGAATATCGATGCTTGAAAGCATGATTGCATGTTATACTATGGGGACGAAAAGATAAGGTGCACTGTGATATCTGCAACTTGCCTCGGTACAAGACGATAAAACGTGGGGAGAAGGAGAAACATGTTCTAAAGAAGATGTTATAGTACTTTCCTTTTGCACCAAGGTTTCAACGACTATTCATGTCGTCAGCACATTGCTGAGCATATGATTTGGCATAAAACAAGGGATGTCGTGCCTAGTCTAGCTGAATCACCCAACAGATAGAGATGAATGGAAGAATTTTGATGCCAATTTTCTAAAATTTGGCAACAAAGTTGGTAATGTCAGGCTTGGCATGGCTATAGATGGCTTTTATCCATTTAATAATTTTAGTCAGCCCTACTCTGTTTAGCCAGTTATCATGGTAGCTTACTGTGACGCCCCCAAAATAGGTATACATCACCCATTCTGAGTTGTCAATACATGGTACAGAAACAACTACAACTTTATTATTACAACAATAAAACTGTGAGTTTGTATACAAATATTATCTTCTAGACAATATCTATACTTAGATAAATCCTCATCACATTTATTGATACATTATTTTACAAAAATGGTGAGGACTACTAAACAACTCTCTCTAGAACTTTCATTCCATACCCAGACTTGTATTGCTCGCTTATATTCTCACCTCTGAGAAGAAAAATGGAACAAAAAGGAAAAGGTGAGCTCAACTAGCCTAGTAAAGAATATTATGACTAAGATAATATACAACAAATTATCATTAGTCTTCACGAGGAAAAATCTAATAGAATACAATAGACAACAAATTTTAAATATATATTCAAGCAGAAAAATAATAATTCATTAGAAGAGTTAAGTAGAGAATGCAAACTACTATCTTCTATGTATGAATTTAAAAGTTCATAAATCTATCTTTTATCCCTGTAACATCAATCAATATATATACGGAATCAAATATTCATCTTTGCACTACTGAGCCAAAGATATTCATCGATTGGTCATGTTCATCTAAACACTGCATTCATCTTTTACACTACTGAGACAAAGATATTCTTTAGAAATCATTCATCTTTGCACTACAGGCCAAAGATATTCAATAATATCATCATTTAAGACTAGGGATGATGAAAATTATTTTTAAAGAAAGCGAATCCAGTGAAACAAAATGACAAGGATTAAGGATTAAGGATTCAGTACTTTGTTTTATCCATGTCAAAAAATATACTCAAAAATAATTATAGTGGTGTAAAATTCAAGAATGATCAAAACATGGATACAATCAAAGCTAGTATCCGAATAGATATTTTGGACTAAAAGAAAATTTTCATTTTTCGATGAATAGTCTTAGTATTAAGTGAATAGATCAGATATCGTGAATAGTGCCGATATCGTGAATAGTAACTCAGACACCAAAAGTTTCAAATTTGATAAAAAACTTCAGATCAATATTTCAACATAATGATATTGAAGAAATAATATCATTCTGAAAAAAATAATATCCCTTACCTCACAAAGACAAGATTTCTAGTTAAAAAACAGAATATAGGCTATGACTTGAACTTGCAACAGTATAGCAATACTCAAAGTATACTCAAAATACTCACACGAATAAACGATAATATAGAGAGAGAAAACTTGAGTTTCGGTGTAATTTTCAATTCTAACCTAAGCACCCTATTTATAGGAAATTGTTTAGAACACCAAAGCAGAAAATTTAATTTAATATTATTATTTATAATAAAATTTCCTACACCTCTTAGAATTCAGCTCCTAGCATTTTCCACATGCTCACCATCTAGAAAAAGTAATAAAAACATTTTTCCAATTTAAAATATTTTAAACTTCCAAAAATCAATTATTTCGGAGCTTCGAAACTTCAATAATTCATAATAAATAGCCCTTTTATCAGAAAATTCGAATCTCGCTAGTTTGTATAGGAAATTCAATTTCTACAACTTTGCGTAAGAAAGTTTTCCAAATTCCAAATGTAAATTGACCAAGAAATCCACAAGCGGGAGATTTTGCGCTATAATCAAATTCGGTCAATAAATGGGGTCCATTGACATGTTTAATATGTTTTAAACATTTATTGCAACAAAAATACTCTTCCTCCTCGTATACTCATATATCCCACATTCGTTGTAAAAATATCACCATTATTATATTATTAAAATATAATAATATATTTAAATGAATTATTTTATCGAGGAAAAGATAAAATTTCAATTTTCAACAATTGTCACATTAAAAATTTTCTCCATCTATATCCACATAAAATCAATATTTTCCTCATCATATGAATCAATAATTAATTATTCACAAATAATATTACTGTAATTACAATATCGACAACCTTGACGGTTCCTGTGGAAGAAGGGCTTTCAATAAAGATTTCTCCTTCTTGGGCGCCGCAATTAGGTTACTAAACCTCTCCTTAGATGTAACTTTCTAGACATTGCCCATAATGTTATCCAATAATATTATTCGGATAATATGAATTATTGCTCGATAATGGAAAATCTTGTGTAATGACAATTTATTGAAACAACAAATAATATAAAATATCAATGCGTAATTATTGAATCAATAAAATATTGAGCAAAGAATTCATCGTAACCATTATTAAGTAGTGCCTTTTACGTAAGAATCAATAATTTGTGCAATACTGGTAAGCTTCACGTGTTTTAAACCCCGAGTATTTTAACAAGATTAATTGGTAATAACTACTATTCGTTATTTTTAAACAACTTATATTTTGTCGTTTTCTTCATCCAATCGCTTTCAGACATGGGCCCACACATGGTCGCTACCGTCGCATACGAATATTCCCCACAAACGATCTGAATATTCCACGACCAAACGAATATTCCCAAACAACAATGAATATTTTATAACCACTTGCTTATTTTGAAATATTTACGTATTTTACCCCTAACTATCCACATTAATCAAATCAACCTTTACTATTTCAAAATAATAAATAGAGAAAATTAAATTTCATTAATAATAAGTTGGGGTCTTACAACCTCGCCTCCTTATGAAATTTCGTCCTCGAAATTGACTCACGTGCACACAGTGTTTCAAAAGGTGAGGATACCTCGCTTTCATTTCCGTTTCCAATTCCCGTGTCATTTCCTCTATAGCATGATTCCTCCACGGAACTTTAACTTGTGGTATGACCTTTCATGGATGGGACATGCTCCTTCCTATCCAAGATCTTGGTGGTACCTCCTCATACGTTAAGTCTTGGCTATCTCGTCTGGGTTCTAAGTACATAACGTGGTTCGGATCTTTCACATATTTACTAAAGCTGGATATATGAAACACATTATGAACACGAGACATACCGGAGGTAACGCAGTCTATAGGTTACATTTCCTACTCGGTCAAGAATTTGAAATGGACCGATAAATCGTGGATTGAGCTTTCCTCTCTTCCCAAATCTTGTAACTCCCTTCCATGGAGCAACTTCGCAACAATACATGATCCCCTATACTAAATTCCACGTCCTTTCGATGAAGATCCGCATAACTCTTTTGTCGATCTTGTGCCGCTTTTGTATCGTTGTCGAATCATTTGGATCTTTTTAGTAGTCATACGTACTCAACTTCGGGTCCCAACAATGTTGCTTCACCCACCTCGTCCCAACATATCTTGGAGAGCGACACTTTCGTCCATATAATGCTTCAAATGGAGCCACACCTATACTTGCACGATAAGCATTGTTGTAGGAGAATTCCACCAATGGTAAATACTTATCCCAAGCGCCCTTGAAGTCTAGGACACGAGTCTTAATAGATCTTCAAGAGTTTGAATAGTCCTCTCGATTGTCCGTCCGTTTGAGGATGGTATGCCTAACTAAATGTAAATCCGTGCCCATAGCTTTTTTGCAAGCTAACCCAAAATCTTGAAGTGAATCTTGGGTCACGATCCAAAACTATGGATACGTGCATGCCATGCAACCTCAAAATCTCATTCACGTACATACTAGCAAGACGTTCAAGGGAATAAGTCTCCCGTATTGGCAAGAAATGAGCAGACTTGGTTAATCTATCAACAATAACCCAAATAGCATTGATGCCTTAAGAAACCGTAGGAAGACCCGTAATGAAATCCATGGTAATGTGTTCCCACTTCCATTTCGGAATCTCAAGTGGTTGAAACGGACCCTTAGGTACTAGATTCTCCGCCTTTACACGTTGACAAGATAAACACATCGAGATAAACTTTGCAATCTCTCTCTTCATATTGTTCCACCAAAATGTATGTCGAAGATCACGATACATTTTGGTACTTCCAGGATGGATTGCAAATGGTGTATTGTGTGCCTCCATCATAATCTTGTACTTCAAATCGAGTCGTTAGGAACACAAAGTCTAGAGTGGACTCAAGTATTCCTTCTTCATCAATTCTCGCTTAGGAATAGCTCTTTCTTGTACTTTCTTTTCTATTAAAGTTGGCTCTGTCGTATACTTGACATCATCGCACTCATTCCCGCAGATATGATCTTCTACTCAACGCGTCCAACTACCACGTTCGCTTTTCGGGATGGTATTGAATAGTGTGGTCGTAGTCTTTCAATAGCTCGAGCCAACGTCGCCGCCGCATGTTGAGTTCTTTTGAGTGAAGAAATATTTAAGGCTTTTATGGTCCGAATATATCTCCACTTTCTCCCCATATAGATAGTGCCTCCATATCTTTAAGCGAAAACAACTCTGCCTTAACTCTAGATCATGAGTAGGATAATTCCTCTCATACTCTTTTAAGTTGTCGCGAGGCATAGGCTATGACTTTCCCACGTTGCATGGGAACACATCCTAACCCTTTGCTCGAAGCATCATCACAGATAACAAATCCATTCGAACCGGATGGTATTGTTAAAACAGTGCGAAATAAGTCTCCTCTTAAGCTCTTGGAAACTCTTCTCGTATTCTTCGCCCAAACGAATTGTGTATCCTTAAGAGTTAATTTGAGTTAATGGAGTAGCGATTCGAGAAAACCCTTCCACTAATCTCAGATAATAACCAACTAGACCAGAGAGAGCTTACGTGACTTCATCATCGACTTGGTTGCTCCTAACTTTGTATTGCTTCAATCTTCGCCGGGTCCACGGATACTCCATGTTTTGACACCACGTGCCCAAGAAATGCTACTTCCTCAAGCCAGAACTCGCATTTCTTCAATTTGGCATATAGTTTGTTTTCACGAAGCCTTTGGAGTACCAGCTTCAAATGGTGCTCATGATCTTCACGACTTTTGGAATATATGAGGATGTCATCAATAAAGACAACAACAAACTGATCCAAATATTCCTTGAATACTCGGTTCATCATATCCATGAAAGCGGCGAGGAGCATTAGTTAGTCCCGAAATACATGACTAAGAATTCATAATGCCCATACCGAAGTTCGAAGGCGGTCTTTGGAATATCCTCGGTTCTAATCTTGATTGATGATATCCGAGCGAAGATCGATTTTTGAAAAGAATTGTGCCCTTGCAATCTTGGTCAAACAAGTCATCAATACGAGGTAGAGGATACCTATTCTTGATGGTGACATGGTTCAATTCTCGATAGTCAATACTGAAAGTCGCATACTCCCGTCTTTCTTCTTTACTGAATAAAGCAGGAGCACCCCAAGAGAGATGTCTTAGGACGAATTGAAACCGATGTCCAACAATTTCTATAGTTGGACCTTTAACTCCTCAAGTTCAATACGAGCCATTCGATATGGGGTTTTAGAAATGGGCTTTGTACCGGGTTCAAGATCAATAAAGAATTCAACTTCACGTTACGGGGTAGACGGGGGAAGTTCTTCTTGAAATCGTCGGGAAAGTCAATAACAACAGGAATATTATTCAAATTTGACGTGTCTTTATTCAAATCTATAACATGGGCTAAGAAAGCTTGACATCCGCTTTTCAATAAACGAATAGCTTTATGATTAGATATGATGTTGATTGATTTTAATGGTTTAGTTGCTTGAATTGCATAACAGGTTGGTTAGGAATATGAAAACTAACAATCTTACGAAAACAATCAATTTTGGCATGATGAGTAGTTAACCAATCAATCCCTAAAATCACATCAAAAGCAAGTATCTTTAAAGAGATAAGGTCAATGTGTAAGGTGATGGTGCCAACTTGAATCAAACAAGATTTATAAGCAGTGGATGTGATGAAAGTTTCTCCTAACGGAGTTTCCACGAGATAGGTCAAAGTCTAATTTCTCCCGAGTCAAGTTTAAGCGTTGAGCACAAGAGGAGAGATAAATGAATGGGTAGCACCCAGATCAAGTAAGGTATAAACTTCGCAAGAATTTATAAATAGCTTACCCATGATCACCTCGTTTGGGTTCCTCGCATTATGACCCGGTCACAACAAACGCTCTTCGAGGAACCGTTGACTTTGACTTTTTCGGGGGACGGTCTTTTGAGTCACCGCCCCCATTGAACTAGGTTTTGCTACCGTATAATCTCGGCGATATGTCCTTCCTTTCCACAATTATAGCATACCTTGAACTGCTGTGGGCGGTTTTGACCGATATGTCCCTCTTTTCGCATTTGTAGCATATGATGGTGGTGGTCGTTCTCCTCCCTTAGAACCGATTCTCTGCCGGAATCGCTGCGTCTTCACATGGTCGTTGTTAAATCTCCTCTTTTTAAAATCCTCCTCGACTCGCTTCTTCTATTTTCATGGCTATGATTACCACCGGAGTGGTTACCATTTTTGTCCGTCTGTTTCTTTCTCCATTGGTTATCATTATTCATTGTTGCTATCTCTCGATACGATCCTCGGTTATGGTCCCTCGGTTGAACATACTACGTTATCTCGCTCTAATAATTGAGCCATGTTAACAACATCCGAATAGAGAGAAAATTAATGAGAAATGAGATATTGTCGTATGGGTTTCAAACCTCTCGTAAACATCCGCGTCATACGTTCCTCATTCTCCACCAAATGAGGTGCAAACACGGATAACTCTCGCAAACTTTGCCTCATCTTTGAGACACCGTCATGTTTTTTTGTTCTAACTTCGATGAACTCCACTTCTTTTCATATGATGAACACTTTCGAGGAAAGTATTTGTCATTAAATAATTCTCGAAATGTCTCCCAAGACATCATGTCGAGTGCGGTGGATGGATGGGTACGAGACTCCCACCCAGTGAGTCCGCTTCGCCACGGAACATAAAGGTGGCGAATGGAACCTTCTGTTCCTCCGTGCATCCCAAGACATCGAATATCTTGGTAATTTGCTTGACCCATGTTTCCGCCATGATCGGATCCGGCTTTCCCTTAAATACGGTGGTCCCAACTCTTTGAACCCCTTGCATTTGTGAAACCCAGTAAATTGCTATCATTTCCTCCTGTATTTTGAACACGAAGTCTCCTCGTCTCGATTTTTGCATGAATCGCAAAAGCTTCTAAACATCCCCTCGTTCATCATCTCGTTGGTGTTGTTCACGGGAGGAACATTGCCCCACTGTTACGTTCTCCTCGTTGGTGAGTACAAAGGCGTCTCCACGATCTCATTTCCATTGTTAATATTCTCGGTTGACATTCTCAAATATCGTCATAAAACAAGGGTTAATTAAGGAAATCAATATATCACATAATATCCTTATATATCTTGACCGATTAACAAATAAGCTTAGGTAGGACACACTTTAGCGAAGGATTTACTCATCTCTCCCTCCTAGTTCTATTCCCCGATCTCCGGGAGATCATATCCTAAGCTCGATTCCAACTGTGACGCCCCAAAATAGGTATACATCACCCATTACGAGTTTTCAATACATGGTATGTAAACAACTACAACTTTATTATTACAACAATAAAGCTGTGAGTTTGTATAAATATTATCTTCTAGACAATATCTATACTTCAGATAAATCCTCATCACATTTATTGATACATTATTTTACAAAAATGGTGAGGACTACTAAACAACTCTCTCTAGAACTTTCATTCCATACCCAGAGCTCGTACTCGCTATATTCTCGCCTCCACGAGAAGAAAAATGGACCAAAAGGAAAAGGTGAGCTCAACTAGCCCGATAGAAGAATATTATGACTAAGATAATATACAACAAATTATCATTAGTCTTCAACAGGAAAAATCTAATAGAATACAATAGACAACAAATTTTAAATCAATATTCGCAGTGATGAAATAATAATTCATTAGAAGAGTTAAGTAGAGAATGCAAACTACTATCTTCTATGTATGAATTTAAAAGTTCATCATCTATCTTTTATCCTGTAATATCAATCAATATATATCCGGAATCAAATATTCATCTTTTTTTCTACGTGCCAAAGATATTCATCGATTAATTAGTCATGTTCATCTAAACACTGTTCATCTTTGCACTACTACCGAAGATATTCTTGAAATCATTCATCTTTGCACTACTGAGCCAAAGATATTCAATAATATCATCATTTAAGGCGAGGATGATGAAAATATTTTAAAAAGCGAATCCAGTGAAATAAAATGACAAGAATTAAGGATTAAGGATTCGTACTTTGTTTTATCCATGTCCAAAATTACCTCAAAAATAATTATAGTGGTGTAAAATTCAAGAATGATCAAAACATGGATACAATCAAAGCTAGTATCCGAATAGATATTTTGAATGAAAAGAAAATTTTTTATTTTTCGATAAATAGTGCCGTATTCGTGAATAAGATCAGATATCGTGAATAGTGTCAGATATCGTGAATAGTAACTCAGACACCAAAAGTTTCAAATTTGATAAAAAAACTTCAGATCAATATTTCAACATAATGATATTGAAGAAATAATATCATTCTGAAGAAAAAAAAATCCCTTACCTCACAAAGACAAGACTTTAGTTGAAACACCGGATATAGGCTATGACTTGAACTTGCAGTATAGCAATACTCAAAGTATACTCAAAATACTCACAAGAATACGCTCGATAATATAGAGAGAGAGAAAACTTGGGTTTACGGTGTAATTTTCAATTCTAACCTAAGCACCCTATTTATAGGAAATTGCTTAGAACACCAAAGTAAAAAATTTAATTTAATATTATTATTTATAATAAAATTTCCCTCGCCTCTTAGAATTCAGCTCCTAGCATTTCCCACATGCTCACCTTCTAGAAAAAAGTAATAAAAACGCGTTTTCCAATTTAAAATATTTTAAACTTCCAAAAATCAATTATTTGAGATTTGTGGAACTTCAATAATTCATAATAAATAGCCCTTTTATCGAGAAAATTTGAATCTCACTAGTTTTTATAGGAAATTCAATTCTCTACAACTTTCTTGAAGAAAGTTTTCCAAATTCGGACAAAATTGACCGAAATCCACAAGCGGGGAGATTTTAAATTTATAATCAAATTTCGATCGATAAATGGGGTCCAGAGCATGTTTAACATGTTTTAAACATTTATTGCAACAAAAATACTCTTCCTCCTCGTATACTCATATATCCCACATTCGTTGTAAAAATATCACCATTATTATATTATTAAAATATAATAATATATTTAAATGAATTATTTTATCGAAAAGATAAAATTTCAATTTTCAACAATTGTCACATTAAAATTTTCTCCATCTATATCCACATAAAATCAATATTTTCCTCATCATATGAATCAATAATTAATTATTCACAAATAATATTACAGAATCCACAATATTAATGACAGAAGGTTCAGGAAAGAGGGGCTTTCAATAAAGATTTCTCTCTTCTTTGGTAGCCTTGATTAGGTGACCAAACCTCTCCTTAGATGAGAACTTTCTAGACATTGCCAATAATGTTATCCAATAATATTATTCAGAGATAATATGAATTATTGCTCGATAATGGAAAATCTTGTGTAATGATAATTTATTGAAACAACGGTAATATAAAATATCAATGCAAAGAATTATTGAATCAATAAAATCTTTGAAATAATTCTGTAACCATTATTAAGTAGTGCCTTCTTACGTAAGAATCAATAATTGGTGCAATACTGGTGTGCTCTTGTGTTTTAACCAAGAGTATTTTAATGAAGATTAATCGGTAATAACTTCTGTTTGTTATTTTTAAACAACTTATATTTGTCGTTTTCTTCATCCAATCGCTTTTCAGTTATGGGCCCACATTATGGTTGCTAGTGCAGTGCATGCGAATATTCCTCGACAGTACGAATATTCCATATACCCCGACAACAATGAATATTTTATAACCACTTGCTTATTTTGAAATATTTGCGTATTTTACCCCTAACTATCCACATTAATCAAATCAACCCTTACTATTTCAAAATAATAAATAGAGAAAATTAAATTTCATTAATAATAAGTTGGGGTCTTACACTTACAATCTTCCACCGTCAATATGCACGAGGGATCCATATCTTTTCTTAAATTTACTCATACCAGGAGATAAGAGTCCTACAAAAGACATCAACGTGTACCTCAGGTCGTTAGTTGATGAACTTAAGATGTTGTGGGAAACAGGTGTTCAGACTTTTGATAATGTGTTCGAGCATAATTTTATGATGAAGGCAACCTTTTTTTGTACTATCACTGACTTTCCATCACTTAGGATGATTAGTGGTTGGTCGACTCATGAAAAGTTGTCATGTCCAGTCTGTATGGGGGATGTGCAAGGCACACAGCTATGTCATGGAAGGAAAACTAGTTTCTTTGGAACTACTCGTAGATTCTTGCCTGTTGAGCACAATTATAAAAAGATGTCTACACAGTTCAACAAAAAGACAAAGAAGAACGGGGTTGTTGGTCCCTTATCAAGCAACGAGGTATTGGGCTGGCAAAATGATCTGACATTTCCACCGCCAAGGAAGGAATATGGTAAGTTAAGAGCACTAGGGTACGAAAAACTCATAACTGGACACACTCGCCCATTTGGTTTGAGTTGTCATACTAAGTTACACTAGCACTTTGTCATTGTATAGATGTCATGCATACAGAAAAGAATGTATTCGAGAACTTGTTTTACACTATGCTAGATACGAGTGGTAAAACAAAAGACAATAATAAAACATGTAAATACTTGGAGGCAATGAACATCAGGCGATAATTGTGGATAACTCAAAACCAAAAGCACCCTTTTGTCTTACAAAGTAACAAGTTGAAGACATTTGCAAGTGGGTTAGTGCATTAAATCTCCTAAATGGATATGCTTATAACATATCTCTTTGTAGTAAGGTTAACCAGTTGAAAATTACTAAGTTCAAAAGTCACGATTTCCATGTATTCATGCAGAAGTTGATGCCAATTACATTTTGTGAGATATTACCAAGGAAGTTTGTTGATGCCTTGACCTCACTTTCACATTTTTTTGGGATATTTGCTTAACTATTATAAGCTACAATGATGTGGAGCAGATGGAGAAAAATATAGTGTTGATAATGTGCAAGCTCGAAATGATCTTACCGTAGGGGTTGTTTGACTCGATGGAGCATTTGCCTATTCATCTTCTATATGAACTTAAGCTTAGAGGACAGGTGAAATATCGGTGGATGTATCCTTTTGAGAGGTAATATCACCTACATTATGTAATAGTCATGACATTTATAATTAATTTGTTGATACCATCATATTTCACGTATATGCTTTGATTAAAGTAGAAAGCGAAAAACAAAGCTCATGTAGAGGGTTCTATTGCTGAACACTATACGGAGCTGAACGCTGTACGGAGGAAGAGCTTGTCAACTTCTGCTCTTTGTAGTTTGACGGTGTAGTCTTAACGAAGCACAACTGTTTAAGTCAGAATGAGGTCGTCAGTCCCCAATCTCGTGTTAATGAGTTGGTTGTATTCACTTATCCGACTAAACCATTTGCACATGAGACGAAGACTTACCAAACCAATAACGATTTAAAGATTGTATATACATACGTGCTTCTAAATATGACTGAAGTATCATCGTACATCAAGTATGTATTATTATATGTGGAAGCTTTAATATTTAAACCCATAATCAACAATTAAATAACATATTATTATTGCAGTTCATTCGAAGCGAAAGCGTATGCTTCTAACCTGAGACTAACTACAACACAGTTGGAAACGTTCACTACTAAAATTTCTAACAGTGGTTTAAGAGAAGGGTTGAAGAAGATAACGCTTCTAAGAGTTTTAGAGATTTATTTTAGGTCTATATAAACTTATTAGTGTATTTCCAGGCTGCATCATTAATGGGTATAGATTCAATGTAAGACCCCAACATATTATTAATGAAATTGAATTTCCTCTATTTATTATTTTGAAATAGTAAGGGTTGATTTGATTAATGTGGTTAGTTATGGGTAAAAAGCGCAAATATTTCAAATATGCAAGTGGTTATAAAATATTCATTTTTTTGGGAGAATATTCGTTTAGTCGTGGAATATTTTTTTTGTCGAGGAAATATCGTAATGAATGATAGCGCAACTTGTGTGGGCCCCATAATGTAAACGATTGGATGAAGAAAGCGATAAGTATAAGTTGTTTATAAATAACGGCGTAGTTGTTATCGTTAATACTATTGGAATACCCGGTGGTTAAAATACAGTAGTACACTGTATTGCACAAGTTATTGATTCTTACATAAGAAGGCACTACTCAATAATTATTACGATGATTCTTTGTTTAATATTTTATTTTATTGATTCAATAATTGCTACGTTGATATTTTATATTATTGTTGTTTCAATAATTGTCACTACACGATATTTTCATTATCAAATCAATATTTCATATTATTTGAATAATATTATTAGATAACATTATTGGCAATGTCTAGAAAGTTACATCTAAGGATAGGTTTTGTCACCTAATTGCGCCGATAAGGAGAAATCCTTATTGAAAGCCCCTCCTTCTGAGGAGCGGCTACGGTTGTCATGATTGTAATTACGTAATATTATTTATGAATAATTAATTATTGATTATTATGATAAGGAAAATATTCATTTTATGTGGATATAGATGGAGAAAATTTTAAAGTGACAATTGTTGAAAAATTGATATTTTATCATTTCTGATAAAATAATTCATTTAAATATATTATTATATTTTAATAATATAATAATGGTGATATTTTTACAATAAATGTAGGATATATGAATGAATGAGGAGGAAGATTATTTTTGTTACTAAAAATATTTAAAACATGTTTTTCATGTTTGTGGACCCCATTTCTTGACTGAAATTTGATTATAGCCTGTAAAATCGTCCGTATGTGGATTTCGGTCAATTTCTGTTTGGAATTTGGAAAAACTTAAACTTACAACGTTGTAGAGAATTGAATTTCCTATGGAATGGACATAAGATTCGAATTTTTCTGATAAAAGGGCTATTTATTATGAATTATTGAGGAAATGACCTGGGAGTTAGAATTTGAAATGAAGTAAAGGTATCCTTACCTCTTCGATATACCAGGTACGTACCCTAATTTCGAGGGCGAAATTTCTTAAGAAGTGGAGGTTGTAAGACCCCAAATTTTTAATAAAAAATGAATTTTCTATAAATATCATTTTTGATTATTATGGAGTAAATTTGATATAATGTTATAGTTGTGGGTAATAATTATAAATTTTGCAAAGTACGTAAGTTGTTATATAATATTCGATTGGTCGGGGAATATTCGTTTTAAACAGGAAATATTCGTATGACTGCATAATCATTGGTGGACCCCACAACATAATTATTGTCGGATTGAGAAAGCGACAAAAATATTTTATTAAAAATAACGGCGGAAGTTTTTCTGGTTGATCTTTGTTGAACTACTCGGTAGTAAAAATACGATAATACATGTGGTTGCATAGTAGTAGACACGGTATTGATTATTGATGCTTATGTGAGAAGTCACCGGTTTGATTCAATTATTGTCAATTAATAATATGAATTATTATAGTGATAATGAAGTTTTGTTTTATTCATATTATTAACGTAATAATACGTAAACATCTTTTATATAAAATGAATACTTTATTAAAGTTATTATATAAATAGAATATATTATATTTTATTATGCATAGTGTTGCATAGTGTTGCATAGTATTTTCATAGTAAAAATCTTTTTATATAAATAGAATATATTATATTTTATTTAAAAGATTTTATTTTAAATATGAATAAATCGATTAAAGTAAATCAATCTGGACCATTCATGAGTTAGTTACTATATTTTTCTATAAATAGAAGCTCATTCCTTCATTATTTTCTTACGAATTCACTGAACTCTAGAGAGAGAAAATTTTAGAGAGAAAGAAAAAGAGAAGTCTGCTACCTTTCTTTTCCTATATTCAGTTTCTTTTACGGTAAAGGATATTATTCTTTTATAATCATGAAGAGAATCTGTTATTCCATTTCTTATTATTCATTGGAATAACTGTGTATACTGTGAATACCCTATACTTGGTGACATTCTTCTATTATTACATCTTTATTATTCCATTGGAACATCTCGGCGTCATGCTTTTTACTTTGGGACCTAGTTCCGCTTTCTATTATTTTGTTTTTATTATTCGCGGAATATCATGTATGCTCGTGCTATATCTGTGGGACTGGTTCCATCTTTTATTATTCCGTCTTTATTATTCTCGTCGGAATATCACATGCATGTATATCTGTGGGACCTAGTTCCATCATTTATTATTTCGCATTTATTATTCGTTGGAATATCCTCGATTGTGAATTTCACCGACCTAGTTTCGTTATTATTATTACGTTAGAATAACTTTTATCATGCAAAGCACCGCATGCATGATGATTTCATTCATTTGTTATTCCATTCTTTATTATTCGTTGGAACATCTGTCGGTGTGATTTTCACACGACACGGTTCCGATTTTTATTATTTTGTTAGAATAACTTTGTCTATCGCAAATACCGCATGCATGGTGATATCTTTTGTTATTCCATTCGATTATTGTACTTAGTTGATTAAAATTTTGACTTCTATACTCCATGAAATTAGTGGAATATCCTTGATATTTCATGGCTTCATCCAAAGATTTTCATGGAAATATTCTTCCGAGCATTCTTGAATTTTACTCTATAAAGCAATATCATGTTGACAATTTGGACGTTATTAGTTAAAATAACTTAATTCTTGAACTTGTTTTATTGAATTCTTATATCATTGTCATAATCCTCATGTTTATATTTTTTGAAAGTAATCTGTGGCCTGTAGAGCATGGATGGACTTGGTATGATTATAAGCGAGGATTAATCAGTGTAATCATAACCGTAATATTATAAATGATGTGGTAAAAGTCTTCATTGACCCAGTAGTGCATTGATGGATGCGTTGTTGACATGATCATGACCATTGATGAATACACAAATATCCTGGCCCATAGTGCATGGAATTTGTGGTCATTGACCCTAATGAATATACTTCAAGTAGAGTGCGGGGATGATGTGGATTGTTTATTTAAGTTGAGTCTCAAATGATAAAAGTGATGAAAAACTTTTTAAATCATAAAAGATAGTAGATTCTATTCTCTACTTGACTCTTTTAATGGATTGCTTGATCGCCGCAGCTTAAACTTGATATCTATTATATTTTATCGGTTTAACATTGTTGAAGGCTAATGATAATTTATTTTACATTATCTTAGTCATAATATTTCTTCTTTGGGCTAGTTGAGCTCACCCTTTCTTTTCACTATTCTCTTCAGGAAATGAAAACGTAGCTGGGACTAGTCGGGGAACGGAGTGATGGTCCGAGATGGTGTCTTAGTAGTCCTCACTATTCTATAAAATAGTGTGATAATAAATGTAACGAGGACTCTATTTGAGAATGGATATTATCAGAAGACAATATTTGTATTTAAACTCACAACATATGTTTTGTCGTATTATACACGCATCTTCAGATTATTAGTTTGTATTTGAATTTTGTACCATGTATTGTGACTCAAGATGGGTGATGTATACCTAATTTTGGGGGCGTCACAGTTGGTATCAAAGATTAGGGATATGATCCCTGGCTAAGGTGTGAGACAAGAACTAGGAGGGGAGAGACGGGGAATTTCTTTGCTAGTATGACCTACCTAAGTTTATTTGATATTTAATTGGTCGGTCAGAGTATAGGGATAATATGTGATATGATAATTAACCCTTGTTTTGTGGTAGTGTTTGAAAATGGCATCCGAGAATGTTGAGATCATCAATGGAGCACAGGAGACCGTTGAGTCTCCACAGATCAATAATCAGGATAATGTGCATCAGGAAGGAGACATTCCTCAGGCAAACAACAACACTGACCAAATGATGAACGATGGAATGTTCAGAGGCTTTATGCAATTTATGCAACATCAAAGAGAGAGCTCCGGTCCAAAATGCGGTGGAAATCTGGCAACGACTCTGGACGGCCACCATGAAGCGCTTTTAAGGAACTGGGACCATCGGAGTTTTTTGGAGAGCCAAAACCACTTAAGGCGGAGACGTGGATAAAGCAGATTAACAAGATATTTGATGTCTTGGGATGCTCCGAGGAGCAAAAGGTTCCCTTTGCCACCTTCATGTTGCGTGCAGAGGTAGATTACTGGTGGGAATCTGTAAAGCGTACTCAACCTGCCGCACTGAAGATGTCTTAGGAGAAGTTCCAAGAACTGTTCAACGACAAGTACTTTCCCAAAAGTATTTGTCACATGAAAGAGGTAGAGTTCATCAAGATGGAACAAAACAACATGACCGTATCGCAGTACGAAGCCAAGTTTGCCGAGTTGTCCCAGTTTGCGTCCTATTTGGATGATAATGAGGAGAGAATGACGCGAATGTTTTTAAGAGATTTGAAACTTGAGATACGTCAATATCTTATCTCTCATAAACTGTGTTTGTATTCAGATGTTGTTAATAGGGCTCAATTATTGGAGCGCGATAATGAGTTAAACCAACCAAAGGAAAGCAGCCGGCAAAATGATAATACCAGTGATAACAGTCATCGAAGCGGTGACAATAAGCGTGGAGGGAATCAACATGCCAGAAATGGTAACCACTTTGGTGGTAATCATGGCCAAAATAATAAGAATGGACATTTCAAGAAGAGGAGATTCAACAATGATGGAAAGACGTCAACATCAGCACCTGTCGTTAAGGAAGGAGAACGACCACCTATCATATGCTTCAAGTGTGGAGGAGAGGGACACATCAGTCCCAACTATGCGATGCCATCCAAAGCATGTTACAACTGTGGAAGAGAAGGTCACCTGGCCCAATTTTGTCGTGCACCGAAGACAAATCCAGCTGGGATGGAGGCACCAAAGGCCGTCCCAAAAAAGTCAAAGCCGGTAGTGCAAGGGAGAGCGTTTGTTGTGACCTCCCAGAAAGCAAGGAACCCGAACGAGGTCATCACGGGTAAGCTTATCATAAACTTTAACGAAGTTTATACCTTATTTGATACCGGTTCTACCCATTCTTTTATTTCTCCTACTTGCGCTCAACGTTTAAATTTGACTCCGGAGAAATTGGACTTTGACTTATCTGTTGAAACTCCATTGGGAGAAACCTTCATTACATCCACGGTTTATAAGTCTTGTTTGGTTCAAATCGGTACCCTCACATTACCTATCGATCTTATTTCATTGAAAATACTTGCATTTGACGTAATTCTAAGGATTGATTGGTTAACTACTCATCATGCAAAAATTAATTGTTTTCGTAAGGTTGTTAGCTTTCATATTCCTAACAAACCTATTATACGAATTTAAGACAACCAAACCATTAAAATCAATCACTGTCATCTCAAGCCATAAAGCTATTTATTTATTGAAAAACGGATGTCAAGCTTTCTTAGCTCATGTCACGGATCTAAACAAAAATACGCCAGTTTTGAATGATATTTCTATTGTTAATGAATTTTCTGACGTATTCCCTGAAGATTTTCCTAGCCTACCCCCAGAGCATGAAATTGAATTTTGTATCGACCTTGAACCCGGTACAAAACCCATTTCCAAAGCCCCATATCGAATGGCTCCTATTGAACTTCAGGAGTTAAAGACCCAACTGCAGGAATTGTTAAACATTGGCTTTATTCGTCCTAGTACTTCTCCTTGGGGTGCTCCTGTTCTATTCGTGAAGAAGAAAGATGGGAGTATGCGACTTTGTATTGATTATCGGGAGTTGAATCATGTCACCATCAAAAATAGGTACCCATTGCCACGTATTGATGACTTTGTTTGACCGATTGCAAGGAGCCAAATTCTTTTCAAAGATTGATCTTTGTTAGGATATCACCAGTTGAAGATTAGACCGATGACATTCCAAAGACGGCTTTCCGAGAACTCGATGCGGGAATTATGAATTCTAGTCATGTCTTTTGGATTGACTAATGCTCTCTTTGCCTTCACGGATATGATGAACCGAGTATTCAAGGAATATTTGGATCACTTTGTGGTAGTCTTTATTGATGACATCCTTATTTATTCCAAAAGCCATGAAGATCATGAGCAACACTTGAGGCTGATACTCCAAAAGCTTTGTGAATATAAGCTTTATGCCAAGTTGAAGAAATGCGAGTTCTGGCTTGAGGAAGTAGCATTCTTGGGCACGTGGTATCAAGTCATGGAATATCTGTTGACCCAAAGAAAGATTGAAGCTATTCAAAGTGGGAGCAACCTAAATCGATGATCAGTAACGTAGCTTTCTCGGTTTAATTTGGTTATTATATTCGGAGATTCGTGGAAGGATTTTCTCAAATCGCTACTCCACTAACTCAAATTTGATTTCGAAAGATACAAATTTTGGTTGGAGCGAGGAATGTGAGAAGAGTTTTCAAGAACACAAGAGGAGACTCATTTCAGCACCTGTTCTGACAATACCATCTGGTTCGGAGGGATTTGTCATCTATAGTGATGCTTCGGGAAAAGGGTTAGGATGTGTTCTCATGCAACATGGGAAAGTCATAGCCTATGCCTCACGACAACTCAAAGAATATGAGAGGAATTTTCCTACTCATGATCTAGAGTAGGAAGCTGTTGTTTTCGCACTAAAGATTTGGAGGCATTACTTGTATGGGGAGAAAGTGGAAATCTTTACGGATCATAAAAGCCTCAAATATTTCTTCACTCAAAAGGAACTCAACATGCGACAACGACGTTGGCTTGAACTGTTGAAAGATTATGATCATACCATCCAATACCTCCCGAAAAAGCAAAGCGTTGTAGCTGACGCATTGAGTAGAAGATCATATGCGGGTACGAGTGCGATATTGTCAACGCAAAGGCCCATTTTATATGACTTGCAAAGGATGGAGATAGAGATAAAGACTCCAGGGACCCACATGATGATGGTGAATATACGAGTAGAACCGACGTTAATTGATAAAGTTAAAGCTACTCAAACTACAGACCTGGAGCTGATGCGTATGAGGAAGAAAGTGCAAGAAGGTGCTATGCCGGAAGCAAGAATCGATGATGAAGGAATACTTAGAGTCAACTCCAGACTTTGTGTTCCTAATGATCCTGAGTTAAAGTATAAAATCATGATGGAGGCGCACAACACACCGTTTGCAATCCATCCTAGGAGTACCAAAATATACCGTGATCTTCGTCATACATTTTGGTGGAGCAATATGAAAAGAGAGAGATATATTTGTTTATCTCAAGGTGTCTAACTTGTCAACGAGAGTCAAGGTAGAGCATCAAGTACTAAAAGGTCCATTGCAACCACTTGAAATTCCGAGAATGGAAGTGGGAGCACATTACCATGGATTTCATTCATTGGTCTTCCCAAGGTTTCTCAAGGCATTGATGTAATTTGGGTCATTGTTGATAGATTGACCAAGTTTGCTAATTTCTTACCAATCGAGAAACTTATACACTTGAGCGTCTTGCTCAGTATGTACATAAACGAGATTGTAAGATCGCATGGTATGCCGGTATCCATAGTTTACGATCGAGACCCAAGATTCACTTCACGATTTTGGGTTAGTTTGCAAAAAGCTATGGGTATGGATTTACAATTTAGTTCGGCATATCATCCTCAGACGGACGGACAATCGGAGAGGACTATTCAAACTCGGAAGATTTATTAAGACTCTGTGTCCTTGACTTCAAAGGAAGTTGGGATAAGTTCTTACCATTGGTGGAGTTTTCCCTCACAACAAGCGATTATCAAGCAAGCATTGGCATGGCTCCATTCGAGGCATTGTATGGAAGAAAGTGTCGTTCTCAAAGATATCTTTGGGATGAGGTGGGTGAAGCAACGATGTTGGGGACCGGAGTTGGTACGACGTATGACTACGAAAAGAAAATATTCAAATAAAATCCTCAAGGAGTTAGCAAAGAGTTATGCTGATCTTCATCGAAAGGACGTGGAATTCGATATAGGAGATCATGTGTTGTTACGTGTTGCTCCATGGAAAGGAGTTACGAGGTTTGGAAAGAGAGGAAAGCTCAATCCTCGATTCATTGGCCCATTTTTAATCCTCGATCGAGTAGGAACTGTGGCTTATAGACTCGCTTTACCGCCAAGTATGTCTCGTGTTCATAACGTTTTTCACATATCCATGTTACGTAAATATGTGAAAGACCCAAACCAAATTATTGAGTTAGAACTAGACGAAATAGCGGAAGATTTAACGTATAAAGAGGTTCCTGTTCAAATCTTGGATAAGAATGAACATATTCTACGCTCCAAGGTTATACCTCAAGTCAAAGTTTTGTGGAGAAACCACGATGTTGAGGAAATGACCTAGGAGTTAGAATCTGAAATTAAGTCAAGGTATCCTTACCTCTTCGATATACCAGGTACGTACCCTAATTTCGAGGGCAAAATTTCTTAAGAACGGGAGGTTGTAAGACCCCAAATTTTTAATAAAAAATAAATTTTCTATAAATATCATTTTTGATTATTATGGAGTAAATTTGATATAATGTTATAGTTGTGGGTAATAATTATAAATTTTTAAAAATACGTAAGTTGTTATATAATATTCGATTGGTTTGGGAATATTCGTTTTAAACAAGAAAATATTTATACGACTAACACAATCATTAGTGGACCCCACAAAACGTAATTATTATCGGATTGAGAAAATGACAAAAATATTTTATTAAAAATAACGGTGAAAGTTTTACCGTTGATACTGTTGAACTACTCGATAGTAAAAGTACAGTAATACGTGTGGTTGCATAGTAGCAGCATGGTATTGATTATTGATGCTTATGTGAGAATTCACCGGTTTGATTCAATTATTGTCAATTAATAATATGAATTATTATAGCGATAATGAAGTTTTGTTTTATTTGTATTATTATTACGTAATGTAATGAAACATCTTTTATATAAAATGAATACTTTATTAAAGTTATTCTATAAATAGAATATATTATATTTTATTATGCATAGTGTTGCATAGTGTTGCATAGTATTTTCATAGTAAAAATCATTTTATATAAATAGAATATATTATATTTTATTTAAAAGATTTTGTTTTAAATATGAATCGTCGATTAAAAAGTAAATTCTTCATTAATGAAGTTCCCAGTTCCTTCTATTATTTTCTATAAATAGAAGCCCATTCCTTCATTATTTTCTTACGAATTCACTGAACTCCAGAGAGAGAAAATTTTAGAGAGAAAGAAAAAGAGAAGTCTGCTACCTTTCTTTTCCTATATTCGGTTTCTTTTTAGGGTAAGGGATATTATTCTTTTATAATCATGAAGAGAACTGTTGTTATTCCATTTCTTATTATTCTCATTGGAATAACTCATATCACGCTGAATACCCTATACTTGATGACATTCTTCTATTATTCTGTCTTTATTATTCCATTGGAACATCCCCGTATGCGTGCTTTTACGGACATAGTTCCGCTTTCTATTATTTTGTTTTTATTATTCGCCGGAATATCCTATACATGCTATACATGGGACTGGTTCCATCTTTTATTATTCCGTCTTTATTATTCTCGTGGAATATCCTCATCAAGTCTATATCTTGGGACCTAGTTCCATCATTTATTATTCGCATTTATTATTCATTTGGAATATCACGCTTTGCGTGTGAATTTCAATTGACCTAGTTCCGTTATTATTATTACGTTAGAATAACCTTTTATATCTGAACACCGCATGCATGGTGATTTCGTTGTTATTCCATTCTTTATTATTACATTGGAACATCACGCTTGATGATTTTCACCGACTTCGGTTCCGTTATTATTATTACGTTAGAATAACTTTATCTATCTAAGCACCGCATGCATGGTGATATCTTTTGTTATTCCATTCGGTGATTATACTTAGTTGATTAAAATTTTGACTTCTATACTCCATGAAATTAGTGGAATATCCTTGATATTTTGCGCTTTATCCAAAGATTTTCATGGAAATATTCTTCTGAGCATTCTTGAATTTTACTCTACAAAGCAATATCATGTTGACAATTTGGACGTTATTAGTTCTGGAATAACTTAATTCTTGAACTTGTTTTATTAAATTCTTATATCATTGTCATCATCCTCATATTTATATTTTTTGAAAGTAATCTGTGGCCTGTAGAGCATGGATGGACTTGGTATGATTATGACCAGAGATTAATCGGTGTAATCATGACCGTAATATTATAAATGATGTGGTAAAAGTCTTCATTGGCCCGTAGTGCATTGATGGAAAGTTGTTGACATGATCATGACCATTGATGAATACACAAATATCCTTGGCCTATAGTGCATGGAATTTGTGGTCGTGACCCTAATGAATATCCTTGGCCGTAGTGCAGGGATGATGTGGATTATTTCTTAAGCTGAGTCTCAGCGATAAAAGTGATGAAAAACTTTTTAAATCATAAAAGATAGTAGATTTTATTCTCTACTTGACTCTTTTAATGGATTGCTTGATCCGCTACAGTTAAACTTGATGTCTATTGTATTTTATCAGTTTAACATTGTTGAAGGCTAATGATAATTTATTTTGCATTATCTTAGTCATAATATTTCTTGCTGGGCTAGTTGAGCTCACCCTTTCTTTCACTATTCTCTTCAGGAAATGAGAACGTAGCTGGGACTAGTCGGGGAACGGAGTGATGGTCCGAGATGGTGTCTTAGTAGTCCTCACTATTCTGTAAAATAGTGTGATAATAAATGTAACGAGGACTCTATTTGAGAATGGATATTGTCTAGAAGACAATATTTGTATTTAAACTCACAGCATATGTTTTGTCGTATTATACATGACTGCTGTATTATTAGTTTGTATTTGAATTTTGTACCATGTATTGACAACTCAAGATGGGTGATGTATACCTAATATTGGGGGCATCACATAATAATGGTGATATTTTACAATGAATGTGGGATATATGAATAAATGAGGAGGAAGAATATTTTTATTTCAATAAATGTTTAAAACATGTTTTTCATGTTTGTAGACCCCATTTCTTGACTTAAATTTGATTATAGCCTGTAAATCTCTCGTTTGTGGATTTCGGTCAATTTCTGTTTGGAATTTGGAAAAACTTTCTTCTGCAAAGTTGTAGAGAATGGAATTACCTATAAAAAGAACATAAGGTTTGAATTTTTCTGATAAAAGAGCTATTTATTATGAATTATTGAAGTTCTGAAGTTCCAAAATAATTATTTTTCAAAAGTTTTAAATTTGTTTTAAAAGAAAAACGTTTTTGATATGTTTGATGTGCCCCATTGGTTGTTGAAATGGCTGAATTTAGATCTCTAAATGTGGGCGTAGGAATAAAAATAAATAATATTAATATTTTATTAAATTTTTAGCTTTGGTGTTCTAACCATTTTCCTATAAATAGGGTGCTTAGGTTAGAATTGAAAATCACACCAGAAACTAAAGTTTTCTCTCTCTTTCTCTCTCTATATTATCGAGTGTATACTTGTGAGTATTTTGATACTTTGAGTGTTGCTATACGGTGCAAGTTCCCTTCAGCACTATATCCGGTATTCCAGCTAGAAGTACAATCTTTTCAAGGTAAGGGATGTTATATTTTTTTTAAAAATGATATTATTTCTTCTAATATCATTATGCCGGATTATTGGTAAGATTTTTCTTGTGAAATTCTTGTCTTTTAGTGTCGGAGTTACTATTCACGTATACCACACTATTCACATATACGGCACTATTTATAGAAAAATTAAATTTTAGTTTTTCATCCAAAATATCTATTATGGATACTAGCTTTGATTGTATCCATGTTTTGATCATTCTTGAATTTTACTTCACTATTGTTATTTATGAAGTATTTTTGAACTCGAATTGTTTAAAGTACGAATCCTTAATATTTGTTCTTTTGTTTCACTGGATTCGTTTTCTTTAAAATATTTTTCATCATCCTCGGTCTAAAAGATGATATTCTTGAATATCTTTTTTTGTGTAGTAAAGATGGTTGATTTTCTTATGAATATCTTTGGCTGTAGTGCAAAGATGTACAGTGTTGAGATGAACATGAATTAATGATGAATATCTTTGGCCTGTAGTGCAAAGATGAATATTTGATTCAAGATGAATATTGATTGATGTTCTGAGGATAAAATATTGATGATGGACTTTTAAATCCATAGTTTAATTTCATTCTCTACGTAACTCATCTATGAATTATTATTTCCGTTGCGAATATTGATCTGAAACTTGTTGTTTATTATATTCTATCAGATTTTTCCCTGTTGAAAACTAACGATAATTTGTTGTATATTATCTTAGTCATAATATTCTTTCTTTGGGCTAGTTGAGCTCACCCTTTTCCTTTTGTTCATTTTTCTTCCGGGAGGCGAGAATGTAGCGAGTACTAGTCGGAGTGTGGAATGATGGTTCTAGAAGTTGTTTTAGTAGTCCTCACCATTTTTGTAAAATAATGTACCAATAATTGTAATGAGGACTTAGTTGGGTATGGATATTATCTTGATGACAATATTTATATTTAAACTTAAAGTTTATATGTTGTATTAATAAAGTTGTAGTTGTTTCTGTACCATGTTATTGACAACTCAAAATGGGTGATGTATACCTATTTTGGGGGCGTCACATTCAAGGTTGATGATTTGAATGAGCTAACATTAGTCAACTCTGGCGTTATCATGTTGGGAAGCTATTACCAAGATTCTAATTCCAATTACTATGGAAGATTAGAGAAAGTTGTTGTGCTCAATTATCCCGGAGGTAAAACGGTCGTTACATGTAAGTGTCGCTGATTTGATACTGCAAAGGGTGTTAAAGTTGATCGTAATAGAATTGTCACAGTAGATATAAAGTCAAAGTTACTGTCTGATGACGTATTCGTGTTAGCCAGCCAAGTAACTTACGTATACTATGCCGCTAATGTCATCGTACATTATAGAACCCCCTGGTATATAGTTGTCACAACGAAGGCTTGGGCATTTGAATGTACTAATATGTCTAGAACGGATGACCCGTTACAAGAATAATTTAGCAATCCCAGCCGCGTAGTGCTAAATGATGATGATATGTTATTGTCGTTGACGTGCCTGATGTTGACAAAGTAAGGGAAGATGTGGTTGTCAGTTCGTATATCGTCATAGAAGATGATACCGAGGAAGAATTTGATATGCAAGAGGAAGAGACAGAATCAGAGGATGAAAATGATTTTGATTCTAACGAGTATGACGACGTACTAAGTCTTAACTAATTATTGTTTTGTAAATATTTTACTAATAAAAATGATTATTATAATAAATTAACTATAATTTAATAAGTTAATGTATGTTATTTCAGTAGTACATTTATGCCTAGACATAGAGGTGGAGGTTGCCGTGGTGGCGGCCGTACAGGCTCTGGCGATTGCTCCTCAGGGTGGGTCGTCTTCATCAGCTAGTGGGTTAATTTCGTTTTGGTGCAATCACACTCATTTTCATTACTTTTTTATAGTTTATAAATAAAGTATGTTTACTAATTTTTCATAATGTCATAACTTAATTATACCTAAAGATGTTAGACATCGGTGTCACCGAGGGCCTAACCTCGGTTTATTAGGTTGTCCACCGATAGTTCCACACAAAATTCAGGTTGATGTTGGCTTATCGCATCAAGTTTCAACTATAATATATCATGTTCAATTAAAATGATATTATTATGTGATTACACAATTAAAATTATCGATTAATTTTTTGTATTCTATTATTATGAATCCCTGACGCTAAGGCGACCGTACACGCCATATGCCCGATGCATCTCCCAACTGGCTGTATGCGATTTAGCCAGTTCTTACAGTATGATGCCTCCTTTATGGTGAAAGTGTTGCGCGAGTTTCACGTAAGTCGAATTACATATATAAAATCAAAAAGTTGATCCTAGTTATTTACATATTATTCAAATTTTTACTAATACGTACGTTATGGATTTTTGATAGACATATTATAGATATGAGGCCGACATCTCTGATGCAGATGGCGATGCTGTTATTATTGCACATATCTCGAAGAACTATCTCGGCTGGTTGTACGAGATGCGATAGAGGGCAACCTGGACAGTTGAAGACCATCCCGGGACTACTATATGAGATCATCAGCTGCCGACCGTATCAGATGCAACATAGGTTTCCATGTGTATGTACTGGGATAATGCTTCCTTCAAGACAAAGTCCGAGTAGATGATGAAGAATCGAGGCTAGCTCCGGATTGTACATACTTCTGGATCGTAGTCGTTTTAGGAGGTTAAGTCAGTATGTATTTATATTTAGTTTAGTTTAATATTGTTGGGATAATAAAGTAATGTAATATTAATTAATATATGATTTAGGCCAAGCAGAGCAGCTTGGGCAGCCTCCTATGTAATACCCAGTTTTAAAAAAAAGATAAAAGATAAATATAATTAGATAATAGAAGTTTAATTAATAAGTATATATACATATCTAAAACCTATAAGGATTTTAATTTTAAAAAGGTCTCTTTTACTTGGTAACCTATTTTGCAAAGGAATTACATATATTTAAACAACTAGATAGAATGAAAAGAACGTAAAAACTTTTTGGCTTTGGAGTACTGCAGAACAGAAAAGAAAAGAAGAAAACTCAAAGGACTTGTTCTCTTTTTAATTTCGTGTTTCGCAATATCGAAGTACATAGCTTTTCAAACTATTTAGTGTTTTTAAGATTATCGTTACTTTTATGTATGCCTTAAAAATTATTAGGATGCCTAAATGTATGGTTTCAAATTTGTTATTTTTTATTTAAGGCTTCCATTTAAATTAATCTGTTATGTTCTTTTATTCAAAATTCGGATCAAGTATTTATTTTCGAACTATGAAATGATATTATATGATTTTGAAATGTGAAAAAGTATCGTTTAGAATATTGATAATATTGAGAAAATGTTTTGAAATCCTCAGTCTGACTATGTATAGAACCCGTTATTGATAACGTTTAGTTAAGACTAATATAGGACCTACTAGCAAGACACCTTTTAGATGCCCTTCGAGGGCGTGCATTTTATAGATACCTTAGTAGGGTTCAGTATCATAACGTTATCAAACTTTTTGGGCCGTGTTACAAGGCTATTATAACCTTAGTCGCGAAGGCTGTGGATTAAAGGATATATGATATACATTGAAATCATTTTTGAATTATTTTAGTTTTGAATACTTATGTACTATTTTTATTGAACAAAATGTTATTTCGAAAAAATGTTTTGCAAATTATATTTGATTGGGCTAGATAGGGAGGATTGCTACTTATTGGGCTTCATCGCTCACCCCTTAAAGATTTTTACAGGTCCCATCGTTGAAAGCTAAACACTTATTTGATACGCTTGGAGTAACTAGAGTTTAGTTTTAGATATTATTTCTTGTGATGATGGATTTTGATAAAACTCTTAGTTTCAAGTAGTTGCGTCTCCGTTATTTGAATGTGGTATTTATTGGTATTTCATTTGGATTGATTTAAAATATATTTATTGTTGGGTTTTAAGTTAAGATTATTGTTGAGTTGTTTTTGTTTCAATTTGTAGCGTTATTGATATTTTTGCCTTATGCGTATGGGCTTCATGACATATAGTACTTCTGCCTATATCGCAAAAGTGAGGTGTTATATCCTACTATGGTCGAGTTTTGGAATAGAGTCCATATGTCGAAGGAGTCGACTTTGTAGTCGGCGATGTCTCTTTCAACATTAGCTATACAAGTAATACATCTACTATAATAATTGTTATTTAGGATCATATTACGTAATTTATATGATGATGTCGAGTTAACTTACATGTACATATGTTAAATTATTGGACCGGTTTGAGAAGCTCCGAGGTCAGCGTATAGCTGAGTTGAAGGCTGCTAGAGGAGATTCTGAGACGTTAGATTAAACCATCCCTCCTCCCGAGATTAGTTTATCTCAGGATGAGGAGATGGATCTTCAGGTCGCATCTTAGGATCCTCCCAGTAGCACTATCGGCCGGTATCGAGTGTTGGGGTTGCCGAGGATATCGGCCTATACACTACCTGGAGGTATAATATTTTAGTATATTTCTCGTTTATGAATAAAGTGAAATATAAAATTATTCATGTTATATTTATTTTTTTCAGGCTCTAGCTAGCGTCTGCGTCTGATAGGAACTGTGGGACTATCACATAGGGCGCTGGCTTAGGCGAAGATACGTTCTGAGAGGGTTATGGCGGCGGTGTTGGAGAGGTTTGATATGGATCCGATATTTCGTCATCAGGACCTGCCCAACCGTGCTCGCCTCCATCAGCTTGCTTAGGACATCGTAGCTGATGCCACCGCCGAGAGTACGGGTATCCCCCCAAAGCAGTTAGCCCTAATACGCGACGAGATGGTCTAGATAGTGGTTACCTTACTCATGAATTCTTTAGGGCCGCTGTTGAGTAAGCCCTCTACTATTCAGGTATACTAATCATTTTAAATTCAAGTATTCTGCATGTTATTTAATTTTCATTTAGTTGTATCTTTAATTATATCATATGAATTAATGAGTTACATTATATAGTATCAACACGGTGACGATCCCGAGCAGGTTAGCGATGCCGAGGAGGATGCTTATTCCGATCACGAGCTGATGGACGGATGATATTGACGATTTTCATTCGCCAGAATAGCACTATCGACTCCCGCCCGATGATCCTCCTCACACTGAGGGTAGTATTGTTGGCATGCCTTAGTTTTGGAATTTGATTAAAAAATAAAGGAATTTATTTGTATTCAAAATTGGATAAAATAAAATAAAGAAGTTTATTATGTTTTAAATTTAGATTAAAATAAAGGAGATTATTTTGTTTCAAAATTGGATTTTTAGTAAATTTTTAATTGCCCATTAAATTGATATCAATGCATATATGGAATGGATTTATTATTCATGAGATTAATGTTATTTATTGAAGCATATGTTGATATGTATGATAATAAATGGGATTGATTATGAACTATTGACGATGTGATTGAATTTTATTTTAGTTGGATGCATGAATGTATGAGTTTTATTAAATGGGAATTACTGCGTACCTGCGTCTTCTCTAATTATTCTTAATATAAATTCTATCTCCTCCTATATACTTTCCCTCGATTGGCGATCAAGGTTTCTATTTATTAGTTCTTAGAGGCTGATAATAGTTATCTAAAGGGGGTTGAATAGATATTTTAAAATTTCTTTTTAAAATATTTTGTCAGATTTGTTAATCAATTTTAGCAGAGTATGTGATCTGTTTGTTCCCCTTTAAGATAAACGAAGTTAATAGTTGATGATCGGTTATAACAAATAAAGCGAGTTAAAGTAAGAATATAAAAGACACGGAGATTTTAATTGGTTTATAGCTTTTTCAAGGCTCTAGTCCACTCTTCTACTCCTTGGTAGGAAATCCACTAAGGATGCCTTTACAATCTTTGAATCTCACAGATTCCTTCAAAACCAGCAGTCTTGGAGCTTCTTAGTTCACTTAGAACTCTTTAAGTCCAACAGACTTGGAATACACTTGATGAGAGTTAAGTTCTTTGAGTTATGTTGTTCAGTTGCTATTAAGCACGTGTTCTAAAGAACTGAGTAGCTAAACAAGCTTTCTTTCTAGATCGTAGAGTTGAGCGTTGAGTGTTCTTCAGCTTTTCGTTATGTACTTACTTAAATCTTGCATCTGATTTGTATATATGGTGCCTTTGAAATATGTCCGTTTGAAGGCATCCGTTTGAAGCATTAATTGTATTTGACATTTCGAGCGAGCGATGGTGACTTTCTAAAATCTTACATCCAAATTGGTCGGCCCACTAACATAGTAGATCGCTATCTCACCTAACACATGAAAAGGTATTTTCAATGATACGTAGTACTTTCCTTAGCTTCTTTGATCGTTTCTTTGTTATATACTAAGGATGAGTGTTGTGTCATTGGGATTTCGAGAGTTTCAACGTCTATAATCCATTCCACATTTGTTGCAATTTATTCTTAAACAAATGGGCAAAGCTTTATCCTTCTGATGTAGACAGATGATGCACTACGATTATGATCATGGTGTCTAGCCACATTCGTGCTTGATTCGGACTGATAGAGGAGAACACTATGATTTCTCTTAAGCACTGGTAGACTACGACCTTTGCTTACTTGAATTTGCAGACTCTACACTTCCGACAGCAAACTACAATACTTGATTTGGCATGGCAGACGTTTGGACCACTCTACGATTCTGAGAGAGGCCCTCCAAAGCAAACAGACTACGATTCTCAATATTCTACGATTCTACCTTGGTTTCCGCAAACTCTTGTCTGTCTTGACAGACTACGATTCTGTTGAAGCTTATCTATTACATCTAAAAAATAGATCAACCTAAAACCTGTGATCTTTTCTTCTATACATTTATTTATAGAATGATAAACATAAAGCACAGATCAACCTAACAATTTTGATCTATCATCTAAGTCCTTGTACATGTGTTCTTTGAAGGACTTTACTTATAAGCATGACTATTTACTTTCAAAATCAAATTTAAATTTTTTGTTATGTACTTGCTTACATCTTGCATCTGATTTGTATATAAGGTGCCTTTGAAACATGTCCGTTTGAAGGCATCCGTTGAAGCATTAAATGTATTTGACATTTTTGAGCACTGATGGTGACTTTCTAAAAATCTTCTGTCTAGCCGTCTAGCCCACTGACATAGCAGACTGCTATCTCACCTAACACCCGATAAGGTGTTTTCAGCTGACATGTAGTACTTTCTTTAGCTTCTTTGATACGTTTCTTTGTTATATGCTAAGGATGAGTGTTGTGTCATTGGGATTTCAGAGAGTTTCGACGTCTATAATCCATTCCACATTTGTTGCAATTTATTCTTAAACAAATGGATAAAGTTCGATGCTTCTGATGCAGACAGATGATGCACTACGATTATGATCGTGGTGTCTTGCCACATTCGTGCTTGATCCGGACTGATAGAGGAGAACACTAAGATTTGTCTTAAGCACTAGTAGACTATGATTTTTTCTTACTTGATTTTACAGACTCTATGCTTCTGAGAGCAGACTACGATACTTGATTTGGCTTGGCAGACGTTTGGACCACTCTACGATTCTGGGAGAGACCCTCCAAAGCAAACAGACTACGTTTCTCAATACTCTATGATTCTGCCTTGGTTTCTGCAAACTCTTGTCTATCTTGACAGACTACGATTCTGTTGAAGCCTATCTATTACATCTAAAAAATAGATCAACCTAACAACTTTGATCTTTTCTTCTATACATTTTTTTACAGAATGATAAACATAAAGCACAGATCAACCTAACAATTTTGATCTATCATCTAAGTCCTTGTACATGTGTTCTTTGAAGGACTTTACATATAAGCATGACTATTTACTTTCAACATCAAATTTAAATATTTAATACCCAACAATCTCCCCCTATTTGCTATTGACATAACCAAGGAGATTTGTTTCACAGTCATCAATTTTCTAGATGCAATTGCTAGAAAGTAAATATGACTTAGTATTTCAGTGAGCAGGTGAAATCTCTAAAGAATAAGCATAAATTTATTAATATATGAGAAGACAAATATTATAATAAAGCATAGTTATATCAATAAGAAATACGTTTCAACTTATCGCTATTTCTTCTGCCTTTTGTTTCTTGGAGGATTGGCATGCTCTGTAGCTCTCCTTCTCCTACTAGCTTCGTCTCTCCATGCAATATCTTCCAGCTCACTTTGACTCAGCCTTTCTCCATGATCATGTCTATTCATAAAGGTAGGATCTCCAATCGACATATTTAGGCCAGTAGTGGTTACCCCTTGTGAGCTAGGAGATGGCCCTCAACTCCTTAGCGGTTGCGCCATGAGAATTGGCTAGCTCTGCTGCTGTTCAGGTCATGGAGTCTGATGGTGATACTATCCTGAGGGAGGGCTCCTTGAAGATTGAGCAATTAGTTTCCCACTGACTTTTCCTTTCTCTCATTCCCCTTTATGTTAGCATCAAGGGTTCGAATGTCTTCAGACAAATAATTCATTCCTTGGACAAGTTCGTGGAGCTGATTCTGGATTGAGCAATGTTTTCACTGTTTTCTTGAACCATAGAATCAGTTCAAGACTTATTCTTTTATAGAATAGCCAAGATAGTGTCTATTTGTTGAATTTAACTCATCGAATATTCTTAGAATTCTTTCACTGAGGTTCGTAGACTCGAGAGGCTTTCCATCACAAGTTTATTTTGAGTTTCTTGAGGCTTTCCATCACAAGTATGGGCAGACTAAAAATGAATTTGATCCCTTTCATTAATGTTTTGGATCATCTCCTTGATGATCTCCCTAAGCTTATTTGTGAGCTCAGTACTCAGATTGTTGGGAAGGGTGTTGGCAACATCTATCAAGTGATTCAGCCTTTAATGTATGAGCAGAGCGTGAGTTTTAAGATCTTTTGAATATCTGTAGTCACTTTTTGTGATGCATTAGACAACTCAGATTTGGTAGGAAGATCTGAGAGAAGCTGAAGAATTTGCTGAGTGTCTGGGGGGGAGGCTCTTGTGTTTTGATGTTGCAGATTGGAGAGAGCAAGATCAAAATAATTATTGGTTGATGAGGAAGGAATATCTGAAAGAGGTGCAGGTATATGAGTTTGAGTTACAGGAAGAGGTGATGTTGGTGTTGGTTGAGTGGGTGACTCTGCGATTTGAGTAGGATCAATATTCATAGAGTGAGAGATGGTGGGAGAATGGATCAATATAAAATTAGTCATATTTGGTTCATCAGTTATAGAATGTTGGGATTCTGTAGCTAGAAATTGGTTTAGTGGATGAGGTATCACTTCCAACCATCTTGGCAATTCGTAGAATTGGTTGAAGTTTGATGGAGGACAGTGACTAACTCTGAAAGATATGGGAAATAATTGTACCTCACGCCTAGTTTCTGAAGAAGGATGGTTAGTTATTAGCTTCTGAGCAAACGTGAGGTTGCCTGGGAATCCATGAGCAAGCACTGAGATTGCTGGATAAGCTTTAAAAGTCTAGAACATGTGATCCCAGGAGTTGAGAATTTGGGTTCTGTGATAGGGCATCATAGGTAAGTAGGAAAATAGCTGATTGTAGTTGGCTCTCCTATGTCCATCCCAGCCCACTGCAATAATCTCAACTTCATGATCCTCTTCTTCTTCTCGATCTCCGTTTTCTTCATTTGAAATTTCCACTACTTCAAGCATCTCCTCATACCTTGTCTAATCTTCTCCCTTTTCTACCTCCATATCTTTACACCTTCGATCTCCCTATCCTCTTATATCTCCCCCTCAGCTGTAGCTTTTTCTGGCATATGAACTTCGAGAGTCTACCCCTCAATCTGATCATTCATTTGTTCTTCAGGTAGCTCCCCCTTAGCTGAAGCATTTTCTAGTTCAGGAACTTTAGGAAGCTCCTTTCCTGTAGCTATTTTCCTTTCTTCTTCCTTCAATATTTTTTCATTTTCAAGAACATATTTCTTGACAAGCTTTCTTCTTATTTTTCTGGGCTGAGCTTCAGCCTTGGTGCTTTGTTTAGCTTCATCTCTGATGATTGGCTCAGGCTGAGACTCTGCTGCAGTATCCACTTATGAAGTGATGGGAGGTCTAGACTCTATGATCGGTAGTGACTCTACGATCGAAGAGAGTGAAGACTTCTTTGTTTTTGTGGTTGTGTTTTCCCTTCTTAAGCAACTGAGAGATGGTGGCTATATCTTCTTCCTCTTCAAACTGCTGCTCTTTCCTCTTTATTTCCTTCAAAATTTCAGCGCCCAAACTCTCTTGGGGCGCATCAATGGTTGAGCCTTGAAGCTCTTCTATTGCTTAAACTTTTATTTTCTTCTTACCCTTGCTCTTTCTGATCAAAGAAATGAGTTCTTCTTGGTTAATTTTTTCTTCTTCATCAGCTTCCTTCACAACCGACATGTTTCCTGGTAGCCCAGATACTTTCACTTCACCAGTCCTTTCACTTGATTCAGACCTCAATCTGACATTTTATGCAGGGTTTCTTTTCTAATTTTGAAACAACTGTTGGGTTATTCTTTTGTTGGGGTTGATGGGTTCCCCTTCGTTGTCCCCAATTGCAGATTGTAGGATTATGCTTATGAACCTCCCATAGAGCATTTCCCAGAGCTCTTTGATTTCTTTGAGCTGAGTATCCACTTCCTGATCCAATCTATAAGCAGAGCCCCATAGTTAAGTTAAATCCTGAAGCAGATTGTTGTCATGAGCTTTAGTTGAATTTTATTTACAAAGTCGTGGCTAGAGCCTTTACAGCATATGCACTTCACAACAATGTCAGACAGAAATTCATACTTCTATGGAAACTCTTTCTTCTTGTACCCCTTGACGTTCTAAAACTTCGTGTAGCTCATCTTCTTTAGACCTTCATGGAATTCGATGACGTCCATGGATGCGAGTCCCTTTGATTTAAAACTTAGGGCTAGATTTATATCTTCAGCTTTGAGTTTCATTTGTTCCCCCTTGACCTTTATAGTGATAATGTCATTTTAAAAGACTCCATTGTTGTAGAACTCTTTCACTAGCTTAGAGTAGATCCTTTTGCTAGTGCTCAAAGCTTTTTCAAGACCAACTTTCTTCAGAAGAGATAGAATCTTGTGAAACTGAGGGTCACTTGTCTTAAATTTGTCGAAGCAGAGTTGGTAACCAGATATATCATTAGAAGCATCCATTTATACTCATTTCAAACTTGCTCTGCATAAGCTTGGCAAATCTTTTGCACAGTTTTTCATTAGTAGAACCAAAGATAATGTCATCTACATATATCTGAACTAATAAGACTTTATTTTTCTGCTTCCTAAGAAATAATGTGGTATCTACTCTACCTCTAGTGAATCCATTTTCAATGAGAAAGTTAGTTAATATTTTATACCATGCTATAGGTGCCTATTTAAGTCTATATAAGGCCTTGTCTAATTTATAAACATAATTAGAGAGAGTTAGATTGATGAAACCTGGAGGTTGCTCCACATATACTTCTTCCTGAAGTTCATCATTCAGAAACGCAGTTTTGACATCCATTTGAAAGACTTTGAACTTCATGTGGGTAGCAAACGCAAGGAATATTCTGATGGCTTCTAATCTGGCAACAAGTGCGAAGGTCTCGTCGTAATCGATGCCTTCTTCTTGGGAATATCCTTTGGCTACTAGTCTTGCCATTTTCATTTTTATTACCCCATCGTCATCCATCTTATTTCTGAAGACAAACTTGGTGCCAATAACTGGGTGGCTTCTTAGTCTTGGAACCATTCTCCATACTCTGCTTCATTTAAACTGATTTAGTTCCTCTTTCATGGCTTCTATCCAACTTGAGTCTTTCATAGAATCCTCTATCTTCATAGGTTCCATGCATTTGTGACAGAAATCTTAGATAAAAACACCCATTCTGGGTGGCAGATCTTGTCTTGACTCTTGCATTTGGATCTCTAGAAAGAGTGTGATCTCTTGCCCATCTATTTCCTGTATCTTTATGCCTTCTTGTCTAGATTCTTCAAGATCAACTTTTGTTTCTTGATGTCGAGGTTCGTTATCTAGCATAGCTCTCTCTACGATCTCTTCTTCAGGCTTAACGATTTCATCTTCTGGAACTACGATCGTGGTGTTGAGCTCAACTACCTCGTTCATAGTGTCTGAGTTGTCTATAGTAGTGTCTCGAGGCACAGATTTGTCTAAGTCTTTTTCATCAATAATGATGTGAATCGAAATTTCAACACTTAACGTCTTCTTGTTGAATACTCTTTAAGCCTTACTGTCTGTGGCATATCCGAGAAAGATTCTTTCATCTGACTTGGGTTGAAACTTAGTCAGATACTATTTTCCATTGTTGAGAATATAGCATGCACAACCAAACACATGGAAATAGCTGACATTTGGCTTTCTTCCTCTCCACAGCTCGTAAGGGGTCTTCTTTAACGTAGAGTGCCTGAGAGACACATTACGAGTGTAGCATACGGTGTTGACAACTTACGCGAGAAGTATTCAAAGGATGAGCTCTTTGCTAGTAGGGTTCTTCCAACTTCAATCAACGTTCTGTTCTTTCTTTCAGCTACTACTGTTTTGCTTTATGGAGTTAAATGCAATTTGAAAAGTTATAGTGATCGATGGTTAATGTCGATCGGAATCGATCCATCTCAGAGAAGTCGAATTCTCTACCATGATCACTTCTTATAGCCTTGATTTTCTCTCCTTTTTCATTCATCGCCAACTTGAACATTTTGATAAGTTGGGAACTTGTTTCATCTTAATTTTGAGTTTAGAAAGAACACCCATGTAAATCTGGTGTAGTCATCCACTACGACCAATGAGTATCTCTTCCCTCCAAGGCTTTTTGTTGGAATTGGCCCAAATAAATCCATGTGTAGTAATTGTAGTGGCTTATCAATTGAGTTGACCATTTTGCTTTTGAATGAGCTTCTAGTTTGTTTTCAAGTTGACAGGCATTGCATGGCCTTTCTTTGACATAACTGAGCTTGGGTAATCCTGCTACTAGATCCTTGAAGACCAATTTTGACATGCTTTTGAAGTTGAGATGGGACAGCCTTTTATGCCATAGCCAGCTCATTTCTTCAAAGGCTTTGGCTATAAAGTATATTGTCTCGTCAGAACTTAGTTGACCAAGATTAACAGTGTAGACATTTCCTTCTCTTGTTCCGGTCAGCTTTATGGAAGAGGTCTTCAGATCTCTGACTTGACATTGATTGTTAAGAAAGGTAACTTGATGACCCTTGTCGCAGACCTGGCTTATACTCAGAAGATTATGCTTTAGTCCTTCCACATAGGCTACTTTGCTAAAGGACCCTGCATCATTCCCAACTGAGTCATAACCTCTTGTCTTAATAAAGCCATTGTCTCTAAAGATGACTGTTGGACCCTCTTTCTCTATGAAGTTGGACATGAGGGCTTTGTTCCCAGTCATGTGTCGTGAGCATCCACTGTCCAGGTACCAAGTTGTAATCGTGGAGCTCTGTTCCTGCAGTGAGATTTAAGCTCTCATTTTGGTACCCATACTTGCATGGGTCTTATCTTGTTAGTACCCTTGGGAACCCAAATCTGCTTGACTTTGGGTTTGATATGCATAGGATTATTGTAACAAACTGCAGCCTTATGACCAATTTTATCACATACAAAACATCTAGAATGATGCATGCTTGTAAGTGTGTGTTGATTCTTTCTCCATTTGAAATTAAGTGGATTTCAGGCAGTCCTTCCTTTATACTGATTCTTCTTTTTCAATGTGTCCTTGTGATTCATGATTTGTGAATAGTGTAACTTAACTCTACTATTCCCACCTGGTTTGTTCGTGGAGTTGATTTTGCTCGACTCTACGATCCTTCGATGTTGGAGAGTAGTGACTAAGTTACTCTTCTCTTTTCTGAACCCTAGGCCAACATGGGATCCGTTATGCCTTGTAGCATAGATTGGATCAGAAAAATAGGGATGGACTGGTTCTTCCTTCTGTGAGGATTTCATAAATGCAATGCTTCTATTGATGTTTGAAGTACTGCTGATGTTAGTTTCCTTTGACTTTTCCATATGTGGTTCTGAGGAGGATTCCCAAAAATCTGAACCTGTTTTGTCAGATGCACTTCTCTGACTGGAGATTAGGGAGTCCATTGATGAAGAGGATCTATTCCACGTTAAGATTGTCTTTTCTAATTCCTCAATCTTAGAGGTTCGATTTGACTCTCTTTGTGTATTAAGTTCATTGGTCTATCTTAAGAGTTTATTCTCAGCTTCAAGTTTAGAGAGGGAGTTAGCACTTATAAGAGCTGTTTTCAGTTCTTCTTGAACCTTCTCTTTCTCTTTTTGAAGAGAATAATCTTTAGACAGAACTCTGAACCATTTCATGTATTGATGCAGATCAGACGTTATGACATGTAGTGCAGTTCTTAAATCATCAATATCTACATCATGAGAATTAAAGTCAAATACCTCATCGATACTTACTTCATTATTGTCAGTGCTTTTCTTATCATTTTCATTTTTGGCCATTAGACACAGATTTGCTACTTGAGGATCTTCATCATCTCTAGACTCAGGAGTTGTGTCGTTGTCTGAGTCACTCCATGATCCTCCGGCCACAAGACCTTTTTCTTTCTTCTGAAGCTTCTTGTTGCCTCTGAACTCTTTCTTTGGATTTGTTTTCCTTTTCAGTTCTTCTTTAAGAGATTTGTTGCAGTTTGTAATGAAGTTGTCAGTCTTCTTGCAGTTGTAGCATAAGTCATTGATCTGCTCCTGGCTATTGTTGTTATTGAATCTCTTAGGTTTGCTGCTTCTGCCTTTACGCATGAACCTCTTGAGTCTTCTTACTAGCATTGCAATATCCTCATCATCATCTTCCTCAGAGTCAGAGTTGTTTTCAGTGTTAGCTTTGGAGATGTCATTTGTTGCTTTGAGAGCAACTCCTTTGTTCTTCTTTCTTCCTTTAGATAGAGTTTCTATTCATTGAGTCAGCTCCAGTTCATAGGTAAGAAGGTTACCATAGAGTTGTTTACAGTCAATTTATGGAGATTCTTTGATTCTCTGATGGCAATGGTTTTGGCATCCCATTTGCTTGGTAAGGCTCTCATGAACTTTATGATCAGATCTTTGTTTGGATAGATCTTTCCAAAAGCTCGAAGAGAGTTGAGCAGAACATTGAATCTTTCATAAGTGGAAGTGACATTTTCCCCTGAAACATGGGCAAACATTTCATATTGTTGAGTTAGAAGAGATTATTTGTTTTCTCTGACTTCATTAGTTCCTTCGTGCATAATGAGCAATGCTTCCCATACTTCCTTGGCAGTTTTGTTGTTAACCACATTCTCGAACAGATCATCTTCTAAAGACTGGAACAAAATGTTCTTGGCCTTTTTGTCTAGTTGGACAGTTTTCTTTTCGTTGTCAGTCCATTCATCTTTAACCTTGATTTGGACTCGGTTTGGATCTTTTGGAGTTGGTACGAGCTTTATTGGAATGTAGGGCCCATTCATGACAGTTTCAAATAGCTCTTCATCTATTGAGTCCATGTATGCTTGCATGCGAACTTTCCAGTTGGCAAATTTATCTTTGTTGCATATTGGTGGCTTGCGTTGCATCCTCCAGTCTTTGATTCGCTTATCAGATGTGCCATTGGATCTACTCAAGCTTTGTAGGCTGATTGAGAGAACCTGCTCTGATACCAATTATTAGTTTCCAGAGGCATAGTAGTTATCTATAAGGGGGGTTGAATAGATATTTTAAATTTTCTTTTTCAAAATACTTTATCAGATTTGTTAATCAATTTCAGTGGAGTATATGATTTGTTTGTTCCCCTTTAAGATAAACGAAGTTAATAGTTGACAGGTAGTTATTACAAATAAAGTAATTAAAGTAAGAATATAAAAGACACAGAGATTTTAAGTGGTTTATAGCCCTCAAGGCTCCTAGCCCACTCTTCTACTCCTTGTGTAAGACCCCAACTTTTATGAATAAAGAATAATTTTCTCGAAATATATTTTTGAATATTATGGTGTGGATTTGATATAATGTTATAGTTGTGGGTAATATTTACAAATTTTGCAAAGTAAGCAAGTTGTCATAAAATATATATTTGTTTGGTCGGGGAATATTCGTACGACGGCACAATCATTGGTGGACCCCACAAAGGAAGTATTAGTCGTAGTTAGAAAATGACATAATTATCTTTTATAAAAATAACTTGGCGAAAGTATTACCGTTAAAGCTGTTGAACTACCGGTAGTAAAGTACAACGATGTCTGCGAGGTTGCGTAGTAGCACACGGTATTGATTATTGATGCTTACGTGAGAAGTCACTCGATTATACTCAATTATTGCTACGATAATTCTTGATCATATCTCTCATATTATTGATTGATTATTGTCACGTATCATATGCATAATATATATTATTAAATCGATAATTGAGGCGACAAAGTTAATCATATTATTATTTGCAATATTGATGATGTCTAGAAGTTACTGTCGAGGAGAGGTTTGGTCACCTAATTGCGGCTGATAAGGAGAAATCCTTATCGTAAAGCCCCTCTTTCACGGGAGCGACACGGTTGTTAAATATTGTGAATTATAATATTAATGATGAATAAGTTCATGTTGATTAAAGATGAATTGGATAGTTCCATTGTGTTGGAATTATTAGTGTTAGTGTAATTCACATGATTATAACTATTTGTTCACATATGTGTACAATTGATTCACATTCTTGTACTATTAGGGGAGGTGGTGCAAGATTGATAATACTTGCATGACTAAGTTAAAAATGGAGGTATAGTTGAAGGTATTATACTATAATTCGTATTTTCACATGATTATAACTATTGATTCACATGATTGAACTATTGATTCACATTATTTACTATTAGGGGAGGTGGTACAAGTTTGATAATACTTGCAGAACTAAATTAAAAATGAAGAAAAAAAGGAAGCTATTATACTGTAATATTTTGAGCCCCAAATCGTGCAATTGTCGAAACTATATTCTCCTATAAATAGAAGATCATTCTTCCTTCATTTCTCACCAATTCACTAAAGCTATAGAGCAATTATTATATAGAGAAATTATAGAGAGAAAGAAGAAGAGAAGTCTGCTACCTCAATATTCCAGTATCCAGTCTTCTTCTAAGGTAAGTGATATTATTCTTTCGTATTCATGAAGAGAGTTATTTTCTTTCAATATTCGTAAGGGTTATTATTCCATTCTTTATTATTATGTTGGAATAACACATATGTCTAATCCGCATATATGGTAAAATTCTTTTGTTATTCCATTCTTTATTATTACGTTAGAATAACTTTTATCTTGTCTTGATCTCATCGCGTGCAGTGAATCTGTTGTTATTCCATTCTTTATTATTACATTGGAATAACACATCTATCTTGATCTATCGCATGCTGGTGAATTCATTGTTATTCCATTCTTTATTATTACATTGGAATAACTTTATGCATGCGGTATATCGCATGCACAGTGAATTCTGTTGTTATTCCATTCTTTATTATTACATTGGAATATCACATGCGTGTGAATTCGACAGCTTGAGGTTCCATTCTTTATTATTTTGTTGGAATATCGTATGCATGCGAGTTCGCATGACTGGTTCCATTCTTTATTATTACATTGGAAGAACACATGCATGCGGATTACGACGCTGGTGAATTCTTACATTATTCCATTCTTTATTATTGCATACATGTGGATTCACGCATGCGTGGTGAATGATCCTTCGTATTCATTCCTTATTAAATTGTGGAAATGATCTATCTACGTGGATTACCGCATGGCGTGCAAAAACCCATTTGCAGTTTCATATATTCTATTATACTCAGTTGGTTAAAGTGTTGGCTTCTATACTCCATGAAATTAGTGGAATATCTTTGATATTTGTGCTTCATCCATTATCTTTTCATGGAAATATTCTTCTGAGCATTCTTGAATTTTACTCCACAAAGAAGTATCATGTTGACAATTTGGACGTTATTGATTTCTAGATAAATTAAAATTATAAATCTTTAAAATTTATCCTTAAACTTGTTTTATTGAATTATTATGTCATTGTCATCATCCTCATGCTTATATTGTGACAAAAGTCATCTTTGGCTTACGTACATAGATGGACTTGGTATGATTATGACCAGGGATTATTCGGTATAATCATGACCGTAATGTGACGAATGATGTGGTAAAAGTCCTCATTGGCCTGTAGTTCATTGATGGACAGTTGTTGGTGTGATTATGACCATGGATTGTTCAGTATAGTCATGACCATTGATAATTACATGAATATCCTTGGCCGTGATACAGGGATGATTCGATTTTATTTATTAAGTTGAGTCTCGGCGATAAAGTTGATGAAAAACTTTTTAAATCATAGAAGATAGTAGATTTTATGCTCTACTTGACTCTTCTAACGGATTGCTTGTTCATTGTAGATTAAACTTGTTGTCTATTATATTCTATCAGTTTAACATTGTTGAAGGCTAATAATAATTTATACTACATTATCTTAGTCATAATATTTCTTCTTTGGGCTAGTTGAGCTCACCCCTTTCTTTTCATTGTTCTCTTGAGAAAATGAGAGCGTAAATTTGGGACTAATCGGGGAGCGGAGTGACAATCCAGATGATAGCATTAGTAGTCCTCACTATTACATTAAATAGTGTAACAATAAATGTAATGAGGACTCCATTGAGTGTGGATATGTCTACAGATGACAATATTCTTATTAAAACTCTTAGATTATGTTTTGTCGTATTTTCTGGAGAATTTGTTGTATAATTAAGTTGTATTTGAATTTTGTACCATGTATTTGGCGACTCAAGATGAGTGATGTATACTGTTTTTGGGCGTCACGGTTGGTATCAAAGTCGTAGAAAAGAGCCCTGAGCTTTTATCTGGTGACTTCCAAGTCTTGGGATGCAAAACCGAGCGTACTTTCAAGTAGGGGACTTAGTGAGTGATGTGGTGGCAAGTTAATAAGTATCATTGTGAGTTGCTATCAAGTCACGGATGCGGAGTTCTGATTGGTATCAAAGCTTAGGATATGATCCTGGCCGAGATGTGAGACAAGAACTAGGAGGGAGAGGCGGGAATTCCTTCGCTAGTATGACCTACCTAAGTTTATTTGGTATTTAATTGGTCGATTGAGTATAGGGATAATATGTGATATGTTAATTAACCCTTATTTTGTGGCGATATTTGAAAATGGCATCCGAAAATATTGAGATAAGCAATGAAACACATGAGGCCGTTGAGTCACCACTGATTAATACCCGGGATAATGTGCAAGCGGGAGGACAATAATCCTCGTGTAAACAACAATGATCAAATGATGAGCGATGGGATGTTCGGAGGTTTTATGCAATTCATGCAACATCGGTGAGTGGCGCCTCATCCAAAATCACGGTGGAAACACTGATGACTCTCGGGGGATGGTCACCGCTAAAGCGATTCAAGGCTGGGACCACGAGTTTTTGGAGAGTCAAAACCACTTAAGGTGGAGGCGTGGATAAAGCGGATCAACAAGATATTTGATGTCTTGGGATGCTCAGGAGTGCAAAAGGTTCCCTTTGCCACCTTCACGTGTTTGAGTAGAGGCAAATTACTAGTGGGAATCGTAAAAGCGTACTCAACTTTGCCGCACTTTCAAAATGTCTTGGGAGAAGTTCCAAGAGTACATTCAACGAGAAGTACTTTCACGAAAGTATTCGTCACATGAAGGAGGTAGAGTTCATCAAGCTTGAGAAAAACAATATGGTATTGGTAGCGATGAGACGAAGCTAAGTTTGCCGAGTTGTCTCGGTTTGCGTCCCACTTGGTTGATAATGAGGAGAGAATGACGCGGATGTTTCTAAGAGGTTTGAAACTTGAGATACGTTAATACCTAATTTCTCACAAACTGTCTTTGTATTCGGGATGTTGTGAATATGGCTCGATTATTGGGCGCGATAATGAGTTAACCCAACCAAGAGAAGCGATCGACAAGTCGATAACACCGTGCAGAAGCGATCGTTGAAGCGGTGACAACAAGCGTGGAGGAATCAACATGCGAAATGGTAATCACCGGTAGATAATCATGGCCGTGTGATAGAGTGGACATTTCAAGAAGAGGAGATTCAAGAATGATGGGAAAGGCGTCGACTCAAAGACTGTTGTTAAGGAAGGAGAAGCGACCACCGGTCGTATGTTACAAATGTGGAGGGAAGGACACATCGGTCAAACTATGCGATGCGAGTCAAGCGTGTTACAATTATGGAAAAGAAGGTCACTAGCTGGATTTTGTCGTGCACCAAATTCAAATCAATTTGGGATGGAGGGATCAATGGGTGTCCCAGATAAAACAAAACCGATAGTTCAAGGAGGCGTTTGTCGTAACCTCCCAAAAGCGAGGAATCGAGCGAGGTGATCACGGGTAAGCTAATCATAAACTCTAGTGAAGTTTATACTTTATTTGATTGACGGTTCTACCCATTCTTTCATTTCTCCTACTTACGCTCAATGTTTAAATTTGACTCAGGAGAAATTAGACTTTGACTTATCTGTTGAAACTCCGTTGGGAGAAACCTTCATTACATCCACTATTTATAAGTCTTGTTTGATTCAAATCGGTAATGCACTTACGTTACTGTCGATCTTATTTTCTTGAAAATACTTGCATTTGATGTGATTTTAGGGATTGATTGGTTAACTACTCATCATGCTAAAATCGATTGTTTTAAATAAGGTTGTTAGCTTTCATATTCCTAACCAACCTATTATGCGAATTCAACAACCAAACAACTAAAATCAATCTTTGTCATATCAAGTCATAAAGCTATTCGTTTATTGAAAAATGGATGTCAAGACTTTCTTAGCCCGTATCACGGATTTAAATAAAAATACATCAAAGTTGAATGATATTTCTATTGTTAATAAATTTCCTGACGTATTCCCTGAAGAACTTCCTGGCCTACCCCTAGAGCGTAAAATTGAATTTTGTATCGACCTTGAATCCGGTACAAGACCCCAACTTTTATGAATAAAGAATAATTTTCTCGAAATATATTTTTGAATATTATGGTGTGGATTTGATATAATGTTATTGTGGGTAATATTTATAAATTTTGCAAAGTAAGCAAGTGGTTATATAATATTCGATTGGTCGGGGAATATTCGTTTTAACAGGGAATATTCGTACGATGGAACAATCATTGGTGGACCCCACAACGGAAGTATTGTCGTAGTTAGAAAATGACATAATTATCTTTTTATAAAAATAATGGCAAAAGTATTACCATTAAAACTGTTGAACTACCCGGTAGTAAAAGTACAGTAATATGCATGGTTGCATAGTAGCACACGATATTGATTATTGATGCTTACGTGAGAAGTCACTCAATTATACTCAATTATTACTACAATAATTGTTGCATCATATCTCTCATATTATTGATTCAATTATTATCACAGTATCATCTGCATAATATATATTATTAAATCAATAATTAAGATAACAAAGTTATTCATATTATTATTTTCAATATTGATAATGTCTAGAAGTTACTGTCAAGGAGAGGTTTGGTCACCTAATTCAATGGCGCTAATAAGGAGAAATCCTTATCGAAAAGCCCCTATTTCACAGGAACGACTGGTTGTTAAATATTATGAATTATAATATTAATGATTAATAAGTTCGTGTTGATTAAAGATGAATTGGATAATTCCATTGTGTTGGAATTATTAGTGTTAGTGAAAATCGACATTTATTTCGATAATAATTGGTGTCCGGAGGTTATATTGACCAATCGGGTAATTAACTTAGGATAAATGAGCAATTAATTGCTATTAATTCACATGATTATAACTATTTGTTCACATGTGTGTACTATTGATTCATATTCTTGTACTATTAGGGGAGGTGGTGCAAGATTGATAATACTTGCATATACTAAGTTAAAATGGAGGTATGTTGAAGGTACTATACTGTAATTCATATTTTCACATGATTATAACTATTGATTCACATGATTGAACTATTGATTCACACTATTTACTATTAGGGGAGGTGGTACAAGTTTGATAATACTTGCAGGACTAAATTAAAATTGAAGAAAAAGAGGAAGGTATTATACTGTAATATTTTGAGCCTCAAAACGTGCAATTATCGAAACTATATTTTTCTATAAATAGAAGCTCATTCTTCTTTCATTTCTCACCAATTCACTAAAGTTATAGAGAAATTATTATAGAGAGAAAGAAGAAGAGAAGTCTGCTACCTCACTATTCCAGTATCTAGTCTTCTTCTAAGGTAAGGGGTATTATTCTTTCGTATTCATGAAGAGAGTTATTTTCTTTCAATACTTATAAGGGTTGTTATTCCATTTATGTTAGAATAACCTGTCTATGTGAAGTACCGCATACATGGTGAAATTCTTTTGTTATTCCATTCTTTATTATTACATTGGAATAACTTTATCATATGATCTATCGCATGCTGGTGAATTCTATTGTTATTCCATTCTTTATTATTACATTTGAATAACTTCGTCTACGCGGTCCATCACATGCCTAGTGAATTACATTTGTTATTCCATTTTTTATTATTACGATGGAATATCACATGCATGCGGATTCGCATGACTGGTTCCATTCTTTATTATTACATTGGAATATCCATGCATGCATCTTGTTACGCGTGACCGGTTCCATTCTTTATTATTACATTGGAATAACACATGCATGTAATTACGTATGCACGGTGAATTCTTACATTATTCCACTCTTTATTATTCTATCTATGTGGATACTGCATGCATGGTGAATGATCCTTCGTATTCATTCCTTATTAAATTGTGGAAATGATGCATCTCACGTGGATTACTGCATGGTGGTAAAAATCCATTTGCGATTTCATATATTCTATTATACTCGGTTGGTTAAAGTGTTGAAGTTCTATACTCCATGAAATTAGTGGAATATCCTTGATATTTGCGCTTCATCCAAAGATATCTTTTCATGGAAATATTCTTACGAGCATTCTTGAATTTTACTCCACAAAGAAGTATCATGTGAGATCTCGAATTTTATGAAATAAAAGTATTCAATTTTTCTATTTTGGTAAATAGTTATATTGATAAAAGTTTAAAGTTAAAGGTGATATTTGAAAATTTTGCAAAGTAAGCAAGTTGTTATAAAATATTTTTTTGTGTGGAAATATTTGTTTGGTGGGATTATTCTTTTGTCGGAGAATATCCGCACGACGAGACAATCATTAGTGGACCCCTACAACGGAAGTATTGTTGTAGTTAGAAAACTATAGAATTATCTTTTATTAAAAATAACGGCGTGAAGTATTTACCGTTAAAACTATTGAACTACCCGGTAGTAAAAGTCTGATATCTGAGTGTGGTTGCATAGTAGCACATGGTATTGATTATTGATACTTAGGTGAGAAATCACTCAGTTATACTCAAATATTGCTACAGTAATTATTGCATCATATCTCTCATATTATTGATTCAATTATTGTCACAGTATCATCTGCATAATATGTTATATTATTAAATCAATATTTGAGACGGCAAAGTTATTTATATTATTATTTTGCAATATTGACAATGTCTAGAAGTTCATCGAGGAGAGGTTTGGTCACTAATCAATTGCGGCTTGATAAGGAGAAATCCTTATTGAAAGCCCCTCTTTCCAGGAACGACACGGTTGTTAAATATTATGAATTATAATATTAATGATGAATAAGTTCGTGTTGATTAAAGATGAAATTGATAGTTCCATTGTTTTGGAATTATTAGTGTTAGTGAAAATCGACATTTATTTCGATAATAATTGATGTCTGGAGGTTATATTGACCAATCGGGTAATTAACCGGATAAATGAGCAATTAATTACTATTGATTCACATGATTATAACTATTTGTTCACATGTGTGTACTATTGATTCACATTCATTTACTATTAGGGGAGTTGGTGCAAGATTGATAATACTTGCATCACTAAGTTAAAAATGGAGGTATAGATGAAGGAACTATACTATAATTAATTTTTTCACATGTTTAGAACTATTGATTCACATGATTTACTATTAGGGAAGGTGGTGCAAGTTTGATAATACTTGCGGGACTAAATTAAAATGATGGAAAAGAGGAAGGTATTATCTTGTAATATTTTGAGCCCAAAATGTGCAATTATGGCAACTATATTTTTCTTTAAATAGAAGCTCATTCCTTCATTATTTTTCACCAATTCACTAAGTCTCACAAGAGCAATTATTATAGAGAAATTATAGAGAGAAGCTATAGAGAGAAAGAAGAAGCGAAATGTCCGCTACTTCACTATTCCGAAGATATCGATCTACTTACGAGGTAAGGGATATTATTATTATAGTAAAGGGTATTATTCTTTCGTATTCGTGAAGAGAGTTATTTTCTTTCAATACTCATAAGGGTTTTATTCCATTCTTTATTATTATGTTGGAATAACTCCGTCTACATGGCAACCGCATACATGGTGAAATTCTTACATTATTCCATTCTTTATTATTCTCGCATTGGAATAAACTTGTCTGCATGCGATCTATCGCATACAGTGAATTCTGTTGTTATTTCATTCTTTATTATTCACATTGGAATATCCTTTACATGCGTAATTACGCATGACTGGTTCATTCTTTATTATTACATTTTGAATATATCGTATGCGTGTGGATTACGCGTGACCTAGTTCCATTCTTTATTATTACATTGGAATAACTTTTATGCATCTTGATCTATCACATGCACGGTGAATTCTTTTGTTATTCTATTTTTTATTATTACATTGGAATAACACATGCGTGTGGACTACCGCATGCATGGTGAAAGATCCTGCGTATTCATTCTTTATTAAATTGTGGAAATGATCTGTCTACGTGGATTACTGCATAGCGGGTGAAAATCCATTTGCAGTTTCATATATTCTATTATACTCATCTAGGATATCATTTCTTTTGTACTCGTCATGAAATATCATTTTCTTTGGTATTTTTTTACGAGTTACTATTCACGGGTTACTATTCACCCAGTTATTATTCACTCTGGTATTATTCACTCGGGTATTGGGGTACTTTTTGTGTTGAGTACTATTCATGAGTTCTTATTCACTTTTGATTACTATTCACTCTAGTATCATTCACTCGGGTATTCGGGACACTTTTTGTGTCGGGGTACTATTCACGAGGTACTATTCCTGAAGTACTATTCACGGGGTACTATTCACCCAAAAAATATTTTTTTTTTCTGTCCATATTATTTTTGGTACATGAATATTATTCTTGAATTTTACTCCACAAAGCAGTATCATGTTGACAATTTGGATATTTTTAAACTCTGGATAAATTTAAAGTCTTTAATATTTATCCTTGATTTCATTTGATTAATGCTTATATCATTGTCATCATCTTCATGCTTATATTGTGATGAAAGTCATCTTTGGCTTACATGCATAGATGGACTATTGATTATTGGTTTTCTGATTTGTATATCTTTGGCTTACGTGCAAAGGCGAATTATTGATTATTGGTTTATAGTTGTATATCTTTGGCTCACGTGCAAAGATGGATATTGATTATTGGTTTCTGGTTGTATATCTTTGGCTTACGTGCAAAGATGGACTGTTGATTATTAGTTTCTGATAGTATATCTTTGGCTTACGTCTTTAAGATGGGCTGTTGATTGATATCTTTGGTCGTAGTGCAAAGATGAACTGTTAATTGATAGCTTTGGCCCATAGTGCAAAGATGGACAGGTGTATGACATGATCATGACCACTTGTGATACTAATGAATATCCTTAGTCGTAGTGCGGGGATAATTCGATGATGTGATTAGCAGGATCATGACCATTAGTTAACAGTTGAATGTCTTTGGCCGTAGTAAACTGACAGGCAATTGATTGGTATGATCATGACCATTGGTTTTATAGTTGAATATCTTTGGCCAGTAGTGCAAAGATAGACAACTGATTGATATGATCATTGTTATTATATTTGAATATCTTTAGCCTTTGGGGTAAGGATATTGAGTAAATGTTCTATTAAGCCTCTATGGCAAGGAGAAATTGTTGATTCATATTATTATAAACATGAATTGTGAATTTAACTAACATCTTTGGTGGTTCAGGTGAAGACAGATGTCTTGGGTGTAATAAAGAACTGTTGATGAGTATTACAGGTATAAAATTGATGATAAAATTTTAAATCATAGAAGATAGTAGATATCATGCTCTACTTGACTCTTTTAATGGATTGCTTATTCCGCTGCAGTTGTTGATCAAAAACTTATTGTCTATTGTATTCTATCAATTGTTATACTGTTGAAGGCTAAGGATAATTTATTCTTCATTATCTTAGTCATAATATTTCTTACTAGGCTAGTTGAGCTCACCTTTTCTTTCTTTGTTTCTCTTGAGGAAATGAGAATATAATTTGAGACGAGTGGGGAATGGAGTGATGGTCTAAGATGGTGGCTATAGTAGTCCTCACTATTTTTATAAAGTAGTGTGACAATAAATATAATGAGGACTCCATTGAGTGTGGATATTGTCTAGAAAGGCGATATTCGTGTTTAAACTCTCAATTTGTGTTTTGTCGTATTTTGCACGATAATTGTATAATTAAGTTTGTAGTTGAGTTATGTTCCATGTATCTAGCGACTCAAGATGGGTGATGTATACCTGTTTTGGGGGCATCACATATCATGTTGACAATTTGGACGTTATTGATTTCTGGATAAATTAAAATTATAAATCTTTAAAATTTATCCTTGAACTTATTTTATTGAATTATTATGTCATTTTCATCATCCTCATGCTTATATTGTGATGAAAGTCATCTTTGGCTTACGTGCATAGATGGACTTGGTATGATTATGACCATGGATTATTCGGTATAATCATGACCGTAATGTGACGAATGATGTGGTAAAAAGTCCTCATTGGCACATGTAGTTCATTGATGGACAATTGTTGGTGTGATTATGACGAGGGGATTATTCGGTATAGTCGTGACCATTGATGATTACATGAATATCCTTGGCCGTGATTCGAGGATGATTCAATTTTATTTATTGTTTGAGTCTCGTGATAAAGTTGATGAAAAACTTTTTAAAACATAGAAAATAGTAGATTTTATGCTCTACTTGACTCTTCTAATGGATTGCGTGTTCCACTGCAGTTAAACTTGTTGTCAATTATATTCTATTAGTTTAACATTTGTTGAAGGCTAATGATAATTTATTTTGCATTATCTTAGTCATAATATTTCTTACTGGGCTAGTTGAGCTCACCCTTTCTTTTCTTTATTTTCTTGGAAATGAGAATGTAGCTAGGACTAGTCGGGAAGCAGAGTGACGGTCAAATGATAGCATTAGTAGTCCTCACTATTTACGTTAAATAGTGTGACAATAATTGTAATGAGGACTTCATTGAGTGTGGATATTGTCTAGATGACAATATTCTTATTAAAACTCTTAGATTATGTTTTGTCGTATTTTACAGGACTGTTGTATAATTAAGTTGTATTTGAATTTTGTACCATGTATTTGGCGACTCAAGATGGGTGATGTATACCTGTTTTGGGGGCGTCACACCTTGAGTAGGAAATCCACTAAGGATGTCTTTACAATCTTTGAATCTCACAGATTCCTTCAAGACCAGCAGTCTTAGAGCTTCTTAGTTCACTTAGAACTCTTTAAGTCCAGCAGACTTAGAATACACTTGATGAGAGTTGAGTTCTTTGAGTTGTGCTGTTCAGTTGCTATTAAGCATGTGTTCTAAAGAACTGAGTAGCTAAACAAGATTTCTTTCTAGATCGTAGAGTTGAGCGTTGAGTGTTCTTTAGCTTTTTATTATGTACTTGCTTACATCTTGCATCTGATTTGTATATAAGGTGCCTTTGAAATATGTTCGTTTGAAGGCATCCATTGAAGCATTAATTGTATTTGACATTTCTAAGCACTGATGGTGACTTTCTAAAAATCTTTTGTCCAGCCATCTAGCCCACTAACATAACAGACTGCTATCTCACTTAACACATGAAAAGGTGTTTTTAGTTGACATGTAGTACTTTCCTTAGCTTCTTTGATACGTTTCTTTGTTATATACTAAGGATGAGTGTTGTGTCATTGGGATTTTTGAGAGTTTCAGCGTCTATAATCCATTCCACATTTGTTGCAATTTATTCTTAAACAAATGGATAAAGCTCGATGCTTCTGATGCAGACAGATGATGCACTACGATTATGATCGTGGTGTCTTGCCACATTCGTGCTTGATCCGAACTGATAGAGGAGAACACTACGATTTCTCTTAAGCACTAGTAGACTACGATCTTTGCTTACTTGATTTTACAGACTCTACGCTTTCGAGAGCAGACTATGATATTTGATTTGGCTCGGCAGACGTTTGGACCACTCTACGATTCTGAGAGAGGCCCTCCAAAGCAAACAGACTACGATTCTCAATACTCTACGATTCTGACTTGGTTTCTACAAACTCTTGTCTGTCTTGACAGACTACGATTCTGTTGAAGCTTATCTATTACATCTAAAAAATAGATCAACCTAAAAGCTTTGATCTTTTCTTCTATACATTTATTTATAGAATGATAAACATAAAGCACAGATCAACCTAACAATTTTGATCTATCATCTAAGTCCTTGTACATGTGTTCTTTGAAGGACTTTACATATAAGCATAACTATTTACTTTCAAAATTAAATTTAAATATGCAATACCCAACACTATTTATTGTAAATAGTTTTGTAATATGAATAATTAGAATTAATTTTTGAAGAATTGGAGACAACGGAGAAAGAAGCCATTGAAGACGTGTTTATAATGGAGTCCGAGTTTAAATGTAATAGTTATATTTAAATTTAATTCTTGCATCCTAGGTTTGACCTTATGGTTCACTTGGTGGCTCTAGTGAACCAAACTAGAATAAAGTCCATAATCAATTCGGGTAGGTTATAGTATTCTATATGTGCATGTTTACTATATATATATATATATATATATATATATATATATATATAAATGTTTTGCATGTCAATTAATATGACGCGTATTTTATATATACGTGTGCATGTGCACTAAACAAGATGAGACAATTAATAACAAACCCCTCAAAGAATTTATATTAAGTCCTAAGCGTTCAAAGATATTTGAAATATCGAATGTCTTCTTCTAGCATGATAAAAATAATAGAGTATCAAATTAATTATTATAAGTTTGTTGTGTCACCACAAGGCTTATCTTAATTCTTTGAGATGTTATTTTATTACATTTGATGCTTATAAAGAAATTAAATGATGTTATTTTGTTGTGTCACCACAAGGACAGTATTTTTCTCTTTGAATATATGGAAGTGCTAGGTTGGACTTAACTTGAATAATTTTGATTCGGATGTATCACCACTTGATCAAAATAAACTAACAGAAAAAATATAAGGACTTATTTGTTAATGTAATTAACAAGAGTTGTCTACTTATTTATTTATATATAGTTTGTTGTTTCACCACAAGGCTATATACATTTGAAATGGGTCCTTATTCTCACTAGCATACCTTTAATTAGATTTTGTCGAACTATATAAGTGAGGAAAATATAGTTTGATGAAAATAGTGGGAGATACCAATTTAAAATAAGACCTAATTTATTTTGGTAATTAATAAAAGAATGTATACTAAAATGTTGTTAAATTACAAATTCATTTAAAGAATTTTACAATGTCTAAATTACTATCACTGCGGAGCATATTAGATGCTAATTAACTAGACCGGATTACATGGATTGGTTAAGAAATTTGAGAATAGTTCTCAAGGCTGAAAAGCTATCTTATTTCCTTAATATGTATATCCCTGCAATGGTTGTATACAATGACTTTGAGAAAGAGATTGCTACTTTTAGAAAGTGGCAAGATGATGCACAGTTGGCTCAATGCATAATGCTCGCATCCATGAGTAACGAGCTTCAGCGTCAACATGAAACTATGGATGCTCTTGCTATAATCTTGCACTTTAAGTAGTTGAATGGTGAGGAAAGTAAGACCTGATAAATATCATATATATATATATATATATGAGGAGCTCTTCCGATCTAGAATGACCGATGGCACTTTCTGATGCATAATAAGAGTTCTCAATATGATCAATTTGATTTGAGCGATAAGGATAACTAGGTTTTGTCATGGATGGAGAGTTGAGCCAAGATTTGATCTTTGCACTCACTCTCGGACCACATCTCTCATAATTTTGTGAATTTTTACATGAACAAGCTAAATGTCATCTCTCATTGATTTGCTTAACATGTTGAAAATTGTTGAGAGTCATTTTCAACCATGAAAGACCAAGTCTTCTTTGGTAGGGGCTAAAGGATCTTCGAAAAGATGAAAGATTTAAGGAAGGTAAATAGAAACAAAATAAGTATACATCACCCATCTTGAGTCTCCAAATACATGGTACAAAAAAATCAAATACAAACTTCTTTAATACTGTATGTCGTGTAAAAATACGACAAAATATAGTTGAGTTTTTACATGAATATTGTCTTCTAGACAATATCCAAACTCAAATGGAGTCCTCATTACATTTATTATCACACTATTTCATAGAAAAGTGAGGACTACTATAACACCATCTCGGACCATCACTCGTTTCCCAGACTAGTCCCTTAACGTTCTCATTTCTGAAGAGAACAATGAAAGCTAAAAAGGTGAGCTCAACTAGCCCAAGAAGAAATATTATGACTAAGATAATGCGGAATAAATTATCATTAGCCTTCAACAGTGTTAAACTGATAAATTACAATAAACATCAAGCTTAACTGCAACGGAACAAGCAATCCATTAGAAGAGTCAAGTAGAGCATGATATCTACTATCTTCTATGATTTAAAAGTTTTTCATCAACTTTATCATTTGAGACTCGACTTAATAAATAAACCACCTAATCGAATCATCCCTACACTTTACGGGCCGAGGATATTCATGTAATCATCAATGGTATGATATATCAAGAATAATCCTCGGTCATAATCATACCAACAACTTGTCCATCAATGCACTACGGACCAATGAGGACTTTTACCACATCATTTGTAACATTACGAATTCATGATTATACCGAATGATCCTCGGTCATAATCATACCAATCAACAATCCATCTACATACGTAAGCGTAAGCGAAGATGACTTTCATCACAATATAACCATGAGGATGATGACAATGATATAAGAATTCAATTAAAAAAAGCAAAGGATAAATTTTAAAGATTTATAATTTAATTTATCGAGAATTCAATAATGATCAAATTGCAAACATGATCTTTGCTTTGTGGAGTAAAATTCAAGAATGATATTGTATCAAAAATAATTTGGACCGAAAAGAAATCAATTTTATCATGAATAGTACTCAAGGTGAATAGTACAGGGTGAATAGTACCCGTGAATAGTACTTCAAGAATAGTACCCCGTAAATAGTATCCCGTAAATAATACTTTGTGAATAGTATTCATGAATAGTACTTTGTGAATGAATAGTACCCGTGAATAGTACTTTATGAATAGTACCAGTATAAATGAATAGTACTCATGAGCAGTAGACGGCATGAAAAGCTTAAAATTTAATAAGAATGTGCGAAAAAATATCCTTGTGAAACGATCTTTAGATAAAGCGCAAATTTCAAGGATATTCTACTAATTTCAAGGAGTATAGAAGCAATACTTTAATAAAATGAGTGTACAATCAGAATACAAGATGAAATAATATTACTCACATACTACTAGAGTATGGAAGAAAATATTATTCTTATGAATACTTAACAAAATAATATCCCTTACCTTAAAAGAAGATTTGGATCTTTGGAATAGTGAAGTAGCAAGAATACTCTTCTTCTTCTTTCTCACTATAGCTTCTCTCTCTATAATTGCTCTTGTGAGTCTTAGTGAATTGGTGAGAATGAAAGAAGAATGAGCTTTATTTATAAGAAAATATAGTTTCGATAATTGCACGTTTTGGGGCTCAAATTATATTAAATTATAATACCTTCATCTTTTCTTTCATTTTTAATTTAGTCCCGCAAGTATTATCAAATTTGCACCACCTCCCCTAATATGTGAATGATATGTGAATTAATAGTTCTATACATGTGAAAAAAAATAATTCTGATATAGTACCTTCATCTATACCTCTATTTTTAATTTAGTCATGCAAGTATTATCAATCTTGCACCACCTCCACTAATAGTACATGCATGTGAATCAATAGTCATTCATGTGAACAAATAGTTATAAGCATGTGAATTAATAGCAATTAATTGCTCATTTATCCGATTAATTACCCGATTGGTTGATATAACCTCCAAAAATCAATTATTATCGAAATAAATGTCGATTTCCACTAACATTAATAATCCCAACACAATGGAACTATCAATTTCATCTTTAATCAACACGAACTTATTCATCATTAATATTATAACTCACAATATTTAACAACCGGATCATTCCCTAGGAAAAGGGGCTTTTCGATAAGGATTTTCTCCTATTGGCGCACAATTAGGTGACCAAACCTCTCCTCGACAGAACTTTCTAGACATCATCAATATTGCAAATAATAATATGAATAACTTTGTCGTCTCAATTATTGATTATAAAATATTGATAATATGAAAATAATTGAATCAATAATATGAGAGATATTATGCAGCAATTACTGTAGCAATAATTGAATATAACTGAGTGACTTCTCACGTAAGCATCAATAATCAATATCGTGTGTCTACTATGTATAACAACGCGATATTCTTTATTTTTTTATTTGGGTAGTTCAACTATTTAACGGTAAAACTTTTTGTAGTTATTTTTATAAAAGATATTTACGTCATTTTTTAACTACGACAATACTTTAGTTATGGGGTCCACCAATGATTGTGTCGTCGTCGTAAATATTTCCTATTAAAACGAATATTCCCCGACCAATCGAATATTTTATAACAACTTGCTTACTTTTGCAAAATTTGTAAATATTACCCACAACTATAACATTATTATATCATATCCACACCATAATATTCAAAAAATATATTTCGAGAAAAATTATTCTTTATTAATAAAAGTTGGGGTCTTACAACCTCCCCTTCTTATGAAATTTTGTCCTCGAAATTAGGGTACGTACCTAGTATGTCGAAGAGGTGAGGATACCTTGACTTCATTTCAGATTCTAACTCCCAGGTCATTTCCTCAACATCGTGGTTTCTCCACAAAACTTTGACTTGAGGTATAACCTTGGAGCATAGAATATGATCCTTCTTATCCAAGATTTTAACAGGTACCTCTTCATACGTTAAATCTTCCATTATCTCGTCCGGTTCTAATTCAATAATATGGTTCTGGTCTTTCACATATTTACGTAACATAGATATGTGAAAATGTTATGAAACGAGAGACATACTTGGCGGTAAAGCGAGTCTATAGGCCGCAGTTCCTACTCGATCGAGGATTACAAATGGGCCGATGAATCGAGGATTGAGCTTTTCTCTCTTTCCAAATCTCGTAACTCCTTTCCATGGAGCAACACGTAACAACACATGATCTCGATATTGAATTCCCGTCCTTTCGATGAAGATCAACATAACTCTTTTGTCGATCTTGTGAGGTTTTTATACGTTGTCGGATCATTTGAATCTTTTTCGTTGTCATGCGTACCAATTCCGATCCCCATAATGTTGCTTCACCTACCTCATCCCAGCATACTGGAGAACGACACTTGCGTCCATACAACGCCTCGAATGGAGCCATGCCAATACTCGCTTGATAACTATTGTTGTAGGAAAACTCCACCAATGGTAAGAACTTGTCCCAACTTCCTTTAAAGTTAAGGACACAGAGTCTTAATAAATCTTCCAGAGTTTGAATAGTCCTCTCCGACTGCCCTTTCGTTTGAGGATGATATGCCAAACTAAATCATAAATCCGAGCCCATAGCTTTTTATAAACTAACCCAAAATCTTAAAGTGAATCTTGGGTCTCGATCAGAAACTATGGATACTGGCATACCATGCAATCTTATAATCTCGTTTATGTATATCGGAGGAAGACATTAAAGTGAATAAGTTTTCATATAGGTAAGAAATGAGCGAGACTTGGTCAATCTATCAACAATGACCCAAATTGCATCTATGCCTTGAGAAACCTTGGGAAGACCAATACTTGAAATCCATGGTAATGTGCTCCCACTTCCATTCTAGAATTTCAAGTGGTTGCAATGGACCTTTTGGCACTTGATACTCCGCCTTGACTCGTTGACACATTAAACACCTTGAGATAAACTCTGCTATCTCTCTCTTCATATTGCTCTACCAAAATGTATGTCGAAGATCACGATACATTTTGGTACTCCCAGGATGGATTGCGAACGGTGTGTTGTGCGCCTCCATCATAATTTTATAGTTTAAATCAGGGTCGTTAGGAACACAAAGTCTGGAGTTGACTCTAAGTATTCCTTCTTCATCGATTCTTGCTTCTAGAATAGCACCTTCTTGCAATTTCTTCCTCATACGCATCAGCTCCGGGTCTTTAACTTGAAGAGCTTTAACTTTATCAATTAAAGTCGGTTCTACTCGTATATTCGCCATCATCACATGGGTCCCTGGAGTCTTTAACTCTATCTCCATCCTTTGTAAGTCATACAAAATGGGCCTTTGCGTTGACAATATCGAACTCGTACCCGCATATGATCTTCTACTCAATGCGTCAGCTACTACGTTTGCTTTTCCAGGATGGTATTGAATGGTATGATCGTAATCTTTCAATAGCTCAAGCCATCATCGTTTCCGCATGTTGAGTTTCTTTTAAGTGAAGAAATATTTAAGGCTTTTATGATCCGTATAGATCTCCACTTTCTCCCCATACAGGTAATGCCTCCGGATCTTTAGTGCGAAAATGACGAATGTGCCGCTGACTCTAGATCATGAGTAGGATAATTCCTCTCATATTCTTTGAGTTGTCGTGAGGCATAAAGCTAAGACTTTCTCATGTTGCATGAGAACACATCCTAAACCTTTGCATGAAGCATCTTTGTAGATGACAAATCCTCCGAACCAGATGGTATTGTCATAACAGGTGCTGAAATGAGTCTCCTCTTGAGTTCTTGAAAACTCTTCTCACATTCCTCGCTCCAACCAAATTTTGTATCTTTTTAAGTCAGCTGAGTTAATGGAATAGCAATTCGAGAAAACCCTTCTACGAATCTCCGATAATAACCAAATAAGCCGAGAAAGCTTACGTATTTGATTCAACGACTTAGGTTGCTCCCGACTTTGAATTGCTTGATCTTTGTTGGGTCAACAGATATTCCATGATTTGATATCACGTGCCCATGGAATGTTACTTCCTCAAGACAGAACTCGTATTTCTTTAACTTGGCATATAACTTGTTTTCACAAAGCTTTTGGAGTATCAGCCTCAACTGTTGCTCATGATCTTCATGACTTTTGGAGTATATGAGGATGTCATCAATAAAGACGACCACAAAATGATCCAAATATTCCTTGAATACTCGGTTCATCATAGCCATGAAGGCAACAGGAGCATTAGTCAATCCAAAAGACATGACTAGGAATTCGTAATGCCCGTCATGCAGAGTTCTAAAAGTAGTCTTTGGAATGTCATCATTTTAATCTTTAATTGATGATATCCGAAGCGAAGATCAATCTTTGAAAAGAATTTATCTCCTTACAACTGGTCAAACAGGTCATCAATGCGAGGTAATAGATACCTATTTTTGATGGTGACATGATTCAGCTCCCGATAATCAATACAAAGTCGCATACTCCCATCTTTCTTCTTTATGAATAGAACAGGAGCACCCCAAGGAGACGCGTCTAGGACAAATAAAACCGATGTCTAACAATTCTCGTAGTTGGGTTTTAGCTCACGAAGTTCAATAGGAGCCATTCGATATGGGGCTTTGGAAATGGGTTTTTTACCGGGTTCAAGGTCGATACAAAATTCAATTTCACGCACTGGGGGTAGGCCAGGAAGTTCTTCAAGGAATACATCACGAAATTTATTAACAATAGAAATATAATTCAAATCTGACGTATTTTTATTTAAATCCGTGACATGGGCTAAGAAAGCTTGACATCCATTTTTCAATAAACGAATAGCTTTATAGCTTGATATGACAGTGATTGACTTTAGTGGTTTGGTTGCTTGAATTCGCATAATATGTTAGTTAGGAATATGAAAGCTAACAACCTTACGAAAATAATCAATTTTAGCATGATAAGTAGTTAACCAATCAATCCCTAAAATCACATCAAATGCAAGTATTTTCAAAGAGATAAGATCGACGAGGTACGTGCGTAAATGCGGTTACCGATTTGAATCAAACAAGACTTATAAAGCAAAGTGGATGTAATGAAGGTTTCTCCCAAGCGGAGTTTCAACAGATAAATTAAAGTCTAATTTCTCTGGAGTTAAATTTAAACGTTGAGCGCAAGTAGGAGAAATAAAAGAATGGGTAGAACCGATATCAAATAAGGTATAGACTTTGCTAGAGTTTATGATTAGCTTACCCATGGTCACCTAGTTCGGATTCCTAGCTTTTTGGGAGGTTACGACAAACGCTCTCCCTTGAACTACCGATTTTGTCTTGTCTGGGATGGCCTTTACTACCTCCATCCCAGCTGGACTTAACTTTGGTACATGACAAAATCGAGCTAGGTGACCTTCTCTTTCATAATTGTAACATGCTTTGGAATCATGTATGCTGGTTTTGGTGATGTGTCCCTCCCCTCCGCATTTGAAACATACGACCGGCGGTTGTTCTCCTTTCTTAACAACAGGTGTTGGTGCTGACGTCTTTCCATCATTATTGAATCTCCTCTTCTTGAAATTTCCACTTCTATTATCTTGGCTATGATTACCACAGAAGTGGTTACCATTTCTGGCATGTTGATTCCCTCCACGTTTGTTGTCACCACTTCGATGACTGCTACCATTGGTATTATTGACTTGTCGGCTGCTCTCTCTTAGTTGGGTTGACTCATTATTGCGCTCCAATAACTGAGACCTATTTACAACATCTGAATACAAACACAGTTTGTGAGAAATGAGGTATTGATGTATTTCGAGTTTCAAAGCTCGCAGAAACATTCGCGTCATTCTCTCCTCATTATCAACCAAATGGGATGCGAACCGGGACAACTCGGCAAACTTAGCCTCGTACTGCAACACGGTCATATTATTTTGCTCCAACTTGATAAACTCCACCTTCTTTATGTGACGAATATTTTCAGGAAAGTACTTGTCGTTAAAAAGTTCTTGGAACTTTTCCCAAGACATTTTGAGTGTGACAGGCTGAATACGTTTTACTGATTCCCACCAGTAATCTGCCTCTACTCTCAACATGAAGGTGGCAAAGGGAACCTTTTGCTCCTCGAAGCATCCCAAGACATCAAATATCTTGGTGATCTGCTTTATCCACGTCTCCGCCTTAAGTGGTTTTGGCTCTCCCAAAAACTCCGGTGGTCCCAGCTCGTTGAACTGCTTAGCAGTGATCATCCGAGAGTTGCCAGTATTTCCACCTGCATTTTGAATAGGAGTCTCTCTCTCCTGATGTTGCATGAATTGCATAAAGCCTCTGAACATCCCATCGTTCATCATCTGGTCGGTGTTGTTGTTTTATTGAGGATTATTGCCTTCCTGATGCACATTATCCTGAGTATTGATCGTTGGTGACTCAACGGTCTCATATGCTTCATTGCTGATCTCAATATTTTCAGATTTCATTTTCAAATATTGCCACATACAAGGGTTAATTGACATGCAACATATTATCCCTATATTCTGACTGACCAATTAAATAACAAATAAACTTAGGTAAGTCATACTAGCGAAAGAATTACCCGTCTCTCCCCTCCAAGTTCTAGTCTAACATCTCAACCAGGGATCATATCCCTAAGCTTTGATACCAACTGTGAAGCCCCCAAAAAAGGTATACATCACCCATCTTGAGTCGCCAAATACATGGTACAGAAATCAAATACAAACTTCTTTAATAAACTGTTGTGTGAAAATACGACAAAACATAGCTGAGTTTTTACATGAATATTGTCTTCTAGACAATATCCAAACTCAAATGGAGTCCTCATTACATTTATTGTCACACCATAACACTATCTCGGACCATCACTCCGTTCCCCGACTAGTCCCGCTTATGTTCTCATTTTCTCAAGAGAACAATGAAAGCAAAAGGTGAGCTCAACTAGCCCAAAGAAGAAATATTATGACTAAGATAATGCAAAATAAATTATCATTAGCCTTCAACGATTGTTAAAGCGATAAAATACAATAAACATCAAGTTTAAGCTGCTAGCAGGAACAAGCAATCCATTAGAAGAGTCAAGTAGAGCATGATATCTACTATCTTCTATGATTTAAAAAGTTTTTCATCAACTTTATCGTTGAGACTCGATTTTAATAAATAAACCTGTGATAACCCGAGAATTTAGACAATTTAATAAAATCTTAAAAGATTGAGTAGAGGTTAAATAATAGACCAAGACAGAAAATAAGTGTATGTATTTGACATTTTTGGGAATGAATTTTGTGAATTTAAAAAAACTTTTGGTGAAGGTTTGCAGTGTTAAGAATATTTGTGTATATGGTCATATATGTGTACAGTATGTGGTTAAGGGTCAAGGGTTGACCAGATAAACTATATCAGTCATAAACCCTAATATTATTTTAAGAACCTCGACGTTCAGTTAGAAAACTCTAACGATTGATAAGAAACCCCATTACCGGCTATAGAAACCCTAATTTCAGTTCTGGGAATCTAAAACCCTAATTCAGATTATTAAAACCCAAATTTGGGAGCTTGAAAATAAGTATAAGCTTTTTATGTTATTGATTTTATATTTAATTAGGGATAGCCCTAATTGATTATTAAAAAAAACCCTAATTGTTCAACTGGAAACCTTAATGTACAATTATGGAACCTAAATGCTAAATTAGCAATTTTAATTAAGGAAATACTAACCTTAATTAGCAAGCTTGAATGTGATTAGGAAATTTTAATGTAATTAGAAAATCCTAATTATAATTTAGAAATCTTAATTTTTTATTTTTAAAACTTAATTAGAAAAGCCTAGAATATAAATTTGTGTAACCTTGGGGTTAAACCCTAAGGGTTAAAACCTAAGGGTTGTGAGAAGTTACTAAGTTGCCATTAACTTTATAAGTCAAATGACCAAATTGCCCTTCTTGAATATTTTAATGGGATGGAGTGTAGATCTAACCCTACTTGTGGTTGGTGACTAAACCTAAGCTAGCCATGTGGTCTAGTAATAAACTTTAATCAGCCAACAACTGCTCACATGATCAGCCATAGGCATTTCATCATTTTATATATAGATCAAAGAGAGATAAAGTCACCAAACTAAGCTCATTTGCATCCTTACACTCAACCAAACTTTTCTCTCTCCTTAGCCACAAAAATATTAAGTGAATCAGTCACTAATGTGATCATTAGCAAGCCAGGAACAGATCACAAAGATCAGATTCAAGATCAAAGCATGAATGAGGTATAAACCCTAAATTTTGTAAATCATGTGATTTTATGTTAGTTGTTGTTTAGATTGGTACTAGAGGGTGTCATTTAGTGATCTGGGTTGTTAGATCCTAGATCCATAATATCTAGATGCTCAAAATTAAAGATTTCAAAAATCTGGAAAACTAGAAAAGTGTGGTCTGACAATCGAATGTCAGACCCCATAGATCTTTACTTGTTTATAGTTTTGGTTGTTTAAATGTTTGTACTTGTAGTATGTTGTAAGGTCTTTGATCTGGAACTTGAATCAAGCCCAAATCATGTATAGATTAAAAGTTATTAACGGTCAAAGTACATTGACCGAGCACAAATTCTGGAAATCTGGGCAAACCTAGAAACCCAGAATTTCTGACAAGCATTTTCTAAGCTTCTGATCTTTCACATGTTTGATATTTAGACCATGTTGTTGCTTTAAGCTTGTTGTCTGGTATGTAGACTACACACTAAAGTCCTTAGAACAAACAGATCTTGCACAGGATCAAAGTAATCAGTGGTCAAACGAGCGTTGACCAACTATCCAGATGAATTTTTGGAAAACCCAGAATTCACCAAGACCAGTTCCTAGCCTACTCTTTGACCGGCCTTGATCTATTACCTGTTATGTGGTTTAACTAATTTGGTGTTACATATATGTTCCTTGGTATGCGAACTACAGGTTTGAAGTATTACAACATAAGATAAATAACCAGAACCCTAAGATTTTTGAGCCACAAAGTGGTCACTCGAAGCTGTCTGGGTTTCTGGGTAACCTAGAAAACCCAGCAAGCCTCTAACAGTAACTTTGCAAGCTTAGATCTTGCTGATATGTTGTTGTATGGCCATGATCTTGGTATTCTATTGTAGTATTACATAAGTACTATAACGTGAACACAAATTACAACCCAGAAAACATTAGGATCATAAATCTAATTACGGTCAAACCTACCACCTTGGTGTCTGACATGGGTTTCTGGGTTTGATGAAGAACAGCTCAAGAACACCTATAGTGACGGTTCTGTCGCTATAGGAACCTTTAATGACAGTTTATTAATGGAAATTAATTATTTTATTTATTAAATAGATAAAAATAGTTTTTAATTATTAAAAATTCAAAATAAATTCCTAAAAATTATTTTAAAGCCTGAAAATTAGTTTTTAATTATTTTAAGTATATTTCATAAATATTTAATATTTTTGAAATATTAATGATATTTAATTTATTTAATTATAATATTAAATAAATTATTTAAAATGATGAAAAATTATATTATGGTATAAGAAAATATTTTAAGTTATTTTTAATAACTTTTGATATTTTGTGATGAAATTCATTAATAAATTATTATTAATGGTAATTAATTTATTTAATAGATCTATTAAATATATTATGGAAAAATAGAATTAATGCTTTAAAAATTATATAAAAATAATTTAAGTGTTATAAAAAAAATTTAAGTTATTAAATATAAATTTTGATATTTTTTTTATAAAAATATTAATATTTTAATATTAATGGCGAGATAATTAATAATGGTTTTAATTAATTTAAAATCATTTAATGGTAATAATAAAGTATTAAAATACTTTGAGATATTATAAATATATTATAATATTATGTTAAGGATTTCATTAATACTTAATATTAAATAAATATTACCGATAATAGAATTAAGTGGTATTTAATTCATATAAATATGATATTAATTAATGATTGAAAATCATAATAAATGATAATAATTATCTAAAATTATTATGAGACTATGAAAATTATTTTGATTGATAATATAACTATCTCGGATAATTGTTAAGTGTTTAGGTAGAGTTTAATTGAACTTAAACTCGATTTTTGTTTGATTAGGCAATCGGGATGTCGAATAAATCGAACTCAACTTAGATTGCAATAGTTGATTTCGATACTAGGTCTTATATGTTGTATGGTGATAGGATTATATGGTAATGTGTTTAGGTTATTTTATATTGTGATGATATTATTCTAATATTTGGAGATCGATATTATCTATATTAGGTCTTCGGATAAAGCTAAGTTATATTTCGTAACGATAATCAACGGTACAGTCAAGTTCTCTCTAACTCAACCTTGAGTTATATTTATTCAAATATACTTATGGTTAATCATTCTTGATTATACCATGTCTATGAATTGTTGAATCGCACTATGTGCATTTTGTATGAGTTCATCAGGTATGAAAGGTTGATCACCATCATTACCATTCGGTCCAGATATAACTGATATGTTTATGTTCAATGTTGGTTCAGCTATGAAAATTTGTCCATGCTAGTTCACAAGTATATTGTTGAATGTTAGCCAACTATTATTCAAAATCTTTCCATCATGATATATCCTTAATTTATTGAAGTTAAACTTGTTGGGAAAACTTATTGCTCACCCTTACTATATCATGATAAATATTACAGATTAAGGCAAATACGTCGGATACAAGGAAAAGTTAAAGCCAAGTTCAGCTTGGGACTATGTGTGCAGCTAGATTTGTAACAGTAATTTATTATAATAACATTGTATGTTAGATAGGATATTGAATTGTGTATCAGTTATGGTTACTCGACCTTAGGGATAGTGTATAATGTTTAATGTATAAATAATTTATCTTTATATCTTCCGCAATAGTTAGAATTAGTGTACCAGATCCGTGGTGATTTAGGACCCGGATTTGGGGGCGCTACAAAACCACCTCATCGAATCATCCATGCACTACGGGCCAAGGATATTCATGTAATCATCAATGGTCGTGATTATCTTTGAATAATCTCGATCATAATCATACCAACAACCATCCATCAATGCACTTCTGAGACCAATGAGGACTTTGACTACATCATTTGTAACATTACAGGTCATGATTATCTTAGAATGATCCCTAGTCATAATCATACCAATCAAGAATCCATCTATGCACGTAAGCCAAATATGACTTTCATCACAATATAACCATGAGTATGATGACAATGATATAAGAATTCAATTAAAAAGAAAGCAAAGGATAAATATTTAAAGATTTATAATTTAATTTATCCGTAATTCAATAATGATCAAATTGCAAACATGATCTTTGCCAGGATTAAAATTCAAGAATGATATTATATCAAAAATAATTTGGATAGAAAAGAAATTAATTTTTATGTCATGAATAGTACTCAAGGTGAATAGTACCGGTGAATAGTTCCCATGAATAGTATCCCGTAAATAATACTTTGTGAATAGTACTCATGAATAGTACTTTGTGAATAGTACCCGTGAATAGTACCGTATAAATGAATAGTACTCATGGACAGTACTCCGGCATGAAAAGCTTAAAATTTAACAAGAATGTGCAGAAAATATCCTTATGAAATGATACTATATGAAGCGCAAATTTCAAGGATATTCTACTAATTTCATGGAGTATAGAAGTAATAATTTAATAAAATGAGGGTATAATCAGGAATACGAGATGAAATAATATTACTCACATACTACAGAGTATGGAAGAAAATATTATTCCTTATGAATACTGAACAAAATAATATCCCTTACCTTAGAAGAAGACTGGATACTGGAATAGTGAAGTAGCAGAATATTCTTCTTCTTTCTCACTATAGCTTCTCTCTCAATAGCTTCTCTCTCTATAATTGCTCTTGTGAGTCTTAGTGAATTGGTAAGAATGAAAAAAGAATGAGCTTCTATTTATAGGAAAATATAGTTTTAATAATTGCACATTTTGGGGCTCATAATATTACAGTATAGTACCTTCATCTTTTCCTTCATTTTTTATTTAGTCCTGCAAGTATTATCAAACTTGCACCACCTCCCCTAATAGTACATACATGTGAATCAATAGTTCTATACATGTGAAAAAATAGTTATAGTATAGTACCTTCATCTATACCTCTATTTTTAATTTAGTTATTCAAGTATTATAAATCTTGCACTACCTCCCCTAACAGTACATGCATGTGAATCAATAGTGCATTCATGTGAACAAATAGTTATAAGCATGTGAATTAATAGCAATTAATTGCTCATTTATCCGATTAATTACTCGATTGGTCAATATAACCTCCAAAAATCAATTATTATCGAAATAAATGTCAATTTCCACTAACACTAATAATCCCAACACAATGGAACTATCAATTTCATCTTTAATCAACACGAACTTATTCATCATTAATATTATAACTCATAATATTTAACAACCAGATCATTCCCAAGAAAGAGGGGGCTTTCCGATAAGAATTTTTCCCTATTGGCGCGCAATTAGGTGACCAAACATCTCCTCGACAGAACTTTCTAGACATCGTCAATATTACAAATAATAATATGAATAACTTTGTTGTCTCAATTATTAATTATAAAATATTGATACTGTGACAATAATTGAATCAATAATATGAGAGATAGTATGCGTGAGAATTATGTAGCAATACTTAAGTATAATTGAGTGACTTCTCACGTAAGCATCAATAATCAATATCGTGTGCTACTATGCAACCACGATTATTCTTTGCATACTTTTACCATTTAGGTTGTTCAATAGTTTAATGGTAAAACTTTTGTAGTTATTTTTATAAAAAGATATTTCTGTCATTTTCTAACTACGACAATACTTCCGTTGTGAGGTCCACTAATGATTGTGCTGTCGTAAGAATACTCCCTGACCAATCGAATATTTTATAACAACTTGCTTACTTTGCAAAATTTATAAATATTACCCACAACTATAACATTATATCATATCCACACCATAATATTAAAAAATATATTTTGAGAAAAATTATTCTTTATTCATAAAAGTTGGGGTCTTACAAGAAGTATCTTGCAGAGGCTAACATTAAGAGACTTGGTGAAGCTTCGGTAACATATACAGGTTTGTTCATGATTAAATAAATCTTTCTATAAGTTAAGGTTCTACTTGGGTATTGGATACCGGCTGTGGTTCTCATAAATATAGATTTATTAAGGGACCAACCTGAAGTAGAAAGCTAAACAAGGAATAAGTAATCTTATGTATATGAAATTAAGAAAAGGTTGTTACATTAGCTATAGGAACTTATAGTTTAGCATTGCCTACGGGCAAGTCTATTAAGTCAATAAGTTGTTATTGTATTTCAGTTCTCGTTAGAAACATTATTTCTATTTTCTTGTTGGACAGTGAAATTTTTGGTATTATATTTAAGAACAATTGTTGTTTATTTAAAATAATAATTTTTGGTATAGAACTAGAATATTACTTAATGGACTTTGTATACTTGACTTACATGAAAATTATTTTGCAAATTGAACAAACTAATATAAGAAAATGAGATGATCATTCAAAGAGTTAAATATGTATTTGATAAAATATAAGTCTGAATCATTTGAAAGGTTAAAAGAATTCAAAAATGAAACAAATTGGCAAGTATTAAGATTCTTTGATTAGATCAAGGAAGAAATACTTATTCAATAAGTTTCTTGATCATATTAAATGGTTTTTCATAATGGATGCCTCTAATACGCTTATAATTGATTAGTGTATCTTAAAGGAAAAATCGTACCATGTTGGACATGGTGCAGTCCATAATGATTTTTATCGACATTTTAGTACCATGTTGGAAATGGCTGCATATCTACAAAATAAGGTAACCTCAAAGTTCGGCCCCAAGACTCCATAAGAGTACTTATGGACAGGGAGGATTCCTAATCTTAAGTATGTTACGATAAAGGGTTGTCCAGCTTATGTGAAAAGGTTTCAAAAGGATAATCTTGGGATAAATATGACAAATGCAGATTTGAAGGATATCCTAAAGTAAGTTTAGGGTATATGTTCTATAATCCTACTTAGGAAAAAGTGTATGTTGCGAAACACACTGCCTTCTAAATAAAGATGTTTATCATTGAAGGGACTAGTGGGAGGATAATAGATCTTGAAGAGTTCAAGAACTACAAAGCACTATAAGTCAAAAAGGAGAAACCTGTAGATAGACCTATTGTACCACAACCGAATTATAAATCTGGAATAGTACCGAAGATACTTGGGAGGTATGGATTCATCATAGATGATGATGATGAGGTACGCATCATAAAGATGATGATCTAGTTACATACGATGATGCTAAAATTTTAGACACTCAGAGAAATGGAAGATGACCATCAAATCCAATATGGATCTTTAGAGCAAATGGAAAGGTGGAGACCTATAAGGCCAGACTTGTGGGAAAAAGTTTTCAAATAAAGTCAAGGAGTTGACTGTGATAAAACTTTATTACCGGTAGTAATGCTAAAGTCCATTTGAATTTTACTTGCGATTGCAGCTTATTATTACTACATCTGGCAAATGGACGTGGAGACGCCCTTCCTCAATAAATATATTAGAGGAAAATGTATGTGTGATATGGACGTGGAGACGCCCTTCCTCAAATATAAATTAAATAATTAGAGGAGAATTTATGTATGATATAACCAGATGGATTTCTTTCAATGGTTAAAACAAATCATGTATATGAGGTACAATAATCCATTTATGGATTGAAGCAAATTTATCAAAGATGGAACATTCTTTTTGATGAAACAATCAAAAGAATTTGATTTTATCAAAAAAATGAGAATGAATCGGGTGTGTAAAAAAGGGTCAGTGGGAGCGCCGTGACATTCCTAGTATCATATGTTGATATACTACGGATAAGGAATGGCATACCAATGCTACAATCAGTAAAGATAAAGTTTTTTAAACATTCATCCATGAATGATTTGGGAGGAGCATCTTGGGGATAAAGATCTATATTGATAGATTTAAAAGGATGCTTGGCTTGACCCAATGAACGTATATTCATTCGATATTAAAGAGGTTTAGCATGGCAAACTCCCAAAGATGTCTCATGTTGATGAGTCATGGAGTGTATCTCTCTTAACAGTCCCCAAAAACTCCTAAAAGAGAGATCGCATGAGTAAGAATCATCATGTATGCAATGAAATATATGAGACTTGATGTTGATCAGTTATATTTTGGAGAAGATCACTATAAGACAGTGGAAAACATCCTAAAGTTGTGTTAATTATTTATGGTAGGTCTGAATTAAAACTAGAGGGCTATAAACAGACTCAAGTATTTTAGATTGACCAAGACGATAACAAATTCACTTTAGGATAAATCGTTACTTTGATCGGTGGTGCAGTGAATTAGAAAGGTTCAAAACAGTAAAGAGTTACAGGTTTAGTGATAAAGACAAAGTATATAGCTATAAATGAAGCTGCAAGTTGATTGTTTGGATGAAAAGTTCATTACAAAACTAGGAATAGTTCCTAAGTCTCATCTTGGATTTAAACATGTGTTACGACACTTTCATTTGATTAAAGAATCATTGAAAAAGAAGAAATCACTATAGAGATAGTGGACTCTCAAAAAAATAGTACATATCCATTAATTGAAGCTTATCCAATAGCGGGATGATCGCCACTTAGAGAAAAAAAGGTATGAGATACCATGGCAATTGACTTTAGTGCAAGTGGGAGATTGAAAGTAGTATGCACACAAGCCAATCATGTTTGATGATAAAGCATATACTTTGTAAAAATCTTATTCATTTATTAATAAAAGAATTGTTTAATTAAATGCTTTTAATTTATCTACATGGTCTTTGTTATATAATATGTGATAAACTCATAGTTTTGAACAATGCATTTAGAATCATGATGATGAACATGCTAATGAGATCTAAACTCTTAGATAGCTCACAAACTAAAATTGCTCCAATCGTTGGATTACTAAAAGGAGATTAGTGAATGGGATAGATTGATACATACGTTGCTTCCTCGTTGGATGAGGATGATTGATCTCGTGATCATTTGTGTGGAGACACTAAAGCAAGTATGTATGTTCTTATTGGAGAATAAGTTCACCGAACATGGCTCGCTAAGGAATACCTAATGGAGTTTTACTTATGCATCAATAGGAATTCATGTGTAGTGACAATAGTACAAGTGATCCTTAGACTTGAGATCATCATAGTATCTTGTGTATGATGAGTTATACTTTGACATGTCCCTTAAGACCCTTAGGGTATATCAAAGGGTATGCTTGGGTATAATAAGTAGTGCATGAAAATAATGAATGATTAATAAATAATCTACCACTTCTAGTAAAAAAAAGCAATATCCTATGTGATTCGATAAATGACAAATAGTAGTCCTTGGCCAAGGCATAATGAAGTTATAGAGGAGTTTCTAATTTATATTATTTGGAGTTGTGCATTTAAGAATCGAAATACATATAATTAAATAAAATAAGACTTAATGGTAATTTCATGTCTTATATTTAATTGGGGACAATGTATGGTAGAATAATTGAATTCAGACGGTAACTATTTACTCAAATGTTCTTTTATGATTATTGTTGAAATCTATATTATCTAGAAAGTCATTTATCGCTAAGGGGATTACCCTTATTGCAAAATAAATGTTATTTATTTAAATAAATTAAATGAATTAATGTAAATAAGATTAGAATTGTTTTAATTGATTTATTCACAATAGGTTTAATATGGAGAACCAAAATGGTCACACTATAAAAGGAAGAATATTTATTTAAGAAGTAAATGGCATAATCATAATAATAAATTAAGTTTATTTAATTTAATCTATGGTGATGAGAATAAATTAAATAGCTTAATATTTATTATTTAATAATTTAGAAATATTAAATATAAATTAATAAGAGGAGACTTATTATTATTATTATTATTATTATTATTACTATTATTAGTTTAATTCTTAAAGGAGTTTGAGAATTAATTAATAAACGTACTCTCATATATTCCTAATTGGATTAGGAGCCTAATTAATTAAACATCTACAAAAAAGAGGAGTCTTATTTTGATTTGGGGTTAATTATAATTCCAAGAGTTGGGAGAGTACACATAATTCTATAGAGATAAAATCTAGGGTTTTGCCAAACACCTATCTTCTTGAATACTTTTTATTTCTTGGTGGATCACCTCCAGAGGCCAAACACTTGGGTAGCTAACATTGATTAAAGGAAGGAATCCAACCTGGTGAATTCAAGATGAACGTGAAAAGAATTGGAGGTGAACTCATACCTGAGAAAAATAATTTCTACAAGGGTATGAATCTGATCTCCTTCTCTTTTCTATTGATTGATAATTATGCACAAATTATGATCATGGTGATGGTTTGTATGAAAATTTTTAAATTTTGTTTTATCGCGCTTTCACCTGTTATGTAATTTAATTTCATGATCGCGCTATATAGAAACCTGATAGATCCGACACAATCAAAATTGGCACTCCATATCTTGAAATAATTTTCTTGACATAAAGTTTTGCTAACTGGTCCAGAAACTTAATTTTAATCGGCATGAAATGTGTCGACTTAGTTAAACGATCCACTATAACCCATATAATGTTGTATCCCCTTTGCGTATTTGGTAGTCCTACCATAAAATCCATTGTGATATGCTAACATTTCCTTTCTAGAATTTCTGATGGTTGCGATAATCCGCTTTCGATCGTGATGCTCAAATTTTACCTTCCGATGGGCCGGACACTGTTGACACACTCTACAACTTATCTTTTCATGTTTCGGTACGCCAAAAATGTTATTGAAGATCTTGATACATTTTAGTACTACTGGGTGAATCGAGAACCTCGAACTATGGGCATCTTGCAAAATTTCTTCTCTAACGTCCCAGATTTGGTGGTACCCAAATTCTTCCTTCAAACCTAAATACTTTTCATTGTCTAATTTAAATTAACCTCTTCCCTTCTCGTAATTCTCTTCCTTATATTCTCACAATCCTTATCTCCAAGTTGTGCTCCTTTCACTTTGTCCAATAAGGTTGGACGAGTCTCCATTGCAAAAAAAATTTCCTCGACTATTTGAAAATCTCACTTTAACTCCATTTTGACATCGATGTTACTAGCTTTTCTTGAGTTTGTTAACATTGATAGTTTCTCTGACCTTTTCTACTTAAAGCATATGTCACTACATTTGCCTTTCCCGATTGATAAAGAAATTGACAATCATAATCTTTTATTAACTATAACCACCTTCGTTTCCTCATATTTAACTCCTTTAATGTGAAGATATATTTCAAACTTTTGTGGTCCGTGTATATTTTACATACCGTAAAGGTAATGCCTCTAAACTTTTAAGGCAAAAACCACTGCTGCTAACTCTAAGTCATCAGTAGGATATCCCTTCTCATAATCTTTCAACTGACATGAGGCGTACGCAATTACCTTTCCATCCTGCATAAGCACACATCCCAACCCTCTATGCGACGCGTCACTATACCCACAAAATCCTCTATATCATCTGGTAAAAAGATAATATATGTGCCTCGCTCAATCTTTTCTTCATATGTTTAAAGCTTTCCTCACATTCTTCCTACTATACAAACTTCATCGTCTTCCTCGTCAAATTGGTTAGCGGGGTCGCTATCTTTGAAAAATCTTGGATAAATCTTTTATAGTAACCTGCTAACCCTAAGAAACTTTGCACTTTAGTGGGCGTATCCGGCTGATCCTAATTAATCATCGCATCCACTTTTGCTGGATCTACCGATATACCATCCTTGTCAATCACATGGCCCAAAAATTGGACTCTCTCTAGCCAAAATTCACACTTTAAAAATTTCGCGTACAACTTCTCCGTCCTTAGTGTTTCCAACATTATCCTTAGGTGTTCAGCATGATCTTCCTGAGTCTTGAAATAGATCAGGATATCATTTATTAACACCACTACAAATTTTTCCAAATACGGCTTGAACACTCTATTTATTAAATCCATAAATGCGGCTGGCGTATTTGTTAACCCGAACGACATTATCAGAAACTCATAATGACCATAATGAGTCCTAAACGCCGTTTTAGGTACATCTTCACCTTTTACTTTCAACTGATGATATTCATTCCTTAAATCTATCTTAAAAAAGTATCTCGGCCTTTTTAACTGATCAAAGAGATCATCGATCCTGGGCAATGGGTACTTATTTTTAATCTTCACCTTGTTCAATTTATGACAATCGATACAAAGCCACAATGAACTATCTTTTTTATTAACAAATAATATTGGTTCTCCCCACGGAGACACTCTCGGTTGAATGTACTTTTATCTAATAATTCTTGTAATTGTATCATCAATTCCTTTATCTCTACCAGGGGGTCATCCTACATGGAGCCCTCGAACCCGGTGTCGTACGAAAGTAACATCTATAATAAACTCAATCTCCCTATCCGGCGGAAGACCTGGCAGCTGGTCCAGAAATATATCTGTAAATTCTTGCACGATTGGTATTTGGCCCAATTCTACTTCCACTTACTGTGTATCAACAACATGACAGAGATAATCTATGCACCCCTTCCTCAACAACTTTCTAGCTTGCATCATCGTCAAACAACAAGAATGTCTTAGAGATTTACTACCGTAAAATATTACCTTAGAATATTTTGATATCTGAAGATTTTTACTTTTCTTTTGATAATCTATCATTTCCCCGTGGTTATACAACCAATCCATTCCCAAAATTATGTCAAATTCTTGCAATTTAATCAGAATTAAATCTATCGACATTTTATGTCCCCTTATTTCTACACAAAAATTTCTATGAATGTGTTCAATGGGGATTATTTCCTTATTTTCCACTTACTATATTTAGGGGAATCTCTAGTTTTTCCAAAGGTAAACTCAATTGTCTAGTGAAATAACATGCTATGAAAGAACAGGTTGCACCTAAATCAAACAATACATATGCATTTATATTATTTATTGAGATGATACCTGAGACAACGTCCAGAGGCTACAGCATCTTGGACCTTCATGTTAAAGGTCCAGGCGGTCGATCTACCTGGTGGAACTGGACCAGTGATAGTCAACTTCCCACTATTATTTCCTTTGTTTCCTCATCCTATTCCCTTCTTCGGGAAATTTCTTGCCATGTGATATGGTGCTCCGCAATTAAAGCACACTCCCTTCTTCGGGTTAAGACTATTAGGAGATATGTGTCTTTCATGTCTGCATTTGTAATACATCGATTTCCCTTTCAAACATACCTCTAAGTGATTCTTCCACAGTTTTATGGCCTCAACCTTTTTTCTTTGTGTCTCCTTGTTTATTTACGATATTCTCAAAATTATTCCACCTTCTCTTTTTCCTTTTGCCTCTTCCACTTCCCCTCATCTTTGTCTCCACTTTTACCTTCTTCTTATTCCTCTTTCCCGATTAAACTTAGTCAATGATTCACTTCCCCCCTAATTTATGATAGCCTTCTCAAAATTAATTGAGCGAATTAACTTGAACACCAAAATTTTACTATAGAGCCGAGTTTCAGTCCCTACTCAAATCTCCTAGCCTTCCTCTCTTACGTGCCTTTTGGTGTGGAGAAAATCTTGTTAACTCATTGAACTTGGCATCATATTGGGGAACCCACATGTCCTCTTATTTCAAATCCAAGAACCACATTTTCTATACAGCTCTGCATGCTTCGGGGAAAATAGTTCTCAAAAAATAATTCTTTGAACCAATCTCACGCAATTATTCCTTCTTCGGCCCTATTTTGGTTGGCTTCCAACCATAAATTAGCCTCTCCCTTAAGCATATAGGTAGCAAAAGAAGTCTTTTTTCCTCTCCAACTCAAAGCGATGACAAAGCCTTCTCTATTTCATTAATCCACGATTGAGCCTATATCGGCTAGGTGGTCCCTTAAATTGGGGAGGGCCCACGCTTTTGAAATCCTTAAAGATGGCAACTTGCCACGGTGGAGGATTCTGGTACTCCATCGAAGTTTCTATTAAAGTCCCCTACTAACAAGTCTATGAATTGATGCATAAGGTTTACAGGTTCCCTATCCTCATTTTCAGTCACTAATTCTTCATTTATATTTCTTTAGGTTCTTGGTCTTCCCCTTCCTCTGCCCCTCTATCTAGGTGGCATTTTTCTGTAAATAAAATATTTATTGTTATCAACATTTTATTATTAATCTTAAAGAATTTTTATTTAATGCAAATACATAATCATTATAAAGCACATTTAATAATCATTATATATCAAAATGATTTTTACGTACACACTTCTTTTTACATATTTGAAGTGTTTGTATTGATAAAAACTACTCTGGTTGGTACCAGACGCATTTAATGATTATTGTTTTATCGGTTTTTAGACTAGAGAACTAAGGTTCTAAGCTTTGAGCGTATTTTCAAAGGGGATTCCACCCTTGTGGGGATAATTTTTACATTACATATGCTATTTTATTTTCTTTAATTTCCTTATTAGATTAGAGTAGATTAGAACCCTAGAATAGCTAAGATTTGGGGATTGAAGCAATTGAAGATCCTTGAAAGTTTAGAAGTGAAACAAGAGAAAGAAACTTCATTTGCTATTCTTAATCCCTAACTCTCTTTACTTCTATTTGTATCTTTCAATGTATATTCAATTGTGGATCATGGATTCTAATTCAACTATGAGTTAAACTCTATTTTGGGATTGCAATGGAATCTATTGCCTAATTTATTTTGATATATTTCATTGTTAGTCTTATTAATTGTTATGGGATTGTCTATTAAGATTCATGCTTATTTGCTTAGTTGATTGGCCATCAATTCTTTGTGATAACCTATATGAACTTGAAAAGGCAAGTATGGGTTTAGATTTGATCTTGATAGCTTGTGTTCGTATGTTCTACATGGTGATAGAATGTATGATTCGTGCTTAGGATAGACATATATCGAGGCATCGTCAGTAGTCAATTGAGAATTTGGGCTTAAACCCTAATTATTTATAAATCACATAGACATATAGTGGTTTAGGTAATGTGGGTGTTCATGTGTATTCTATCAATTGTGGATTATATGTGATATGGGTATAGTACATTGAGATATGGATGTACTCTACTTTCGTGTTCTCGACTAGCAATCCAGTGCAAGTAATTTGGCTTAACAGGGAGTGCGTTGATTTAAATGATTCAATAGATGAAATTGTAATCTCAAATCTTCATTATCTAGTCTTATTCTAGGGGTAGTTAGTATTAGTTAATTTCATAGTTTTCATCACTATATTAAATCATTCGTTTAAATAAGACTGAAATGGTTATGGGCTAGTGCTTGGTGAACTTTATTAGTTAATTCTCCGTGGGAACGATACTTTACTTACTCTTTATTACTTGTTGACCGTGTATACTTGCACGCATATATTGATCGGTAAAACGACCAACAGCACTCCCCAACTGAACTACAACTTCCCCAACCTCAGTGGGGTCACCTCGTCCACCTCAATCTCCTTAGAATCCTCCTTGGACTCCACTACTCCGATTGGTACTCCATGAGCATCTGGTTCTCCACTACACCAAAAATGGTATCTAGTAATGGACAAATCCTTCACAAGATATAATATATCACTCACAAGACATCTATTGGGAAGAAATATTTCCTTCACACGATTGCTACTTCGCAATTGGGTATCCTTCGCTAAGTAATAACTAAATATTTTTTGTGAATGATATATTGTGAATAACATTTTATTCATAAATTATATTTGATAATGAAATATTGTTATTTAGTGAAAGATTGGTTTCCTTCATGAATAATATTTTAAGGACTATTTAAAAATTGTGAATAACTTTATTCCTCATAAATAATATATTGTGAAGAACAAATTTATTTAACGAGAGATTATTTTCCTTCACTAACTATAAAATAAGAATCTTTCTTGATTTAGTGAGAAAAAATTTCTTCACAAATTATAAATTTGTAAATAAAAATTAATTGCTAAATAATAAAAATTATTAAAAATTATAATTGATTTTCAAATCGGTGATTTCATATTTATTATTATTATTATAAATCTCTATAAGAAATATTAAATTTAATATATCAAGTAAATATAAATATTGTCATATTTGTTTCAAACTAATGTATAAAGAACTAAAGATTAAAATCAATACGCCACATATAAATAGATAATGCTCGAGTCACAATAACTACAAAATTTGTTATTGTATCTTAGTCTCCCAAAGACCATAGTACCAACAAAATTTATTAACTAATATAATAAACTGAAAGGATAACAGTACAATGATAACAACCACCACAACAACAAAGGAAATGGATTTAACTGTATAGATAAACACCGGACAAATAAGTACAGGCATCTAGATTAAATAAATTATCGGCATTAGGTAATTCAAATTTCAAGAGCAGCACCAACCACACAAGAAAATGAAGAAATATAATTATTCGACCAGTTCTACAAATATACTCAGCTTGTTTATCTGTTTTTACAGCTTGGCGGTTTCTCTAGGATTCTGCTGCTGCCAGCTTCTCTTCAGCTTTGTGCCTTGCAGCTGCTAGCTTGTTCGTAAGCTTATCATGTGCTCGGCCCCTTATCTTTTCGAACTATACCTGAAAGTGATAAGGGTAAGAGGGTAAGATTGTCATTTCTGTGTTTAGTCCAGTAAAACTGTTATTTGACTTTTTGAGCATTGCAATGTAAAATAATTTGTCATTATGTTTAATATACAAAATAATTGGGGTATGGATTCAAGCTCATTGGCCTATCATATAAAAAATAGTTACCTCAAAATTTATCTTTTAACTACTGAAATATTTCTTAAATAGAAAGACGTGAGGGGCACTATACACTTAAATTGAACTACAACTTCTACAAAACTAGGAGAACATAAATGATCGTAAGAGCAGGAATGCAACAAGACATATAAAATCAATTATGTTTGAATTAATTCCTAGCACAGCAATAAGCAACTGAGAACATGTCACGTGTATGAGGTTCTAGAGCAGAAAATGCGAAGAAAATTAATATTAGTTATGAGTTTACCTGAATAGGAGGGGATACATCATTTATTTCAAATGTGAAACCATCAGGAGGATCATAGTGCCGGGAATATAACAGTGAAAGTATCTTCAAGTAATTGACATGATGAATGAGAAGGGGACTATAGACTCTGATTTTTTTTCCTTTTCATTAGGAAAATAAGAACATTGTCATTTCTATACCAAAAGTAAAAGGAGTAAAGAATCTGATGCCAAATAGGTAAAAGACAAAACATACAAATAAAATATTAGAAATCCCTAACCTGTGAAAATAAACCAAGGGACTTGGAACCCTGCCATACAACCTCAAGAGTCTTATCATTTTTTTGCTTAGCTCTATCTTGGTAATCGATTCTGGAAAAATAGAGAGGCTAATCTCAACTACAACAGAACAATCAGTTTAATGGTATCAAGGACTCCCATGTTATCGAAACAAGACTAATAATGTTAAAGCACGCACTCAGCAAGTTGATTTACTGCACCTAGCATACAACTAGAAAAAGACTGGATCATATTATGATTAGCACATAATTTGGATATTATTCTAATTAATTATCAAAATGCATGATTTGTGTCAAATGGTCACATTCAGTATAGGCAACCTTGCAACGGTAACTTACTATGTAGCTTATAAAAGAACTAGACCTAAAGATAAGAAAGATTAAGAAATAGATACTGCTTTTGATAATACATAAAACAACATTAAACGTGTGTTGCTTGATTTACTATTAGGGGTGATGGTGCAAGTTTGATAATACTTGCAGAACTAAATTAAAATGAAGAAAAAGAGGAGGTATTATCTTTGTAATATTTTGAGCCCCAAAAGCGTGTAATTATCGAAACTATATTTTCCTATAAATAGAAGCTCATTCTTCCTTAATTTCTCACCAATTCACTAAAGCTATAGAGCAATTATTATAGAGAAAGAAGAAGAAAAGAAGTACGCTACCTCTCTATTCCAAAGATCCGATCTTCTTTTCGAGGTAAAGGGTATTATTCTTTCGTATTCATGAAGAGAGCTATTGTTATTCTATTATTTATTATTCTATTGGAATAACACATGCATGCGATCTATCGCATGCTTGGTGAATTTCGTTGTTATTCCATTCTTTATTATTCGTTGGAATATCACGTCTCGTAATTACGCATTGATTGGTTCCATTCTTTATTATTACGTTGGAATATCCCGCCTATCGCTAATTACGCATGATCTGGTTCCATTCTTTATTATTATGTTAGAATATCCTGTCTGTGCGGATTACGCATGACCTGGTTCCATTCTTTATTATTTTGTTGGGAATAACATGTCTATGCGATTATCGCATGCACGGTGAATTCTAATCGTTATTCCATTCTTTATTATTCATTGGAATAACTTTTGTCATGTGGATTACCGCATGCATGGTGAATGATCCTTTGTATTCATTCCTTATTAAATTATGGAAATGATCTGTCTACGTGGATTACCGCATGGCGGGTGAAAATCCATTTATAGTTTCGTATATTCTATTATACTCGTTTAAGATATCATTTCTTTTGTACTCATCATGGAATATCATTTTCTTTGGTATTTTTTTACGAGTTACTATTCACGAGTTACTATTCACCCAGTTACTATTCACTTTGGTATTATTCACTCGGGTATTCGTGGGTACTTTTTTATGCGAGTACTATTCACGAAGTTACTATTCATGAGTTACTATTCACTCGATTACTATTCACTCTAGTATCATTCACTCGGGTATTCAGGTGACTTTTTTCGTATTTGGGGTACTATTCACAAGTTACTATTCCCAAAAGTACTATTCACGAGGTACTATTCACCCAAAAAATATATTTCTTTTACATTCAAATTATATTTGGCACATGAATATTATTCTTGAATTTTACTCTACAAAGCAGTATCATGTTGACAATTTAGACATTATTGATTTCTAGATAAATTAAATTATAAATCTTTAAAATTTATCCTTGAACTTGTTTTATTGAATTATTATGTCATTGTCATCATCCTCATGCTTATATTGTGATTAAAGTCATCTTTGGCTTACATGCATAGATGGACTTGGTATGATTATAACCATGGATTATTCGGTATAATCATGACCGTAATGTGACAAATGATGTGGTAAAAGTCTTCATTGCTTTTGTAGTTCATTGATGGACCGGTTGTTGGTATGATTATGACCGAGTGGATTATTCGGTATAATCATGACCATTGATGATTACATGAATATCCTTGGCCGTGGTGCGTGGATGATTCGATTTTATTTATTAAGTTGAGTCTCAGCGATAAAGTTGATGAAAAACTTTTTAAATCATAGAAGATAGTAGATTTTATGCACTACTTAACTCTTCTAATGGATTACTTATTTTCACCGCTAAATTGTTGATCTAAAACTTGTTTCTACATTGTATTCTATCGGTTGTTATACTATTGAAAGCTAAGGATAATTTATTACGCATTATCTTAGTCATAATATTTCTTCTTGGGCTAGTAAAGCTCACCCTTTTCTTTCATTGTTCTCTTGAGGAGATGAGAAATATATTTGGGACGAGTCGGGGAATGGAGTGATGGTCCGGGATAAGTGGCTTTAGTAGTCCTCACTATTACGTGAAATAGTGTGATAATAATTGTAATGAGGACTCCATTGAGAGTGGATATTGTCTAGAAGGCAATATTCTTGTTTAAACTCTCAGCTATGTTTTGTCGTATTTTACACATCGTTGTATAATTAAGTTGTATTTGATACCATGTATTTTTTGGCCACCCAAGATGGTATACTTGTTTTGGGGGCGTCACGGTTAGTATCAAAGCTTAGGATATGATCCTGGTGAGATGTGAGATAAGAACTAGGAGGAGAGGCGGGAATTCCTTTGCTAGTTTGACCTACCTAAGTTTATTTGGTATTTAATTTGCTCACGAGTATAGGGATAATATGTGATATGTCAATTAACCCTTGTTTTGTGGACAGTGTTTGAGAATGGCATCCGAAAATGTTGAGATCAAAATGAAGCAAATGAGACCGTTGAGTCACCTAATGATCAATACCGAGGATAATGTGCAACAGGAAGACAATAATCCTCAGGTAAACAACAACACAGATCAGATGATGAACGATGGGATGTTCAGAGGTTTTATGCAATTCATGCAACATCAGGCGAGAGAGATTCCTGATCATAACGTAGGTGGAAACAATGGTAGCTCACGGCTGGTCACTGCTAAGCAGTTCAAGGAGCTGGGACCGCCAAAGTTTTTGGGAAAGCTAGAACCACTTAAGGCGGAGACGTGGTTAAAGTAGATCACCAAGATATTTGATGTCTTGGGATGCTCCGAGGAGCAAAAGGTTCCCTTCGCCACCTTTATGTTGCGTGAAGAGGCAGATTACTGGTGGGAATCTGTAAACGCATTAGCCCTTTCGACGCACTCAAGATGTCTTGGGAGAAGTTCCAAGAACTGTTCAACGACAAGTACTTTCCCGAAAGTATTCGTCACATGAAAGAGGTAGAGTTCATCAAGCTGGAGCAAAATAATATGACTGTAAAGCCCCCGAATCCAAGTACTTGAAACCTAAATTCAGTGCTTCATGATACCATTTCTATGAGCGGAATAATACTAATAATAATAATAATAATAATAATAATAATAATATAAATATTAAACTGAATTTACATAATTATCAGAGTCTAGCTCCCAAGTACGTAACCTTTAATCATTCCTTACAATACATGATAATAAATATATAACGTTGTCTTAATATTATTAAACTATTACATAAGATAACATTGAAATCATTCAGCAACCTTTCCCTTGTTTCTAGCAGAGCCTTCAGGTTGTTTACACTTAGCTGAAAATATTTAAATTAAGCAAGGATGAGCATTTGAGAAAGCACAACAAGTTATAACAATTATATATATAAGTTGAAAGAATTTAAATGTTTTTTCTTTATACTACCCTTCTACAACAAATCAATAGTTGTGAAGTAATACGAATCGATAATAATAACATAACAACCGTCTTTTTAAATTTTTGAAACTATGTCTTACGACTACAAATAGGGTTAAGGGACATACTATGAACATTGTTTTTATTTTCTAAAAGGTTAAATGAACTTCATCTCAGAAACATCATAACTTACGAACGCAGGGGTGATCGACCGTTGTACCTATATTGATCAATACTACATGTAAGAACGATGTTATCGTTCACTCTCATCCCACCTTAGGTGCATAAAAAGTTTTTCCGTGAAAGGGATGTTCATACTTATCGGGGTTCCAAACCAAGGCAATTCGGTTGGATAATAATAAGGTTTTATCTTGTTCAACAATAATCTATAATTCAACATATATATACGGGTAATTAACAAAGGTGTATCAACATGTGATTAAATGCAATGATTATCCAAGTGGGGACACTCAGTATAACCATTATATAAAATTAACGAACAGATATATATATCCGAATTACCATATAATAACATGTTGACAATCAATAAGCGTATATAATATAGGATTAATAATATATACGTAATAATATAATTACGAAACATTCTTACTCATGTCCATTGCATAAAGAAAATGCAAAGGTAGGATACTCATCGACGCAACGCTTATAATACTTAACTTAGTTTTATCTTTTATATCACGACATCTATAATTAATCGGATCATTCGATTCTATTAGAACATTATACTATAACATATAGTAATCGCTTTTCGCGATCAAAGATATAACCTAATCACATTATCACACATGTTCAACGGCCAGATCACAAACAACCATTTATACTGATCAAAATATCTAAGTCTCAGATCATTTTCGAAATATATCTAAGTATAACTGACAAACTTTATCGGGTAATTATCGAGTCTAAGACTTTATTTCGTAACTCAATATCGTAAATATCGGTCTATATTATTTTAAATGACTCAATAAATATTTATTAATTTATTTATTTAATTTTTCAAACATCAAATCATTATTAAATGATTCAAATATCAAATAATTCTATTATCATTTAATTAATATTTAACTATTAATGAAACCATTGCCAAAATATTAAAATTATTTATAATAACTCAAAATATTTTTAAAACATTGATATGACCCTTAAATAATTTTTAAAATATTTAAAATCATTTTTAAATAATTACCATTAATATTAAAATATTAATGTACTATTTCTTAAAATATTAAAAGTCATTAAGTATAACTTAAAATATTTTTAATTCACTTAATATTATTAATCTTGATAATATTTAATTCAATTTCTTAGTATTATTAATTTACTAATAATACTTTTATTTGCTTACTAATATTATTAATCCTCTTAATAATATTTTAATCATGCAATAATATTATTACTTTAATAATATCTTACTTATGCTTTAGTATCATTAATCAATTAATAATACTTTTATCCATTTACCAATCATATTAATATTTTATTCATTTATTAATATTATTAATCATTTAATAATATTTTATTCCTTTACTAATGTTATTACATTTTTAATAACATTTTATTAAATCTCGAATATTATTATTTACTTAATAATATTTTAATTATCCAATAATACTTTAATTTAATATTATTAATCTTTTAATAATATTTTAATCTAAGATTAATTATTTAATAATATTTTAATGAAGCTTTAATCTTAATATTTTTATTTACTTAACAATATCATATTCTAATATTATTAATATCATAATAACATTTTAATAATTTGTTTGATCAATAAATAATTTATTCTAATTGTTCACCCTTTACAAAACCACATATTTAATATCCATAAAAGGTTATAAATAATATTTCTTATTATAAATTACCAAAATGTCAGTAAAATAGTCATAATATTATATATTAGGAGTATTCAAGCATTAAAATCACATTTTTCTTATTTAAGACATCATTTAACTATTTATTTTCTTTTATTCATAACTTCATCATTTTTAAGAAAAATATCAAACTAATTTCAAAAATTCTTCTTTTCTGGGTTTAGATATTATATGACCCAACAATGATCTCCAAATGTTTCTGGAATTTTAGAAAGTGATTTACTAATTTTAATGTGCCCAAAACACTCGGATCTTGCTTTATTTTTCATAAATCGAGTTTTGCTCAGAAAAATTTGAACTTTTCAGAGTATACTCTCATAACATATATGAACACCTTTGTAAAAATTTTCGAATTTTCCGATTAGGTATACACCGAAAGCAAATCGAATGTTAATATTTAGGAGTCCTTTACGGAAATAGCCATTAAGCTTAACTCGTAAATCGAAACATGTCCGCTTCTTTTTCCTAACATCGTTGATTGTGACGCCCCAAAATAGGTATACACCACACCCATTCTCGAAAGTCGCCAAATACATGGTACGTAAACAACTACAACTTTATTATTACAACAAGAAAACTGTGAGTTTAAATACAAATATTATCTTTTAGACAATATCTATACTCAAATAAATCCTCATCACATTTATTGATACATTATTTTACAAAATGGTGAGGACTACTAAACAACTCTCTCTAGAACCTTCATTCCATATTCCCGACTAGTACTCGCTACATTCTCGCCTCCCGAGAAGAGAGAAAAATGGAATAACAAGAAAAAGGGTGAGCTCAACTAGCCCAAGAAGAATATTATGACTAAGATAATATACAACAAATTATCGTTAGTCTCCAACAGGAAAAATCGATAGAATACAATAGACAACAAGTTTCAGATCAATATTCGCAATTGAAATAATAATTCATGTAAGAGTTACGTAGAGAATGAAATCTACTATAATCTATGAATTTAATATCCATCATCAATATTTTATCCCCTGTAACATCAATCAATATTCATCTCAAATCAAATATTCATCTTTGCACTACAGCCAAAGATATTCATCAATCTGGCCATGTTCATCTCAACACTGCTCATCTTTGCACTAAAGGCCAAAGATATTCATCAATCTGGCCATGTTCATCTCAACACTGCTCATCTTTGCACTAAAGGCCAAAGATATTCATCACCGATCATGTTCATTTAAACACCGCTCATCTTTGCACTACAGGTGCCAAAGATATTCTTCAAATCATTCATCTTTGCACTATAGGCCAAAGATATTCAATAATATGTTCATTTAAACACCGCTTTCATCTTTGACTACGAGCCAAAGATATTCTTCAAAATCATTCATCTTTTAAAGATATTCAATAATATCATCATTTAAGACCGAGGATGATGAAAAATTTTTAAAGAACGAATCCAAAGGAAACAAAATGACAAGGATTAAGGATTAAGGATTCATACTTGGTTTTATCCACGCCCAAAAATACCTCAAAATAATCATAGTGGTGTAAAATTCAAGAATGATCAAAACATGGATACAATCAAAGCTAGTATCCGTAATAGATATTTTGGACTTAAAAGAAGAAATTTCATTTTTTCTATGAATAGTACCCAGATAACGTGAATAGTGTCAGATACGTGAATAAAGTGTCGATACGTGAATATTAACTCGACACCAAAAGATAGAAATTCCACAAAAAACATTTTCACGCTTAATAATAGTACTCGTGAATAGTAACTCGTGAATAGTAACTCATGAATAGTAACTCGTGAATAGTAACTCATGAATAGTAACCCCGACATGAAAAAGTTCCAAATTTGATAAAACTTCAGATCAACATTTCAAAGATAATGATATTGAAGAAATAATATCATTACGAAAAAATAATATCCCTTACCTCAAAGAATCAATATTTCTAAGGAAAGGTCAAGTGATGTCGAATGAAACTTGATTGAACAAAGAACTCTCAAAGTATCTAAATACTTACAAAATACGCCAATAATATAGAGAGAGAGAGAGAAAACTTTGTTTCGTGTGATTTTCAATTCTAACTTAGCCCTCTATTTATAGGAAAATGTTAGCCCTACCAAGCAGACTCGACCAAGCACCGATGGCTTTTACTCGCTACTATTGCCACCCACCACATTTGAAATAAAATTCAGCACATTTCTTCACCAACCACAAGTGGGGCCCACCAATTCTAGAATTTTCCACCAAAATCATTTATAACCTAATTTCAAATCGACACCTCTTAAAATTTATAACAAATCATTCGCTCATTTTTAACGGCTCAAAATTTGTAGACATATACTCAACTTATATATGTATAACATATCCAAAAATTACAACGATCCAACTATTCGGATTAAATATTATAACTCACACAATAAAGTCAGAATAACACCGATTTGATCTTTTAATACCTCCAATCCGGCAAAAATAAAACATCTCAAAGAATAATTTCTTCATTAATAACCACATAAATAAAACCATCATTTATATTCATATAAAATAAATATTTCCTTATCATATGAATCAATAATTAATTATTCACAAATAATATTACGTAATCACAATTATGACAACCAGCCGCTCCTGAGAAAGAGGGGCTTTCAATAAGGATCTCTCCTCATCGGAGCGCAATTAGGTGACCAAACCTCTCCTTAGATGTAACTTTCTAGACATTGCCAATAATGTTATCTAATAATATTATTCAAATAATATGAATTATTGATCCGATAATGGGAAATATCGCAGTGCGTTGACAATTATTGAAACAAAGAATAATATAAAATACCAACGCAAAGAATTATTGAATCAATAAAATAAAATATCGAATAAAGAATTATCGTGGAAAATTATTGAGTAGTGCCATCTTACGTTAGTCAATAATTCAACAATACCGCAATACCGCAAAAGCATCAGGCAACCACGCCAGACATCAGATTTTAACCACCGGTATTCCAACAAATCTTAATTCAGAATAACTACGCTAGTTATTTATAACCACCCAAACTTTGTCGCTTTCCTCATCCAATCGCTTCCGTTATGGGGCCCACATGGTCACACTTGGTCGCATTTAATATTCCCGACAAGCATTTAATATTCCACCACCAAACTAATATTCCCCGACAAAAATGAATATTTTATAACCACTTGCTTATTTTGAAATATTTATGATTTAACCCTTAACTATCCACATTAATCAAATCAACCCTTACTATTTTAAAATAATAAATAAAGGAAATTCTTTTTATTTAAAAAATTTCGGTCTTACAACCTCCCTCCTTATGAAATTTCGTCCTCTAAATTGGACGACGCATTCGGTGTGTTTCAAAAGGTGAGGATACCTCGCTTTCATTTCGCTTTCCAATTCCTGTGTCATTTCCTCTATAGCATGATTCCTCCACAAAACTTTAACTTGTGGTATGACCTTTCTGTAGGGACATGCTCCTTCCTATCCAAGATCTTGACAGTACCTCCTCACACGTTAAGTCTTCTGGCTATCTCGTCCGGGTTCTAACTCAATAACGTGGTTCGGTCTTTCACATATTTACGAAGTACGATATGTGAAACACATTATGAACACGAGACATACTGGAGGTAACGCAAGTCTATAGGCTACATTTCCTACTCGGTCAAGAATTTGAAATGGACCAATAAATCGTGGATTTGAGCTTTTCTCTTCCCAAATCTTGTAACTCCCTTCCATGGAGCAACTCGCAATAATACATGATCCCTCACACTAAATTCCACGCCCTTTCGATGAAGATCCGCATAACTCTTTTGTCGATCTTGTGCCGCTTGTATACGTTGGTTCGAATCAATTGGATCTTTTCGGTAGTCATATCGCATACTAATCTCGGGTCCTAACAATGTTGCTTCACCCACCTCATCCCAACATATCGAGAACGACATTTTCGGTCCATATAATGCTTCAAATGGAACCATGCCTATATTTGTTTAATAACTATTGTTGTATGAGAATTCCACCAATGGCAAGTACTTATCCCAACTTCCTTTGAAATCTAGGACATGAGTTTTAATATATCTTCAAGAGTTTGAGTAGTCCTCTCTCGATTGCCCATCCGTTTGAGGATGGTATGCCAAACTCGAATCAGTAAATTCATGCCCATAGCTTTTTTCTAACCCAAAATCATGAAGTGAATCTTGGGTCACTATCCAAACTATGGATACCGGCATGCCATGCAACCTCACAATCTCATTTACGTATATACTAGCAAGACGCTCAAGGAATAAGTCTCCAGATCGGCAAGAAATGAGCAGACTTGGTTAATCTATCAACAATAACCCAAATAAGATTGATGCCTTGAGAAACCGTAGGAAGACCCGTAATCTAAATCCATGGTAATGTGTTCCCACTTCCATTCAGGAATCTCAAGTGGTTGCAACGGACCCTTAGGTACTAGATGCTCCGCCTTTACACGCTGGCAAGTTAAACACATCGAGATAAACTTTGCAATCTCTCTCTTCATATTATTCTACCAAAATGTATGTCAAGATCACGATACATTTAGTAGATTTCCAGGATGGATTGCAAATGGTGTATTGTGTGACTCCATCATAATCTTGTACCTCAAATCGAGTCGTTAGGAACACAAAGTCTAGAGTGGACTCAAGTATTCCTTCTTCATCAATTCTCGCCCTAATAGCTCCTTCTTGTACTTTCCTCTTCATACGATCATCGGCCTGCCTATGGCTCGAAAGAAATTTTAGCTTTTTAACTAAAGTCGATTATACTCAGATATCATCACGTGGGTACCTAGAGTTTTCATCTCCATCTCTATTATTTGTAAATTATAATGAAATTAGTCTTTGACAATATCGCATCAGTGCATTCAGATAACGATCTTCTACTCAACACGCCACTACCACGCTCGCTTTCCAGGATGGGTACGGTCGTAAATACGCTTTGAAATGAGTCTCCTCGAAGTTCTTCAAGCTCTTCCCACATTCCTTGCTCCATTCGAATTTTGTATCTCTACGAGTCACCGCGATAATGGAATAGCGATTCGAGAATATCCTTCAACGAATCTCCGATAATAACCAACTAAGCTTCAGAAAGCTACGATTTCGACATCGACTTAGGTTGCTCTCAATCGTGACTCATATCCCAATCTTGGATAAGACGTCACAATGACACCTATCGCTTTACTATCGCATCTAATATGACGCCCCTACAGAGAGTCCGCTTGAGTGCATTCCACAAAGGAAGTCACAAGATAAAGGCTCGTGTACCAAATTTATAGTTGAATTTTTAACTCCTCAAGTTCAATAGAGCCATTCTATATGAGATTTTAGAAATGAGTTTTGTACCGGGTTCAAAGTCGATACAAAATTTAATATCGCTTTGGGAGTAAGCCAAGAAATTCTTCAGAAATACATCAAGAAAAATCAATAACAACAGAATATTATTCAAATCGACGTGTCTTTATTCAAATCCATAACATGGACTAAGAAAACTTGACATCCGTAATAAACGAATGACTTCATGGCTTGATATGAAAATGTTTGATTACAATGGTTTGATTGCTTGAATTCAATAACAAAGTTGCTTAGGAATATGAAAACTAACAACCTTACAAAAGCAATCAATTTGGCATGATGAGTAGTTAACCTTAAAATCACATCAAAAGCAAATATCTCTATAGAAATAAGGTTACTGTGTAATGTGATAGTGCCAACCTGAATCAAACAAGATTTCTAAACAATGATGTAATGAAAGTTTCTCCTAACGGATTCTCCATAAATAGGTCAAAGTCTAATTTCTCCGTAGTCAAGTTCAAACGCTGAGCGCAAGCAAGAGAGATAAAAGAATGGGTAGAACCCAGATTCAGTAAGGTATAAACTTCGCAAGAATTTATAATTAACTAACCGTGCTAACTTCGTCGTTCCTCGATTTTGACCTGGCCACGATAAACGCTCTTCCAAGAACCGCTGACTTTTGACTTTTTCGGGACATCCTTTTTGAAGTCACCATTCACGCCTGGATCGGGTTTCGATATCGCATAATCTCGAGCGATATGTCCTTCTTTTCCACAATTATAGCATACCTGGAAGGCTTTGAACAGTTTGATTTTATATGTCCCTCCTCTCCACATCTCAGTAGATCTAACCGGGCGATCGTTCTCTTCCCTAGAATTTGTTGATGGTGCCGATGTTGTCACGCCGACGCCTTCCGTCATCGTTAAATCTTTCTTTTTAGATTGGACATCTCTTTCCATAATATCAACGCGTCATGCGCCTTTTTACCCATGCATCACTCATTCTCACTGCTCGCTTATTTCTTCTTTCATTTCGATTCCAAATTTTATCATCTTATACTCGCCAAAGAGTGCTTCGCATTCAAGCATCACGATCGGGTAACACAAGCTTGAATCGTTGCATCCTTTTGCTCCACGATCGCTCGCAATTCTTTAGCCGCTTCTTCTAACTCATGAATACGATTTTGCAATTCTATATTTCGATCATAAAATACCTCTAATAAACTCTCTTGTGTACCTCTTCTTCCTCTCTTCTTCCTCACTCTCAATTTGTTACCTCTGCGATTATCTCGTGCAACTATCAATTCTTCACTCACCACATGGATATCTCTAATTCCTTCTTCACCGACATCACATTATCCCGGTTGGCGATTAGAGGTGTCTCCACGATCTCATTCACTCCATTGTTAACGCTTCTCAAAGACCATTCTAAAAAAAACTATCATAAAACAAGGGTTAATTAAATAAATTAACAAATCACATAATACCCCTATAATATGACCAACCAACAAATAAGCTTAGGTAGGACACACTAGCGAAGGATTTACTCGTCTCTCCCCTCCTAGTTTTATTCCCCGATCTCCGCCAGAGATCATATCCCTAAGCTCGATATTCAACCGTGACGCCCCAAAATAGGTACACACCACACCCATTCTCGAGTCGCCAAATACATGGTACGTAAACAACTACAACTTTATTATTACAACAAGAAACTGTGAGTTTAAATACAAATATTATCTTTTAGACAATATCTATACTCAAATAAATCCCCATCACATTTATTGATACATTATTTTACAAAAATGGTGAGGACTACTAAACAACTCTCTCTAGAACCTTCATTCCATACCCCGACTAGTACTCGCTACATTCTCGCCTCCCCGAGAAGAAAAATGGAATAACAAGAAAAAGGGTGAGCTCAACTAGCCCAGTAAAGAATACTATGACTAAGATAATATACAACAAATTATCGTTAGTCTCCAACAGGGAAAAATCGATAGAATACAATAGACAACAAGTTTTAGATCAATATTCGGCAGCGGAAATAATAATTCATAGAAGAGTTACGTAGAGAATGAAATCTACTATAATCTATGAATTTAATATCCATCATCAATATTTTATCCTCGTAACATCAATCAATATTCATCTCAAATCAAATATTCATCTTTGCACTACAGTGCCAAAGATATTCATCAATCGGTCATGTTCATCTCAACACTGCTCATCTTTGCACTAAAGGCCAAAGATATTCATCAATCGGTCATGTTCATCTCTAACACTGCTCATCTTTGCACTAAAGGCCAAAGATATTCATCATCGGTCATGTTCATTTAAACACCGCTCATCTTTGCACTACTGAGGCCAAAGATATTCTTCAGAAATCATTCATCTTTGCACCACTGGCCAAAGATATTCATCGATCGGTCATGTTCATTTAAACACACCGCTCATCTTTGCACTATGTGCCAAAGATATTCTTCAGAAATCATTCATCTTTGCACTAGCCAAAGATATTCAATAATATCATCATTTAAGACCGAGGATGATGAAAATATTTTTAAAGAACGAATCCGGTGAAACAAAATGACAAGGATTAAGGATTAAGGATTCATACTTGGTTTTATCCACGTCCAAAAATACCTCAAAAATAATCATAGTGGTGTAAAATTCAAGAATGATCAAAAAATGGATACAATCAAAGCTAGTATCCGAATAGATATTTTGGACTTAAAAGAAGAAATTTCATTTTTCGATTGAATAATATCAGATATCGTGAATAAAGGTCAGATATCGTGAATAAAGGCCGATACGTGAATAGTAACTCCGACACCAAAAGATAGAAATTCCACAAAAAACATTTTCACATTTTTAATAGTACTCGTGAATAGTACTCGTGAATAGTAACTCATGAATAGTAACTCGTGAATAGTAACTCATGAATAGTAACCCCGACATGAAAAAGTTCCAAATTTGATAAAACTTCGAGATCAACATTTCAAAGATAATGATATTGAAGAAATAATATCATTACGAAAAAATAATATCCCTTACCTCAAAGAATCAATACTTCGGAAGGAAAGGCTCAAGTGATGTTTGAATGAAACTTCAGATCAATAAAGAACTCTCAAAGTATCTAAATACTCACAAAATACGCTCAATAATATAGAGAGAGAAAGAGAAAACTTTGTTTCGGTGTGATTTTCAATTCTAACTTAGCCCTCTATTTATAGGAAAATGTTAGCCGGCCAAGGCAGACTTGACAGCAACTACACGATGGCTTTTTACTCGCTACTATTGCCACCCACCACATTTGAAATAAAATTCAGCACATTTCTTCACCAACCACAAGTGGGGCCCACCAATTCTAGAATTTTCCACCAAAATCATTTATAACCTAATTTTCAATCGAGACACCTCTTAAAATTTATAACAAATCATTCGTTCATTTTTAACGGTTCAAAATTTGTAGACATATACTCAACTTATATATGTATAACATATCCAAAAATTACAACGATCCAACTATTCGGATTAAATATTATAACTCACACAATAAAGTCAGTAATAACACCGATTTGATCTTTTAATACCTCCAGGCAAAATAAAACATCTCAAAGAATAATTTCTTCATTAATAACCACATAAATAAATCCATCATTTATATTCATATAAAATAAATATTTCCTTATCATATGAATCAATAATTAATTATTCACAAATAATATTACGTAATCACAATTATGACAACCAGCCGCTCCTCAGAAAGAGGGGCTTTCAATAAGGATCTCTCATCATCCAAGGCAATTAGGTGACCAAACCTCTCCTTAGACAGAACTTTCTAGACATTGCCAATAATGTTATCTAATAATATTATTCAAATAATATGAATTATTGATCCGATAATGGGAAATATCTTTGCGTTGACAATTATTGAAACAAGAATAATATAAAATACCAACGCAAGCAATTATTGAATCAATAAAATAAAATATTGAATAAAGAATTCATCGTGAAAATTATTGAGTAGTGCCATCTTACATAACGAGTCAATAATTCAACAATATTGTAATCATCAAGCGTCTTCTTGTGCAACCACGCCAGACATCAGATTTTAACCCACGGGTATTCCAACAAATCTTAACGGTGAATAACTACGCCAAGTTATTTATAACCACCCAAACTTTGTCGCTTTTCCTCATCCAATCGCTTTCGTTATGGGCCCATTACATGGTCGGCTACTGTCGCATATGAATATTCCCGACAAAGATCACGAATATTCCACGACCAAACGAATATTCCCAAACAAAAATGAATATTTTATAACCACTTGCTTATTTTGAAATATTTATGTATTTAACCCTTAACTATCCACATTAATCAAATCAACCCTTACTATTTTAAAATAATAAATAAAGGAAATTCTTTTTTATTTTAAAAAATTTCGGGGTCTTACATTGATAACTTCTTAAGTGCCCCTCTGTGATTTTTCCCAGATTTTTAAAAGACTTGAAACTATCAAAAAGCGACCCTAAGAAAAACGGGGACAGTAGCTTTTTTAGGGTTTTGAAACTTTAGCTTTCTATGTGGACTGTTTTGGGGAAAACAGCCCCCATGGCTTCAATACTTGCTAGATTTGTGTTCTACCACTTGGTTTTACTAGATAACTCATGTATCTAGCACCCCCCCTTCGACGGATCACAAATCCAAGTTGTAAAACTTGAGTTACACAAGATTTAGTGGAAGAAAAACAAGGGTTTAACCTGTAGGAGAACATATGCTCATTTTCTTCCTCTAAACCTTTGATTTAACACTCAAGATACTTAGTTCCATACATGATAAGATGTAGAACTAGGGTATCTTGAGTATTAGTTCATAACTCCAATAAATCATGCTATAACACAAAATAGAAGAAGAAGATGAAGATTAGGTTATACCTTGATCTAGTAGCAACCCTCCTTGATTTACCAAAGTAATATAATCTTAGGGTGCAATACACAAGCTAGCACACTCCTCTCTTACTCTTCCAAAAACCGAACCCCCTCTCTCTCTTTTCTCTCTTAGTATTTGCTAGCTTGGGAGAAAAATAGAAGAAGAAGAATAAGAGAAAATGAGATGTCTAGCAAATGAATGTGGTGATTTAGCTAAGATCCCCCATACTTTTGTTGTCCCTTGGATAAAAGGCTTCACCTTATCTCTTTTAATTAAGCCTAATCATGTGATTAAAGGTGCTAAGTAGATTTTCAACAAATGGGAGATGGACACACTTGTACTTGATGTAAGAGTTACTAATTAAAGAACTTGATTAGCATAATTTTGTTGCCTAAAATGGCCTAATATGGCCGGTCCCCCTTGCCCCAATATCTCCTCTATTTTGCTTTTATTTTAATGCACAAATTTGATTAATCAAAAGTCTAAAATACCCTTAATCAAGTGGGCTAAGTATTGGCTTGCATTTTATTTCTTTTGGGCTTCTCCTTTAACTGTTTTGGGCCATGTAATGAACATAGTCTAACAATTTTAATATTTGTTACCCAAATTGTTTATTTAGGGTTTTCATTCCCAATCTTATGAAATTTAATTACTTATACATGTGACTTTAGCTCATAACCTAATTAGGTTTACTAGAAATAGGTTTAAAATTATTAGTCACTTGAAATAACAAGATTATCCACTTAAGTTAGTATACATATTAAATACTAACCTTTTCTTATTACCATAACCCTTAGGTTATTTTATTGTCTCACCTAATGTATAATTAGGTTACGAAGCTTTCATTTAGGGTTTAAAATAAAATAAAATTAGTTTCTAAAATTTGTAATTAGGGTTTCACACAATAATACAATGGTTTGTCACATAACACCATAATTGACCAACCCTTATCAGTCCACATATATAGTACATATTTATAGCACTAAAAATAAAAATATAATTAATATTATATTATTATTCTCATGTCTTGATTAAAATTCAAAAATTAGGGTTTGGATTCCATATCGATTTATCTCATCATACTTAACATTATTAATTAAGTAAACAAATAATTAACTTAATAATCGAATAAAATTCATATAATAAAATAATTATTATAATAATTCAAAAAATCATTTCATATATTATATAAATAATATATAATTATATTTTCATGGAAAATAATTAATAAAATCATTTCTACTATACAATTAATTATGATAAGAATATAATTTATAATGATCAATAATTCTAAAATAAAATTATTTTTAAATATTCATGTACTAAATATATCACATAAATACATACACACATTATCTTGGCACATATTCCTCATATTTATTTTAATAAATACAAAAAAAAATTATATGCAAAATTTCTAATTTATTTGTATAAAAAATATTGGGTTGTTACAATGATCGTGTCGCAATACGAAGCTAAGTTTGCCGAGTTGTCCCGGTTTGCATCCCATTTGATCGATAATGAGGAGCGAATGACGCGAATGTTTGTATGAGGTTTGAAACCCGATATACGTCAATACCTCATTTCTCACAAATTTTATTTATATTCAGATGTTGTGAATAGGGTTCAGTTATTGGAGCGCGATAATGAGTCGGCACAACCAAAAGGCAACGACCAACAACACGATAATAATCGTACCGGTGGTAACGACCATCGGAACAATGATAACCATCGTGGGGGAAATTATCATGCCAAGAATGGTAACCACCGGTGGTAATCATGGCAAGATAATAGGAGTGGAAATTTCAAAGAAGAAGGTTCAACAACGATGGAAAGACAACAAAGCACCAACACCGTTTTCAAAGAAGGAGAAGCGACCACCAATTGTATGCTTCAAATGCGGGGGAGGACATATCGATCAAATGCGTGATGCACGGTCAAAGCATGTTACAATTGTGGAAAGAAGGTCACCTAGCCCGATTTTGTCGCGTGCACCAAAGTTAAGTCCGGTGGGACGGTGGCACCAAAGGCGGATCTGAGACAAAACAAAGTCGGTAGTTTCGGGAAGAAGCGTTTTTGCGACTTCTCAAAAAGCGAGTAACGAACGAAGTTAGAATGGGTTAGTTAATTATAAATTCTTGCGAAATCTATACCTTATTAGATACCAATTTTACCCATTATTTTATCTCTCTCTGCTTGCTTTCAATGTTTAAATTTGACCCACGAGAAGTTAGACTTTGACTTATTGGTTAAAACTTCGTTAGTAGAAACCTTCTTTACCTCCACTATTTATAAATCTTGTTTGATTCAAATTGGCACCCTCACGTTACCTGTCGATCTTATCTCTTTGAAAATACTTGCCTTTGATGTGATTTTAGGAATCGATTGGTTAACTACTCATCATGCTTTTCGTAAGGTTGTTGACTTTCATATTCCTAACCAACCTATTATGCGAATTCAAGCAACCAAACCACTAAAGTCAATCATTGTCATATCAAGCCATAAGTAAAGAGCCCTGATCCTTTCGTTGTTGACTTCCTTGTGTGGAATGCACCGAAGCCAGACTTTTTGTAGACGACGTCGTGAATGACGATGACAAGTTGATAGGTATCAATGTGACATGTTATCTAAGTCTTGGATGAGAGTCACAGTTTTGAATGATATTTCTATTGTTAATAAATTTCCTGACGTATTCTTGAAGACTTCTTAGCCTACCCCTAGAGCGTGAAATTGAATTTTGTATTGACCCCAGTACAAAACCCATTTCAAAAACTCTCAAATATTTCTTCACCTAAAATGATCGTATAATGTGTCAAAGACATTGGCTCGAGCTGTTGAAGATTACAATTATATCATTCAATACTATCGTGGGAAAAATGAACGTGCTAGCTGACGCGTTGAGTAGAAGATCGTATGCGTTTACGAGTGTGAATATACGAACCTACGTGAAGATAGCGAATAAACTAGTAGAATCGACTTTAATCGATAAAGTTAAAGGCCGCTCAAGCTTCAGACCCAAAGCTGATGAAAACGAAGAAGAAGGTTCAAGAAGGCGTTATTCTAGAAGCAAGATTCGATGAAGAGAGGAAATCTTAACCCTAAATTTAATTGGCCCATTTGAAATTCTCGATTGAGTAGGAACTGTGGCCTATAGACTCGTTTTACCGCTAAGTATGTCTCGTGTTCATACCGTTTTTCACGTATCAATGTTACGTAAATATGTGGACGACCTGAACCAAATTATTAATTTAGAACCGAACGAGATAGCAAAAGATTTAACGTATGAAGAGATACCTGTTAAAATCTTGGAATATATTATACGCTCAAAGGTTATAACTCAAGAGTTAGAATCTGACGAGGTATCCTCATCTTTTCGGCATACCAGGTACGTACATAAATTTCGAGGGCAAAATTTCATAAGGAGAGGAGATTGTAAGACCCTGAATATTATGAAATGAAAGTATTCAATTTTTTTATAATTATTATTTTATTTAAGTAAATGGTTAAATTGATAAAAGGTTAAAGTTAAGGGTGATGTGTGAAAATTTTTGCAACGTAGCAAGTTGTTATAAAATATTCGTTTAATTGGGAATATTCTTTTTTGTTGGAGAATATCATGATGACGGCACAATCATTAGTGGACCCCACAACGAAGTATTGTCGTAGTAAGAAAACGCATGAATTATCATTTATAAAAATAACGGCAAAAGTGTTACTAGTTAAAAGCTGTTGAACTACCACGTAGTAAAAGTACGATGTCTGGCGTGGTTGCGTAGTAGCTACGGTATTGATTATTGATGCTTACATAAGAAGTCATTCGGTTATACTCAATTATTACTCTGATGAAGTGATGCATCATATCTCTCGTATTATTGATTCAATTATTGTCACAATATCATCATATAATATATTATATTATTAAATCAATAATTGAGGACGACAAAGTTATTCGTATTATTATTTGCAATATTGATAATGTCTAGAAGTTACATCGAGGAGAGGTTTGGTCACATAATTGCGGCGCTTGATAAGGAAAATCCTTATCTAAAGCCCCTCTTTCACTAGAACGACACGGTTGTTAAATATTTTGAATTATAATATTAATGATGAATAAGTTCGTGTTGATTAAAGATAAAATTGATAGTTCCATTGTGTTGAAATTATTAGTGTTAGTGAAAATCGACATTTATTTTGATAATAATTGATGTCGGAGGTTATATTAACCAATCGGATGATTGCTTAGGATAAATGAGCAATTAATTGCTATTGATTCACATGATTATAACTATTTGTTCTCATGTGTGTACTATTAATTCACATTCGTTTATTATTAGGGGAGTTGGTGCAAGATTGATAATACTTGCATGAGTAAGTTAAAAATGGAGGTATAGATGGAGGTATCTATTTGTAATTCATATTTTCATATGTCAGAACTATTGATTCACATGATTTACTATTAGGGGAGATGGTGCAAGTTTGATAATACTTGCAGAACTAAATTAAAATGAAGAAAAGAGGAGGTATTATCTTGTAATATTTTAAGCCCCAAAAGCGTGTAATTATAGAAACTATATTTTCCTATAAATAGAAACTCATTCTTCCTTCATTTCTCACCAATTCACTAAAGCTATAGAGCAATTATTATAAAGAGAAATTATAGAGAGAAAGAAGTAGAGAAGTTTGCTACCTCACTATTCCAGTATCTAGTCTTCTTTTGAGGTAAGGGTATTATTCTTTCGTATTCATAAAGAGATATTGTTATTCCATTCTTTATTATTCTATTGGAATAACTTTTATGCATGCGATACATCGCATACGGTGAATTCTGTTGTTATTTCATTCTTTATTATTACGCCGGAATAACACATACGTGCGGATTACTCGTGACTGGTTCCATTCTTTATTATTACGCCGGAATATCACATGCGTAATGGATTACGCATGACCTGGTTCCATTCTTTATTATTACATTTGGAATATCACTGCATGCGAATTACGCGTGACTGGTTTCATTCTTTATTATTACATTGAGAATAACACATGCATGCGATCTATCGCATGCTGGTGAATTCTAACGTTATTCAATTCTTTATTATTTTGTTGGAATAACACGTCATGTGGATTCTGCATGCGTGGTGAATGATCCTTTGTATTCATTCCTTATTAAATTGTGGAAATGATCTGTCTACGTGGATTACCGCATGGCGAGTGAAAATCCATTTGCAGTTTTGTATATTCTATTATACTCGTTTGAGATATCATTTCTTTTGTACTCGTCATGGAATATCATTTTCTTTGGTATTTTTTACGAGTTACTATTCATAAAGTTCTTATTCACTTGGTTACTTATTCACTCTAGTATTATTCACTCGGGTATTGGGGTACTTTTGTGTCGAGTACTTATTCACGAGTTCTTGTTCATGGATTACTATTCACTCTAGTATCATTCACTCGGGTATTTGGGACACTTTTATATCGGGAGTACTTATTCACGGTACTATTCTCAAGTACTATTATTCTTGGGTACTATTCACCCAAAAAATATATTTCTTTTACATCCAAATTTTTTTTGTTACATGAATATTATTCTTGAAATTTACTCTAAAAAGCGATATCATGTTGACAATTTGGGCGTTATTGATTTACGGATAAATTAAATTATAAATCTTTAAAATTTATCCTTGAACTTGTTTTATTGAATTATTATGTCATTGTCATCATTCTCATGCTTATATTGTGATTAAAGTCATCTTTGGCTTACATGCATAGATGGACTTAGTATGATTATGACCGAGGATTATTAGGTATAATCATGGCCAGTAATGTGATGAATGATGTGGTATGATTAAAGGCAATATTCTTGTTTAAACTCTCAAATTTATGTTTGTCGTATTTTTACATTGTTGTATAATTATGTTGTATTTGAATTTTGTACCATGCATTTACGGTGACCCATGATGGGTGATGTATACATGTTTTGGGGGCATCACAGTTGGTATCAAAGCTTAGGGATATGATCCCTGGCTGAGATGTGAGATAAGAACTAGGAGGGGAGAGACGGGAAATTTCTTCGCTAGTATGTGAAAGTAGTATGCACACAAGCCAATCATGTTTGATGATAAAGCATATACTTTGTAACAATCTTATTCATTTATTAATAAAAGTATTAATTTATTAAAGGCTTTTAATTATCTACATGATCTTTGTTTTATAATATGTGATAAACCCGTAGTTTTAAGCAATGCTTTTAGAATAATGATGATGATCATTCTAATGAGATCTAAATTCTTAGAAAGCTTAAAACTAAAATAGTTCCCAATCATTGGATTACTAAATTGGGGATTAGTGAATCCGGATAGATTGGTACATACGTTAACTTGCTCATTGGATGAGGATGATTGATCTCATGATCATTTGTGTGGAACACTAAAGCAAGTATGTAGGTGCTTATTAGAGAATAAGTTCTTTGAGCGTGGCTCGCTAAGGAATACCTAATGGAGTTTTACTTTGCTGTCGATAGGAATTCTGTAGTGATAGTAGTCAAGTAATCCTTGGACTTGAGATCATCGTAGTATCTTGTGTATGATGAGTTATACTTTGACTTATTCCTTAAGACCCTTAGGGTATATCAGCGGGTATGCTTGGGTATAATAAGTTGTACATGGAGATAATGTATGATCGATAAAGAATCTACCACTTCTAATAAAGAAGAAATGTCTATGTGATTCGATAAATGACAACCCGGTAGTCCTTGGGCGGCGAGAATGAAATTAGAAAGGAGTTTCTAATTTGCATTATTTGGAGTTGTGCATTTAAGAGTCGAAATACATATAATTAAATAAAATAAGACTTGTGGTAATTCCATGTCTTATATTTAATTGGGACATTGTATGGTGGAAGGATTGAATTATACGGTAACTATTTACTCAAAGGTTCTTTAATGATTAATGTTGAAATCAATATTATACGGAAAGTCGTTGATCATTAGGGGAGCTTATCCCTATTGTAGAATAAATATTATTTATTTAAATAAATTGTTTAATTTATTTATTTAAATAAGATTAGAATTATTCTAATTGATTTATTCACAATAGGTTTAATATGGAGAACCTAAAGGGTCACACTATAAAAGGAAGAATAATTATTTAAGAAGTTAATGGCATAATCGTAATAATATGTTAAGTATATTTAATTTAATCTATGATGATAGAATAAATTAAATAGCTTAATATTTATTATTTAATATTTTAGAAATATTAAATATAAATTAATAAGAGGAGTCTTATTAATATTATTACAATTATTATTATTTTAATTTCTAAAAGAGTTTAGGAATTAATTTAATATAAGTACTCTCATTTATTCCTAATTGGATTAGGAAGGAAAATTAGTTAAAGAGTTTAATTAATTATCCCTAATAAGATTAGGGAGCTTAATTAATTAAAAGAATTTAATTAATTAAATAAATCCCAATTCCTTAATTGTTAAGGTGGGTTGCCCACATCTATAAATAAGAGAGTCTTATTATGGGTGGGGGGGTTGTTGACTTTTTACAACGACATAATTCCAATTTGTTGGAGAGTACCCTTTTCTATAGAGATGAAAATTAGGGTTTGAGCCAAATACCCTTCTTCTTGAATCTTTATTTTTCCTTGGTGGATCACCTCTAGAGGCCGAACATATGGGTGGCTGCGTTGATCAAAGGAAGGAACCAAACCGGTGGATTCAAGTTTGAGCGAAAGGATTTGGAGGTGAACTTGTACACGAGGAAGCTCGATCTTCAAGGGTATGATTTTATTCTTTATCTTTTCATTTAATTAATAATTATGCATAAAGGTGATCGGGTATATGGTTTGTAAAAATTTTAAACTACGATTTTACACGCTTCCGCTTTTTTTTATGCAATTTGATTGCGTATACGTGAATATTACAAACCTAACGATGGCATCGAGCCAAACCTTTATGCGAATTATTAATTATTTTAATTTGATATTATATTGATATGTGTTTAGAACAATTTAATTGGGCATAATTTAATTGTATAAATTTTTTTTTTTAAAAAAAAAAAGGACCGAATTTTTTTTAAGGCAACAGGAGCATTCAATTGTTAGTTTGCCTCGAAAAAACACTTTAAAAAAAACCTTAATGATTACAATAATCATTAGCTTGTAATGATTATAGTAATCATTAGCGATGTAATGATTAAAGTAATCATGTGAATATATATAAAAAAAAAACCTTAATGATTACAATAATCATTAGCTTGTAATGATTATAGTAATCATTAGCATGTAATGATTAAAGTAATCATGACCATGTTTAAAAAAAAAAAAAAAAATAGGTAACGAGTTTCGTTAGTTAAACACATACACTAATAACGAATTGATATATATATATATATATATATATATATATATATATATATATATATATATATATATATATGATAATATTTAAATCCATGAGACTAATTATATGCGAATCACGGTGTAAATATACTATTTCATGTTGCAATTACGGTAATGTATTAATATATATTGTGATATATATTAATATTAATGTAATACTTATATATTATATATACTAGTAATATATATATATATATATATATATATATATATATAATATATATTTTTAATAATTTTATAATTAAAATAAAAGTTTATTTTAATTTTAAAATAAAAGGTTTATTTTAATTTTAAAATAATAGGTTTATTTTAATTTTAAAATTAAATTTCATGCTTAACTAATTAGAGTTGGAATTTGATTCCATGATAACTAATTAGAGTTGAAATTGAATTCTATTTTTCCTTAAATAAAGAAGTTTATTTAAATATGAAATAAGATTTCATATTATTCAAAATAAAGGAGTTTATTTGTGAATAGGAAAGAGAATCATAATTTCCTTAAATAAAGGAGTTTATTTAAATATGGAATAAGATTTCATATTATTCAAAATAAAGGAGTTTATTTGTGAATAGGAAAGAATATCCGTGTTTCCTTTAATAAAAGATTTTTTTACATGGAATTGGATTCCATAATTAATTAAAATAAAGAGTTTATTTTAATTAAAGATTTTTATATATATATATATATGGAATTGGATTCCATAATTAATTAAAATAAAGGAGTTTATTTTGATTAAAAAAATTTTGATTAAAATAAAATAGTTTATTTCATTCAAAATTGGATAAATTAAAATAAAATAGTTTTATTTTAATTTAAATTTGAATTAAAATAAAGGAGTTTATTTTGATTCAAAAATAGATTTTATACTAACTAAATTTGCCCATTAAATGATATCAATATATATATTAAATGTTTATTATTCATAAGATGAATGTTATTTATTGATCGTATGATGATGTGTATGATAATAAATGGGATTGATTATGGACTATTGACCGATATGATTGGATTTTATTTTAGTTGGATGCATGAATGTATGGGTTTTATTAAATGGGGAATTCTGCAGTACCTCGTCTTCTCTAATTTTTTCTTAATGTAAATTCTATCTCTCTCTATATGTACTTCCCATGGCTCTTTGATCAAGGTTTCTATTTATTTTAAAATAGTTATGTAATAAGAATAGTTAGAATTAATTTTTTTGAAAAATTGGAGATTAAGGAAGCAAGGGCGCTTGAAGACCCGTTTGTAATGGAGCCAGGGTTTAAATGTAATAGTTATATTTAAATATTATTTCTTGCACCCCTAGGGTTTGACCTTTTGGTTCACTTGATGGCTCTAGTGAACCAAACTAAATAAAAGTCCATAATCAATCCGGGTAGAATATAGTATTCTATATATGCATGCTTATACTATATATATTATATATTATGCAAACATGCTCGCATGTTTATTAATATAACGCGTATTTTATATATATATGTAAATGCTTGCGCTAAAACAAGATGAGACAAATTAATAACAAACCCTCAAATTTTTATATTAAGTCTAAGCGTTCAAAGATATTTGGAATATCGAACGTCGCCTTCTAGCATGATAAAATTAATAGAGTATTAAATATTTAATATAAGTTTGTTGTCTCACCACAAGGCAAGTATTAAATATTTAAGATGTTAATTTATCACATTTGATGCTTATAAAGAAAATTGAACAATATTGTTTTGTTGTGTCACCACAAGGATGATATTTTTCTTTTTGAATATATGGAGTGTTAGGTTGGACTTAACTTGGATAATTTTGATTCGGATGTGCCACCACTTGATCAAAATAATCTAAGAGGCAAAAGAAAAGGAGTTACATAGTTGATGTAATTGACAAAAGTTGTCTACCTATTTATTTATATATAGTTTGTTGTGTCACCACAAGGCTATATACATTTGAAATGGGATCCTTATTCTCTTAGCAAATCTTTAATTAGATTTTTTTTAGAACTATATAAGTGAGGTAATATAGTTTGAAGAAAATAGTGGGAAATACCAATTTAAAACAAGACCTAATTTATTTTGGTAATTAATAAAAGAATGTATGTTAAAATGTTGTTAATTACAAATTCATTTCTGAAATTTTTACAATGTCTAAAATTACTATCACTGCGAAGCATATTAGATGCTAAATTAACTGAGACCAAATTAAGCGGATCGGTTAAGGAATTTGAGAATAGTTCTCATGGTTTGAAAAGCTATCTTATATCCTTAATATGCCTATCCACGCAATGGTTGCGAGATAATGCCTACGAGGAAGACATTGCTACTTTTAGAAAGTAGCAAGATGATGCATGATTGGCTCAATGCATCATGCTCGCGTCCACGAGTAACGAGCTTGACGTCGGCATGAAACTATGGATGCTCTTACTATATTCGCACATCAAGTAGTTGATGGCGAGGAAAGTAAGACCGATAGATATCGAGATATCTAAGGAGCTCTTAGATCTAGAATGGCCAATGGCACTATAGATGCAGATAAAAAGTTCTTAACATTATCAATTTGATTGATCAATTAGGACAACGAGTTTGTCATGGATGGAGAGTTGAGCTAAGATTTGATCTTGCACTCACTCCAGGACTCCTTTCACAATTGTTGTGAATTTTCATATGAACAAGCTAGATATCGACCTCATTTGATTTGCTTAACATATTGAAAAATGTTGAGAGTCACTTTCGACCAAGAAAGATCAAGTCTTACTAGTAGGGGCCAAAGGATCTTACGAAAAGAAGAATGATTCTAAGAAGGTAAATAGAAAAGGCCAAAACAAAGGATAATAAGAACAAAAGCCGATATAGATAGCAAAGGAGTTTGCTTCACTGCAATAAGCACTGGACACTAGAAAGAAAGCTGCGAGAAGCATCTTACGAGAGGCTTTAAAAAAGAAGCTTAGTGAAGTTTTGGTTACAAATACAATTTTGTTCATGATTTAAATAAATTTTTCTTTAAGTCGAGGTTCTACTTGGGTATTGGATCTGAGCTTTGGTTATCATAAATATAGATTTATGAAGGGACCAAGCGAAGTAGAAAGCTAAACAAAGATAAGTAATCATGTGTGGAAAATGAAGCAAAGGTCACTTGCATATTAGCCGTAGAAACTTATAGTTTAGCAATGCCTATGGGCAAATCTATTAAGTCGATAAGTTGTTATTGTATTCCGGTTCTTGTTAAAATATTATTTCTATTTTATTGTTGGACAATAAAAATTTTTGGTATTATAATTAAGAACAATTGTTGTTCTATTTATAATAATAATGTTTTGTATAAATGGAATATTACTTAATAAATTTTGTATACTTAACTTACATGAAAATAATTTTGCATATTGAACAAATTAGTATAAGAAAAGGAGATGATCATTCAAAGAGTTGAATGTATGTATTTGTTGAAATACAAGTGTGAATTATTTGAAAGGTTCAAAGAATTGAAGTGAAACAAATTGACAAAGTATTAAGATTCTTTGATTAGATCGAGGAATAAATGCTTGTGCAATAAGTTTCTAGATCATCTCAAATGGTTTTCTCATAATGGACACATCGATACGTAATAATTGATTGATGTATCTAAAAGGAAAAATCATACCTTGTTGAACATGGTGCGATCCATAATGATTTAACCGACATTCCAGTATCCTTCTAGGGTCATGTCCTAGAAATGGCGACATATCTACGAAAAGATAACCTCAAAATTCGGCCCCAAGACTCCATAAAAGTTATGGACAGGGAGGATTCCTAATCTTAAGTATGTTAAGTTAAGGGGTTGTCCAACTTATGTGAAAATGTTTCGAAGGATAAGCTTGGGACAAGATTTGACATGTATCGATTTGTGGGACATCCTAAAGTAAGTTTAGGGTATGTGTTCTATAATCCTACTTAGCAAAAGGTGTTTGTTTGAAACACGCGCCTTCTAAGATAAAGGTGTTTATCATTGAAGGGGCTAGTGGGAGGATAATAGATCTTGAAGAGTTCAAGAACCACAAAACACTATAAATCAAATAAGAGGAACACGTAGATAGACTATTATACCACAACCGAATTGTAAATCTAGAATAGTCTGCAAGAAGATACCAGGAGGTATGGATTCATCATAGAGATGATGATGATGAGGTACACATCATAGAAGATGATGATCCGATTACATCTGATGAGGTAAGAGTTCTGAGTGTGTACAAAAGAATTCGATGGGAGCATCGTGACATTCCTAGTAGATTATATGTTGATATACTACGGATAAGGAATGACATACCAATGCTACAATCGGTAAAGATAAAGTTGTCTAAACATTCCTCCATGAATGATTTGGAAGAGTATCTTAATTGGGGATATAAATCTATATAGATAGATTTAAGAGGATGCTTTCGACTTAACCCAAGGCGTACATTCATTTGATGCTAAAGTCGTTTATCATGGCAAACTCCAAGAGATGTCTCATGTCGATGAGCTATGAAGTGTATCTCTCTTAATAGTCCCCACAGACTCTAAAGAGAGATCACATGAGTGACAATCATGAATGCAATGAAATGTACGAGACACGATGTTGATCGGTCGTATTATGGAGAAGTTTACTATGAGTCGGTGAAAATATCTTAAAGTGCTTAACTTAGGCACTAAGGATGTGATCATATTCATGGTGGGTCTTAATTAAAACTAGAGGCTTAACGAGACTCAAGTTTTTTAGGCGGACCAAGGCGACGAGAAAATCCACTTTAAGGTAAAGTGTTACCTTGAGCGGTGAGTGCAGTGAATTGAAAAGGTTCCAAAGCAATGAAAGAGTTCTTTGGTTTAGTGATAAAGACAAAGTATATAGCTATAAATGAAGGCTGCAAGTTGATTGTTTGGATTAAAAGTTCATTCTGAGAACTAGAAAAAGTTCTAAGTCTCATCTAGGATCTAAACATGTGTTGTGGCACTTTCATTTGATTATAAGAATCATTGAAGATGGGAAATCACTATAGAGATGGTGGACTCTCAAGAACAACATTACATATCCATTAACTAAAGCTTATCCAATGGGATAATCGTCACTTAGAGAAGAAGAGTATAAGATACCATGACGATTGGCTTTAGTGCAAGTGGGAGATTGAAAGTAGTATGCACACAAGCGATCATGTTTGATGATAAAGCATATACTTTGTAACAATCTTATTCATTTATTAATAAAAGTATTAATTTATTAAAGGCTTTTAATTATCTACATGATCTTTGTTTTATAATATGTGATAAACCCATAGTTTTAAGCAATGCTTTTAGAATAATGATGATGATCATTCTAATGAGATCTAAATTCTTAGAAAGCTTAAAACTAAAATAGTTCCCAATCATTGGATTACTAAATTGGGGATTAGTGAATCCAGGATAGATTGAATACATCGTTAACTTCTTGCTCATTGGATGAGGATGATTGATCTCATGATCATTTGTGTGGAGACACAAAAGCAAGTATGTAGGTGCTTATTAGAGAATAAGTTCCTTTGAGCGTGGCTCGCTAAGGAATACCTAATGGAGTTTTACTTGCTGTCGATAGGAATTCTGTAGTGATAGTAGTACAAGTAATCCTTGGACTTGAGATCATCATAGTATCTTATGTATGATGAGTTATACTTTGACTTATTCCTTAAGACCCTTAGGGTATATCAAAGGGTATGCTTGGGTATAATAAGTTGTACATGGAGATAATGTATGATCGATAAAGAATCTACCACTTCTAATAAAGAAGAGAAATGTCTATGTGATTAGATAAATGACAACCCAGTAGTCCTTGGCGGCGAGAATGAAATTAGAAAGGAGTTTCTAATTTGCATTATTTGGAGTTGTGCGTTTAAGAGTCGAAATACATATAATTAAATAAAATAAGACTTGTGGTAATTCCGTATGTCTTATATTTAATTGGGACATTGTATGGTGGAAGGATTGAATTATACAGTAACTATTTACTCAAAGGTTCTTTAATGATTAATGTTGAAATCAATATTATTTGGAAAGTCGTTGATCATTTAGGGAGGCTTATCCTATTGTAGAATAAATATTATTTATTTAAATAAATTGTTTAATTTATTTATTTAAATAAGATTAAATTATTCTAATTGATTTATTCACAATAGGTTTAATATGGAGAACCTAAAGGGTCACACTATAAAAGGAAGAATAATTATTTAAGAAGTTAATGGCATAATCGTAATAATATGTTAAGTATATTTAATTTAATCTATGATGATAGAATAAATTAAATAGCTTAATATTATTATTTAATATTTTAGAAATATTAAATATAAATTAATAAGAGAGTCTTATTAATATTATTACAATTATTATTATTTTAATTTCTAAAAGAGTTTAGGAATTAATTTAATATAAGTACTCTCATTTATTCCTAATTGGATTAGGAAGGAAAATTAGTTAAAGAGTTTAATTAATTATCCCTAATAAGATTAGGAGCTTAATTAATTAAAAGAATTTAATTAATTAAATAAATCCCAATTCCTTAATTGTTAAGGTGGGTTACCCACATCTATAAATAAGAGGAGTCTTATTATGGGTGGGGGGGGTTGTTGACTTTTCTGGCGACATAATTCCAATTTGTTGGAGAGTACCCTTTTACATAGAGAGAGAAAATTAGGGTTTGAGCCAAATACCCTTCTTCTTGAATCTTTTATTTTCCTTGGTGGATCACCTCAGAGGCCGAACATATGGGTGGCTGCGTTGATCAAAGGAAGGAACCAAACCGGTGGATTCAAGTTGAGCGAAAGGATTTGGAGGTGAACTTGTACAGAGGAAGCTCGATCTTCAAGGGTATGATTTTATTCTTTATCTTTTCGTTTAATTAATAATTATGCATAAAGGGTGATCAAGGGTATATGGTTTGTAAAAATTTTAAACTACGATTTTACGTTTAGCACTTTTTATGCAATTTGATTGCGCACATGAATATTACAAACCTAACAGTATGACCTACCTAAGTTTATTTGGTATTTAATTGGTCGGTCGGAGTATAAGGATAATATGTGATATGTCAATTAACCCTTGTTTTGTGACAGTGTTTGAGAATGACATCTGAAAATGTTGAGATCAGCAATGAAGCACATGAGACCGTTGAGTCACCAACGATCAATACCCAGGATAATGTGCAACAGGAAGACAATAATCCTCAGGTAAACAACAACACCGATCAGATGATGAACGATGGGATGTTTAGAGGCTTTATGCAATTCATGCAACATCAGGCGAGAGAGACTCCTATTCATAATGCAGGTGGAAACAATGGCAACCCACGGGTGGTCACTGCTAAGCCGTTCACGGAGCTTGGACCGCTGGAGTTTTCGAGAATGCCAGAACCACTTAAGGCGGAGATGTGGTTAAAGCGGATCACCAAGATATTTGATGTCTTGGGATGCTCCGAGGAGAAAAAGGTTCCTTCGCCACCTTTATGTTGCGTGATGAGGCTGATTCTTGGTGGGAATCGTAAAAGCATTACCTGACTGGCCTTTTCAAGATGTCTTGGGAGAAGTTCAAGAAGCTGTTCAACGACAAGTACTTTCCCAAAAGTATTCATCACGTGAAGGAGGTAGAGTTCATCATGCTGGAGAAAAACAATATGACTATAAAGCCCCGGAATCCGGTACTTGAAACACGAATTGAGTACTTCACGATACCATTTCAAATAATTGCACATTGATCCACACACACACACACATATTCATATAACAATTTCTTGAAAAGTGGCGGTCGTAGTGGTAACACAGATGTCGGGGGGTGCCTAACACCTTCCCTCCGCATAATCTAGCCCCCGAACCCAAATGAATCTCGGTTTCACAGATCCGTTTAGCAGTGTCACATCACTGGGTCAATGTGAAAACCTTTTCTGGTTGCGTTGGTGCAACCAGTTAAAAACATCAACTGGCGACTCTTAAAGTCAAATCGTCGACATTACACATGTCAGACCTTTTTCACTTATTTTTTCAAACAAATCTCACATTAACATGAGAACACCAAAGAACAAGTAACGAAAAGGGACAACTAAAAATCCCGACGTCGACATAAATAATATCTTGTAGAAGACAGTATCTGTATCATTTGGCACGTGCTGAGCACTGCTTGACGAATGGTCATTTTTAGCCTAATCAATATTGGAAGGGCCATAAGCATCGACCAACATCTCCACGACATCATAGTTATTGGGGCATGAATCTCGTTCAATTGGTTGGTCTACAGTATTGTCGGTCACTTCTCTCAACTCAGCTGATTCCCCGTGATGAATCCAATCCGAATACCTATCCATAAACCCACGTGAAAACAAGTCAAATTTAATTTCATTAGCTTTCTTCTAGATAATGTTTTTACACTTAACACACGGGCATCTCATCTTTCCGTTTAGATCATCAGCATGTTCTATTGCTTTATTTATAAAATTGTAGACCCCATTAGTGTACACATCAACTAATCCTTCCATGACTGGTAGATCTACGATACATCCAACTCCGGTTGGTGACATCTTTAATTAAAAATAAAACACACTGTATTAGAAAGGGAATATTCATGTATGTGTTCCATCCATGAATTATATTTTTCTAGTATATATCTCCACTCTACAAGGGTTAAGCTTCTATCCCGTTCCTGGATGCGTCTCCTCACTAGTGCAAATCTTGAGTAAGTTTCTTACATTTTAAGAAAATTTATTGACACCTCCCATGGTCTCCAAATACAAAATATAGACCAAGACAACTTAGTCTAAGTATGCAATCAGAGAACATGTAGAGATAACCCGCTGAAAAATCCTCAAAACAAAAAAAAATGTACCCTATGAATTGGCACCGACCTAAGTGAGAGACATAACATCCAGTAACAGTCCCAAACTGGGGACTATTCGACATTCACTCCTACTGAGTGAATGTCAACTGGGTTTTTAAGAAAATGTATATATTGAGTTTAATTTATTGAAGATTATGACAAACTAAACAAATACTACTTAGTTTAATAAAACTCCTACGTATACTACATGATGTGTCAAACATATTTAGTCTACTTTAATTTAGATGTGTAAAACTACATAAGTATTTACATGTGTCAAGCATTTTCCAATTTACTTTAGTTGTAGAAGACTAAGCAAATATTACTTAGTATTTTATTTTATTAAATTTATTTTATTTTCATTTAATTTACTTTAGTTGTAGAAGACTAAGCAAGTACTTACTTAGTATTTTATATTATATTATATTATATTATTATACTATATTATATTATGTTTTATTATATTATATTTTATTTTATTAAATTTATTATCATGTTTTATTTTATTTAATTTAGTTTATATTATATTATATCTTTTTAATTTTTTATTAAAATTAATTTTATTTAATTTTATCTTTTTCTAATTAATTAAATGCTATTTAATTACTAAATTTTAGTATTAAAAATTAAGTAACATATATATATATATATATATATATATATAGTTTGTAGGGCCCACAAATTTTTTGCATTTTCAAAATTACATGTGAAATTTACGTGGGAAATTAAAATTCGAAAATATCAAGCATCCAATAATTGAAGAAATACACTATATGCTTGAATTGCATAATGAAAAGCAAATTCAAATAATAAAAAGGATGATATACACTTATAGAAGTTGTAATATTGCACAAAATAAACCCAAAAATACTTAATATCAATTTGCAATAATTTGCTTAAATCAAATATATAATCCCAATTTGGAGAACAAAACCTTTCCCAATTTCAGCAACAAAACAACAACTCCAAAATTAAATTCCTAATTTCAGTATACACCAAATTTCAGCAATTATATCATAACTCACAAATTCATCCAAATTTCAACAATTATATCGACAACTCATAAATTATCCAAATTTCAGTATATATTCTCATTGAATTACCCATATATATAAACCCTAAAAACTATCAACTGTATGAAAGTAGTATGCACACAAGCAAATCATGTTGATGATAAAGAATATACTTTGTAATAATCTTATTCATTTATTAATATTAAAGGCTTTAATTTATCTACATGGTGCTGTTTTTATAATATGTGATAAACTCAAAGTTTTAAGCAATGATTTTAGAATCATGATGAGATCTAAATTCTTAGATAGCTTAAAAACTAAAATGTTCCCAATCGATGGATTACTAAAAAGGGGATTAGTGAATCCGGATAGATTAGTACATACGTTGCTTGCTCATTGGATGAGGATGATTGATCTCATGATCATGAATGTGGAGACACTAAAGCAAGTATGTAGGTATTTATTGGAGAATAAGTTCACTGAACGTGGCTCACTAAGGAATACCTAATAGAATTTTACTTGTCTGTCAATAGGAATTCCTGTAGTGATAGTAGTACAAGTGATCCTTGGACTTGAGATCATCATAGTATCTTCTGTATGATGAATTATACTTTGACTTATTCCTTAATTAAGACCCTTAGGGTATATCAAAGGGTATGCTTGGGTATAATAAGTTGTACATGGAAATAATGTATGATTAATAAAGAATCTACTACTTCTAGTAAAAGAAGAGAAATATCCTATGTTATTTGATAAATGACAACCCAGTAGTTCTTCGCCAAGGCGGAATGAAATTCGAAAGGATTTTTTAATTTGCATTATTTGGAGTTGTGCATTTAAGAATTGAATACATATAATTAAATAAAATAAGACTTGACAGTAATTCCATGTCTTATATTTAATTGGGACATTGTATGGTGGAAGGATATAATTATACGAGAACTATTTACTCAAAGGTTCTTTTATGATTAATGTTGAAATCTATATTATCCGGAGAAAGTCATTTAATCGCTAGGGAGGCTTATCCTATTGTAGAATAAATATTATTTATTTAAATAAATTAATTGTTTAATTTATTTATTTAAATAAGATTAGAATTGTTCTAATTAATTTATTTACAAGGTTTAATACTGAGGAGAACCTAATGGGTCATACCACAAAAGGAAGAATATTTATTTAAGAAGTAAATGACATAATCGTAATAATAATAAAGTTAAGTGTATTTAATTTAATCTATGGTGATAGAATAAATTAAATAGCATAATATTTATTATTTAATATTTTGGAAATATTAAATATAAATTAATAAGAGGAGTCTTATTATTATTATTACTATTATTATTATTTAATTCCTAAAGGAGTTTGGGAATTAATTAATAAAAGTACTTTCATATATTCTAATAACTTTAGGAGAGTAATTAATTAAAAGAGTTTAATTAATTATTTCTAATAAGATTGGGAGCCTAATTAATTAAAGGAGTTTAATTAATTAAAATAAAACCTAATTCCTTAATTGTTAATGAGGGTTGCTTACATCTATAAATAAGAGGAGTCTTATTATGGGTGAGGGTTGTTGTTGATGCTTTCACAACAGACATGATTCCAATTGTTGGAGAGTACGCCTTTTTCTATAGAGATAGAAAAACTAGGGTTTGAGCTAAACTCCCATCTTCTCGAATCTTTGTTCTTCCTTGGTGGATCAAATCTAGAAGTCAAACACTTGGGTGGATAACGTTGATCAAAGGAAGGAATCAAACCCGGTGGATTCAAGTTGAAGCGAAGAGGATTGAAGGTGAACTCGTACTTGAGGAAGCTAGTTTCTACAAATGTATGAATCTGATTTCCATCTCTTTTCTATTGATTGATAATTATGCACATTGTATGATCATGGTGATGGGTTTGTGTGAAAATTTTAAATTCCTATTTTATTGCGCTTCTGCACCTTTTGTGTAATTTGATTGCATGATTGCGCTATATACAAACCCAACAATGTATATATGTACCCTAAAAAATTGGGAAGCACTTACCTTGAACGAGGAGGAGAATCTGGCCAGTGGAAGGTGGCTGCTGTAACGACCCCAAAATAGGTCCATTCCATCCAACCCATTCTGAGTCGCCAAATATATGGTACGAAAAACAACTACAACTTTATTACAACAATTGTCGTGCAAAATACAACAACACATATGCTGTGAGTTTGGATACCAATATATACCAAATGTAACTCTGGACACCAACTTGGATAACACGTCACCATGACACCTTACATAAAGGTACAGTCAAAAATTGTTTTAGAAATTAGAATCTTTGGGAAGTGCTCAAGAGAAACCTTCGTACATGGGAGGCCATGCTTTTAGGTTATGGTAGATATCATATGGCCACAGAATTATCCTTGGTTGACCCAATAGACCCCTAAAGAAAAGCGAGAAGATTACTATCATATTCTTCCCGATGGCGAGTCTTCTCTTGATATATCATTATCTCCACTTGTCTCTAATTTGGTATTATACTCCAAACAAACACCAAGATTATATAGGTAGTGCTTGTAAATATACTCGTGAAGTGGATGAGCACAACCATGTCTTATAATAACACGAGTTTGTATGTCATTAGACATCTTGTATGATAGTGACAAAACACCCTTCCAAAGTTGGGTTAGCCTCACCTATTTAATTCACCAAAATAACTATTAAATGATGTATAAAATCAACACACTAAAGCCCTCAATAAAATTATTTTCATACTCTTTAGGGAGAACCTCAACAACTATAGACCATGATTCTATTCCCTTGTTATCCCCCGCTCAACCCATTACACTTTTATTACACGAAAGGAATTGTGAAACAAAAGGGTGAGCACAACTAGCTCGATAAAAATATTATGACTAAAGATAAATAAATTATCAATAGTCTTCATCGGTAATGAATCGGAGATTTAGAACATATGGTAGATGATAAAACTTTTCAACCATAGTTGCGGTGAGACGAGCGATCCATTAAAAGAGTCGAATAGACTATAAAAGTCATTGTCTTCTCCACGTTAAAGTCCACCAACAATATTTTATCCCTGTAACATCAATCAGCAGTTCCTTTCCACAATCATATGAATAACTCATAATCATAATTGTGATTCTAAATTCCTCTTCTCATCCGCCAGGGCGAAGATAATTTTCATCACCTATCTTTACGAAACATCAAATATCATGGTTATACCAAATCACGAGTTCACATTCATAATCATACTAATAAATTCATCTTTGCTTACCACGAATTCAAAGATATTCATCAACAGTTCATCTTTACACCTCTGAATTTAAAGATATTCAACAACGAGTCATCTTTGCATTACGAGCAAAGATATTCATCAATAATTCATCTTTGCACTTGAAATTTAAAGATATTCAACAACAGGTCATCTTTGCTGTGAGCCAAAGATATTCATATATCAAAGAAATACATAATCATTTGAGAGTTATATAACAATAATTATAACCATGTTGATCAATTCACCTTTGCACTTAAGCTAAAAATATTCAATTGTAAATTCAATGGTCATGATCATACCGGTCAACAATTCAACTTTAGCACTCTTGGCAAAGAGAACCTATGGTCACGATCATACCAATAATCTACCCATCTTTACACTCAGTCGAGAAATATCATCATTAGGGTTATAAGAATGTTATATAAAATAATATAATCAAAACATGGTTTTAATTTCAAGAGTAAGATTCATAAATCAGCGATAATTTGGTTAGGAGAAGAAACCGATTTGTTGTGAATAGTACCCCGTATTAAATGCATAGTCCCGTATCGTGCGTAGTAACCTCGACACGAAAAGATAAAGTTTCATAATAAAATTCATATCCATATTTATAACACCTTAATCCAAATGTTATAAATCACTTAGAAATCTCATAATCTAATATTATTAATATTATAATAATATTTTAATCATTTCTCAAACTTATAAATAATTTAATCCAATTATTTACACTTTAATAATTAATGCATTTAATCATCTAAAATGCCGAACTCATAAGATTTCATCATCATTAACCAAAACCCTCATAAAAATCTGCATATATCTCATATATGATTCTCAAAAGCCAATAAATCATATTTTCAATTTTCTTACTTCACATAACATATTTAATTCATTTACTCATAACTAGAATATTTTCATGAAAAATACCAAATCGATTCTAAAAATATTTCTTTTACGGGATTTAGCATAAAATAGTCCCATATTGAACATATATTTTTCTCGAAATTTTAAAAATTCATTTACTATTTTTCATATGGCCAAAACCATAGAATATTTAAACATTTATCATAAATTGTACTTTTATCCAAAAATTTGAAATTCACAAGAGTACAATCGATATTATATAGATGTACTCTCAATAAAAATTTTATCAATTTTGGAGTTAACATGAGGAGTTATATATAGTTACTTTTAAAATAGTCTTTTCTCATAAAATCCATAACTCTAATCTATACATCAAAAATACCTCAAAATAATCATAGTGGTGTAAAATTCAAGAATGATCGAAACATGGATACAATCAAAGCTAGTATCCGAATAGATATTTTAGAGCGAAAAGAAGAAATTTTATTTTTGGTGAATAGTGCCGAGTATCACGTGAATAGTCCAAGTATCGTGAATAGTAACTCAAACACCAAAAGATAGAAATTCCACAAAAACATCTTCACGCTTCATGAATAGTACTCGTGAATAGTAACTTCGTGAATAGTAACTCATGAATAGTAACTTCGTGAATAATAACTTTCATGAATAGTACTCGTATTCGTACATAATCTTAGTATATCGTAAATAATGTCATATCGTAAATAGTATTATATACATGAATAATATGTCGATATCATGAATAGTGCAGTATCGTGAATAGTAACCCCGAGCTCAAAAGATAGAAATTCCACAAAAAAAACATCTTCACGCTTCATGAATAGTACTCGTGAATAGTAACTTCGTGAATAGTAACTCATGAATAGTAACTCATGAATAGTAACCCAGACATGAAAAAGTTCCAAATTTGATAAAAGTTCGAACGATATTTCAAAACATAATGATATTGAAGAAATAATATCATTCTGAAAAAATAATATCCCTTACTACCCTTACCTCAAAAGAATCGATTGCCGGAAGGAAGGTCAAGGAGTGATCTTTGAATGAAACTTGTCTTGAAACAACAACTCACCAAGTATCTAAATACTCACAAAATACACTTTCGATAATCTAGAGAAAAGAGAAAACTTATGAATTACGGTGTGATTTTCAATTCTAACTTAGCCCTCTATTTATAGGAAAATGTTAGCCTGCGTGAAGCAGACTTGACTGCTACACGATGGCTTTACACATTACTATTACACCACCAAAAATCAGCCATCTTCCCAACAACCAAAAGTGGGGCCCACCCATTTCTAGAATTTTCCACCAAAATCATTTATAAACCTAATTTTGAATCATTCACCTCTTAAAATTCATAATAAATTATCGCTCATTTTAACGGTTCAAAATTTGTGGACATATACTCAACTTATATATGTATAACATATCCAAAAATTACAACGATCAACGGTGGGATCAAAATTTATAACTCACGCAATATAGTGAAGAACACCTTTTTTTTTTGGACTATTAGTCCTTGGGACGAGTTCATTCAAAATTTCACCACGAAATATCTACAAAGAATTTTTGGGTGATTCAAATTTCTACAGATTAGCTTACTTCTAGGGCTTTCTTTTGATATATGGCTCATCTCTTAACTCATTATACAAAGAGTTATGGATTTTACAAAATCAAGTAATAAACTAATTTTACGAAAATCCCATATTTTGTTCTCCATTTTGACAAATCTTGATAAAACACCTCATCATTAATTCCTTCACTTATAAATACATAAATAAATCCATCATTTATATCCACATCAAATAAATATTTTCTTATCATATAAATCAATAATTAATTATTTCTAAATAATATTACGAGAATCACAATTATAATGACCGGTAGTTCCCAGAAGAGGGGCTTTCGATAAGGATATCTCCTTCTTGGCGGCGCAATTAGGTGACCAAACCTCTTCTTAGAAGCAGAACTTTCTAGACATTGCCAATAATGCTATCTAATAATATTATTCAAATAATATGAATTATTGATTTGATAATGGAAATCTTGTGCGATGACAATTATTGAACAATGATAATATAAAATATCAACGCGGCAATTATTGAACGATAAAATAAAATATTGAGCAGTAATTCTTGTAACAATTATTGAGTAGTGCCTTCTTACGTAAGGATTTAATAATTCAAAAATCTTTGTAAAAGCCGGTACTCTTCTTGTGCAAACACGCGTATTCTTGTATTTTAACCATCGAATTATTCAACGATTGTTACTTGATAGCGATTACGTCGTTATTTATAAAACTTAATTTTGTCGTTTTCTTCATCCAGGCGGTTATTACATTATGGGGCCCACAAATAGCTGCTATGGCAAATCGTCACGAATATTCCCCAAGCGAGAAAGAATATTCCATGACCAAACGAATATTCCTAAGCAATAATGAATATTTTATAACCACTTGCTTATTTTGAAATATTTGCGTATTTAACCCCCTAACTATCCACATTAATCAAATCAACCCTTACTATTTCAAAATAATAAATAAAGGAAATTCCTTTTTATTTAAAAATTTTTCGGTCTCTGACCCTCCTCCTTATGAAATTTCGTCCTCGAAATTTACGTTACTAGTATTTCAAAGAGTTGAGAATACCTTGTTTTCATTCGATTTCATTTTTTTCTGTCATCATGATTTCTCCATTGCTCATCTCACGTATTTAGGATATCATTCTAGAATACAACTTCAAAACAAGGGTTAATTGAACAAATTAACATATCACATAATATCCGATATTATGGTGACCAACAATTAAGCTTAGGTAGGACACACTAGCCAAGGATTTACTCATCTCTCCCCTCTAGTTCTATTCCCGATCTCGCCAGAGATCATATCCCCTAGCTCTCGATACCAGCTGTAACTCTGGACACCAACTTGTGTCGACACCTCACATTGATACTGTCGGTTTGCCATGCATGAGCAGGCGTCCCCTACGGAGAGTGCGGCGGTGCATCCCCATCAACAGAAGTCACCAGCGACGAGAGGCTGGGGCTCTTTACTTATAGCTCGATACCAAGCAGTATGCGCGACCCCAAAATAGGTCCATTCCATCCAACCCATTACGAGTGCGCCAAATATATGTAGTACGAAAAACAACTACAACTTTATTACAACAATTGTCGTACAAAATACAACAACACATATGTTGTGAGTTTGGATACCAATATATACCAAATGTAACTCGGACACCAACTTGGATAACACGTCACCATGACACCTTACATAAAGGTACGATCAAAAAATTGTTTTAGAAATTAGAATCTTTGGGAAGTGCTCAAGAGAAACCTTCGCATGGGAGGCCATGCTTTTAGGTTATGGTAGATATCATATGGCCACGAATTATCATGGTTGACCCAAATAGACCCCAAAGAAAAACGAGAAGATTACTATCATATTCTTCCCAATGGCGAGTCTTCTCTTGACATATCATTATCTCCCTTTGTCTCTAATTTGGTATTATACTCCAAACAAACACCAAGATTATATAGGTAGTGCTTGTAAATATACTTAAAGCAAGTGGATGAGCACAACCATGTCTTATGATAACACGAGTTTGTATGTCATTAGACATCTTGTATGATAGTGACAAAACACCCTTCCAAAGTTGGGTTCGCCTCACCCTATTTAATTCACCAAAATAACTATTAAATGATGTATAAAATCTGACACACTAAAGCCCTCAATAAAATTATTTTCATACTCTTTAGGGAGAACCTCAACAACTATATAGACCATAGATTCTATTCCTTGTTATCCCCAGCTCAACCCAGCTACACTTTTATTACACGAAAGGAATTGTGAAACAAAAGGGTGAACACAACTAGCTTCGATAAAAATATTATGACTAAAGATAAATAAATTATCAATAGTCTTCATCGGTAATGAATCGGGAGATTTAGAACATATGGTAGATGATAAAACTTTTCAACCATAGTTGCGGTGAACGAAAGCGATCCATTAAAAAGTCGAATAGACTATAAAGTCTATTGTCTTACTCCACGTTAAAAGTCCACCAACAATATTTTATCCTGTAACATCAATCAACAGTTCCTTTCCACAATCATATGAATAACTCATAATCATAATTGTGATTCTAAATTCCTCTTCTCATCCAGGACGAAGATAATTTTCATCACCTATCTTTACCTGAAACATCAAATATCATGGTTATACCAAATCACAGTTCCTGTTCATAATCATACTAATAAATTCATCTTTGCACCACGGTCAAAGATATTCATCAACAGTTCATCTTTACACTACAGGCTAAAGATATTCAACAACGGGTCATCTTTGCATTACGAGCCAAAGATATTCATCAATAATTCATCTTTGCACTTCAAATTAAAGATATTAAACAACAATGAGTCATCTTTGCACAACGAGCCAAAGATATTCATATATCAAAGAAATCATAATCATTTCGGAAGTTATATAACAATAATTATAACCATGTTGATCAATTCACCTTTGCACTTAAGCTAAAAATATTCAATTGTAAATTCAATGGTCAAATGATCATACCGAATCAACAATTGACTTTAGCACTCTTGGCCAAAGAGAACCTATGGTCGCGATCATACAATAATCTACCCATCTTTACACTCAAGTCAAAGAGAAATATCATCATTAGGGTTATAAGAATGTTATATAAAAATAATATAATCAAAACATGGTTTTAATTTCAAGAGTAAGATTCATAAATCAGCGATAATTTGGTGGAAGAAGAAACCAATTTGTTGTGAATAGTACCCGTATTAAATACATAGTCCGTATCGTGCATAGTAACCTCGACACGAAAAGATAAAGTTTCATAATAAAATTCATATCCATATTTATAACACCTTAATCCAAATGTTATAAATCACTTAGAAATCTCATAATCTAATATTATTAATATTATAATAATATTTTAATCATTTCTCAAACTTATAAATAATTTAATCCAATTATTTACACTTTAATAATTAATGCATTTAATCATCTAAAATGCCAAACTCATAAGATTTCATCATCATTAACCAAAACCCTCATAAAAAATGCATATATCTCATATATGATTCTCAAGCCAATAAATCATATTTTCCAATTTTCTTACTTCACATAACATATTTAATTCATTTACTCATAACTAGAATATTTTCATGAAAAATACCAAATCAGTTCTAAAAATATTTCTTTTAAGGATTTAGCATAAAATAGTCCCATATTGAACATATATTTTCTCGAAATTTTAAAAATTCATTTACTATTTTTCATATGGCCAAAACCATAGAATATTTAAACATTTATCATAAATTGTACTTTTATCCAAAATTTGAAATTCACAGTACTAGCGATATTATATAGATGTACTCTCAATAAAAATTTTATCAATTTTGGAGTTAACCGCATGAGGAGTTATATATAGTTACTTTTAAAATAGTCTTTTCTCATAAAATCCATAACTCTAATCTATACATCCAAAAATACCTCAAAATAATCATAGTGGTGTAAAATTCAAGAATGATCAAAACATGGATACAATCAAAGCTAGTATCGAATAGATATTTTAGGCGAAAAGAAGAAATTTTATTTTTTGGTGAATAGTCAGAGTATCGTGAATAGTCCAGTATCGTGAATAGTAACTCAAACCAAAAGATAGAAATTCCACAAAAAACATCTTCACGCTTCATGAATAGTACTCGTGAATAGTAACTCGTGAATAGTAACTCATGAATAGTAACTCGTGAATAGTAACTTCATGAATAGTACTCGTATTTCGTACATAGTACCGTATCGTAAATAATGTCATATCGTAAATAGTATTATATACATGAATAAGTGTCGATATCATGAATAGTGCTAGTATCGTGAATAGTAACCCAAACTCAAAAGATAGAAATTCCACAAAAAACATCTTCACGCTTCATGAATAGTACTCGTGAATAGTAACTCGTGAATAGTAACTCATGAATAGTAACCCCGAGCATGAAAAAGTTCCAAATTTGATAAAAAGTTCCAACGATATTTTGGTATAATGATATTGAAGAAATAATATCATTACGAAAAAATAATATCCCTTACTATCCCTTACCTCAAAAGAATCGATTACTTGAAGGAAAGGTAGGAAGTGATCTTTGAATGAAACTTTATCTTGACGACAACTCACCAAGTATCTAAATACTCACAAAATACACTCGATAATCTAGAGAGAAAAAGAGAAAACTTATGAATTACGGTGTGATTTTCAATTCTAACTTAGCCCTCTATTTATAGGAAAATGTTAGCACGAAAGCAGACTTGACTCGCTACACGATGGCTTTACATTACTATTACACACCAAAAATCAGCCATCTTCCCCAACAACCAAAAGTGGGGCCCACCCATTTCTAGAATTTTCCACCAAAATCATTTATAAACCTAATTTTGAATCATTCACCTCTTAAAATTCATAATAAATTATCACGCTCATTTTAACGGTTCAAAATTTGTGGACATATACTCAACTTATATATGTATAACATATCCAAAAATTACAACGATCAACGGTCGGATCAAAATTTATAACTCACATAATATATTTGAAGAACACTTGATTTTTTTTGGACTATTAGTCCTTGGACCGATTTCATTCAAAATTTCACCACGAAATATCTACAAAGAATTTTTGGGTGATTCAAATTTCTGATTAGCTTACTTCTAGGGTTTTCTTTTGATATATGGCTCATCTCTTAACTCATTATATATTAAAGAGTTATGGATTTTACAAAATCAAGTAATAAACTAATTTTTACGAAAATCCCATATTTTGTTCTCCATTTCGACAAATCGATAAAACACCTCATCATTAATTCCTTCACTTATAAATACATAAATAAATCCATCATTTATATCCACATCAAATAAATATTTTCTTATCATATAAATCAATAATTAATTATTTCTAAATAATATTACGAGAATCACAATTATAATGACAAAGCGGGTTCGGAAAGAGGGGCTTTCAATAAGGATCTCTCTTCTTGGCGGCGCAATTAGGTGACCAAACCTCTCCTTGAACAGTAACTTTCTAGACATTGCCAATAATGCTATCTAATAATATTATTCAAATAATATGAATTATCGATTTGATAATGGAAATATCTTGTGCGATGACAATTATTGAACAACAATAATATAAAATATCAACGCGGCAATTATTGAACCAATAAAATAAAATATTGAGCAATAATTCTGTAACAATTATTGAGTAGTGCCTTCTTACGTAAGGATTCAATAATTCAAAAATACATGTAAAAGCGGTGCTTCTTCGTGCAAACACGATATTATTCGTATTTTAACCATCGGGTATTCCAACGGTGTTACTTGATAGCGATTACGTCGTTATTTATAAAAACTTAATTTTGTCGTTTTCTTCATCAAATGATTATTACATTATGGGGCCCATAAATACCGCTGCGCAGAGTGCATGCGAATATTCCCCGACAGAAAAGAATATTCCACGACAAAACGAATATTCCCAAACAACAATGAATATTTTATAACCACTTGCTTATTTTGAAATATTTGCGTGTATTTAACCCCTAACTATCCACATTAATCAAATCAACCCTTACTATTTCAAAATAATAAATAAAGGAAATTCCTTTTATTTAAAAAATTTGAGGGTCTTACAGTGCAGTCTAGGCCTACGGTGGGGTGGTTGTGGAGGGAGAGGGAGGGTGGGGGAGGGGGATTTCTTTGGCCGTGGGGAGGGGATGGTGGGGTGGGAGGAAGGGGTGGGGTTGTGGTGGGTGTGAGGCCAGGGGGGAGTTGGGAGGGGAGTAGGGAGGGTGAGGAGGTGGGGGGCAGGTGGTAGGGGGAGAAGGGGGGTGTGGGTGGTAGGACGGGTGGGGGGGGGGGGTGGGGATGAGAGAGGAATGAGAGATAGAGAATGAGAGTGAGATTGAGAGAGAGATTGTGTGGTTGAAATGAAAAGTGTTGGAGAAGAAAATGACTTAATAGATTTTATTCGTTAATTCCGATGGAATTTTCGTCGAAAATAATTCCCTCGGAAATAACTTTAGTTCGTCAAAATTAGTTTTTGTGCTAGCGGGAAACTTGGCGCCACTTGTGGAGTTCGAGTTCCGACAAAATTCTGTCAGAATTATACTATTTTTGTGGGACTTATCTTCGACACATTATTCCCTCGGAAATAAGTTAATTTCGACGGAACGTAATCTGTCAAAAATAGTCATTTTCCTTGTAGTGGGATTGTTAAACCTGATGAAAAGGTAGTGTTTTGCTTGTAACAGTGCAATGGGGAGGAGCTCGAGGAAACATTCGACTCAGGAGGTGTCCCCCACTCCATTAGTGATATAAAAAAAGAAGTTGTGCAAGAAAAAGTAGAACCAGCTCTAGAATTCTTTAAGGATAAGCCAAGACCTCAGCACAATGAATTAGAAGAAGTTGATTTGGAAACAGATGGAAGAGCACCATGATCAACTTATGTCAACAAAGAACTGAATGTTAATAAGTAGGAGGAGTTCGTGAAATTACTGCGAGAGTATATGGATGTTTTTCCTTGGAACTATGACGAGATGCCTGGGATTGACAAAGAGCTAGTAGAGCATAATCTGAACATAAGCCCGGGAATTAAGTCAGTAAAGCAAGCGCCTCATAACAATGCACCAGAAGTTGAAATAAAAATAAAGGAGGAGATCAAGAAGTTGTTAGAAGTGGGGTTCATCAAGCTAATTCAACTTCCAAGATGGCTATCCAGCATTGTACCAGTAAAGAAATCCAACAGACAGTTACGAATATGTGTGGATTTCAGAGACTTGAACAAGGCATGCCTGTTGCCTCTTTTTTAGTTCAAACAAAAGAGCTCTAACTCATGCAAGTATACATGTGTCAACAAGCAATACAGAGTAAGTCGAGTATCGATCCACGGAGAAAGTTGCTAAATTAAATTATTATGCATCAACTAAATCACTTTGTTTATATGCTTCAACTAATAATTATGATTATGATTGTAATTTACTCTAAAATAAAATAATAACTAAAAGATGAATAAAAATGTAATAAATCAAATCTGAAAATAATGGGATCCTAACTTCATTTAATAGTTCATCTAACTATCACCATCATGCAAGAATATTCACATATCACAGGAAACTAGCCAAGAGCACTAAAGTAGACATAACCATTTTTCAATGTATTATGACCTACTTACATAACATCCACATGCAATAGATACCATGTAATCATCAATATAACCAAAATCACTATATGTCTATGTGAAATTGCAGCAATATTGAAATTAAGCACAAGCCCTTATATAACTCATACGGTGAAACAGTATATGTCTATCTGATTCATGAAATACAAAGCTAAGCAAAACAGCCCCATATACGCATGTTATCATGATTATAATTCATACTCGTATGTTATTTTTCAATTCCATACAAGCACCTAAAATGAATGGTGATCAATCATTCATACATGCAAATCAACCATGATAGAAATTCCTTATGATACGCAAAACAGTCCAGCAACCAGACCATAAGTTAGACTACATATTAAAATCCGTTAGAATCCCATAATGGAGTTTAGTTCATGACTGAACCAAAAGCCATTATGGGATCAAAGCAATACATGGATAATAAACAAACAATTAAAATAGAGAAGATAGAATTGATCAAACACAATTGCTGATTACAATCCAGATGTAACGTTCAAATCCACACTAAAATCCAGCAAGACAACAGTAGTTTATCCACAGTGATTGAAATCCAAAAGAAGAAGTAGATAATATGGAGATTATGCTTGGTTCTACGTTGGAATTCTCTCAAAGTGTAAACTCTAGTTCTCAATATGAAAACATGTAAAACTCATGAATAATAATAAATGCGGTACCAACCAAAATTATTTTAACCAACCCAAACTCTTAAAATTTAAAAATTAAAATAAAAGCAGATCAAGTGACCTCGGATGTCGCGCCGCGCTAGCCTTCCCCTTGTATTCTCATGCAAGCGCAAGACATTGTAAAGTCTGTCCAATCCGGGTGATCGCGTATTTCGAGTATTGGTCTCTGTATTTGTCTTGTGATGCGACTTCTGCAGTTTGGATTCTGGTTCTGCTGCTGCTTCTGATTCTGTCATGCTGCTCATCCTTGTCATACTACTCAAAGTCAATTGTCCACCAATGCTTGGTTTCTTTGCTCCACTCGATCCTCATACCTCCATTAGCTTCACTGCCACCAACCAATGCTAAGCTCATGCCATTTCCTGTACTTTTGCACCAAACGAGTTCTCAGTACATGCAATGCAAAACAAAACAAAATGCAACTAAAAACACACTAAAATGTACTTGAGATGGGCACAGTTCTCGTGAATTGATATCCAATAAGTAGGTATAAAACCCACTTATCAAATACCCCCAAACTTGAACTATTGCTTGCCCTCAAGGAATACATACTATATAAACACTGCAAATACAACTACATGCTATGTAACTAAATCATGATGCAAACGAGTCTCACATTGTTCCAGCTATAACATAATTTCAGTCCAAAATGCCTCAACGAATTATCCAGATTCAAGAATACAAATTCAAACCAAACTATAGGCATAATATCATACACTCAGATAATTCATATATGCTATAGAAATGTTGTGTGTGTGTGTTGTGTTCACCAATACTTGATTTAAGCAAAAATACACATGCTAAATTGCTCAAAACAGAAAATTATAGTCTAAATCAAGACTTATGTGTACTTATGCAACAAAGACTATTCCAACATATCAAAACAAACTAAGGTTCAACAATGGGCTTAACTGCTTAATTGTTACTCACGGGGGCGATTTCGCTCTTTCCTGCAGTGTTTATTGCTATTTTTTCTTCTTTTTCTTTTGCTGTTTTTTTTTTCACATGACTGTGCAATGCCTTATTCCATTAGGCCAACAATGCTACCCCTTAGCGAGCTTTCAACCAACGACTCCTAGACCTAGGGCGCTAGGTGTTAAGACACCCCTACGGGTGTACTTACTCAAGTAGCCAGGGCCCCAAAATAAGACTAGCCACATTATTGCTATATATATATATATTTTATTTTTTTATTTTTTTTTACATAGCATACCCATGTTTTTCCAAAGTTTGAATATCAATGTTCTGCACAGTTTAAGTCCATGTTCCACACATTTCTCTTTTTAAAACCACATTGTCTATTAAGCAATGCAACACATCATTCTTATGCCTACAAGCAATTGTGAATAAGCCAGTGCAAACCGAAAGCATTTAAACAGCATTATGAATTTCATCGTATAAAACATTATATCTCAGTTCATGTTATCTAAAATACTCAACAATCCTTCAAAATTCACTATCATAATCGTCCAAAGCAAAATTTCCATAAAGCAAGACTTTGTGAGATATGCAAACTAAAAAAAAATTCAGCAAATTTTATCTAACACATAAACATGCAAACTTTAAAACTAAACATGAAACATGCAAATACTAAATGCAACTATACTACTACCTCAATACCCCCAAACTTATAATATTCATTATCCCAATGAATGAAGGTAAAAGGGTTAAAGAAAAATCCTTTAATGCTCAGCTACACCACCCTCTTCGGGTGGTGAATCCGGTGGTGGATATGGCACGGTTGTCCCAAACTGAGGCCACTCAAGCGTTGTCCCTTGTAGTGAAAATGCCTTCGCCAATGACCTCGTCAAACCAGTAGCAAACGCTGCGAAGTTGTCGTACATGGCATCGACCTCGCGCTCCAACCTTCGGGGCTGTCGATCCCCAGTAGTAGCAACTGCTTAAGTTAACGGGCCTACCTCATCTGTCTGGGAAGGCTGTGGTGGAGGTGCTGCGAATGTAGGTTGCATGATGAACCCTCGTCCTCTCGGGTGCGGTGCACCTCCTGACCAATCCTTAAATTTTTCAATGGTTACGTGAGTGATATCTTGGCTCGGGTTTTGCATCTGTTCATTGTCCCAATGGCGGCCTTGATGAGCACACAACATAGCCACAACCGACACGTGTAGAATACTCCTTGTAGTACTTCCCCACAAATAACGTAGCATATTTTGGTGAATCAGGTGGCCCACATCAATGTATTTGCCGGTAATTATGCCCCACAGGATGATTGCCCTCTCCGCTGTGATTTCAAGCTGATGCGAAGACGGAACTAGTTTTGTACATATGAACAAATTCCACGCCTTTGCATATCAATTCAGGGTTGCGACTGGGAATATGCGAGGCTAATTCATGTTGGCTTTATAAGTCCACTTCGTGCCTGGCACACACAACTCAGCAATAACCATTTCCAAGTCTGTTTCCAAATGTGCACCTTCGACCCAATTGGCATACCTTATTGGTGGTGTGTCAGTAATCCGAAAAACTGCTCTGATGGCAGGAGGTCTGAAATCTATTTCAAAACTGCGAACCATAGATAGACCGCTCATGGTGACTTTAGCATTGTCATAGAACTCTAGAACTATACTCATCGGAATAGGCGTAGGAGTGGCAGTCAATTCAAACCCGCCCCTCTCTTGAATCATCTGCCACAGCTGACCATCCTATTTCTCCGATTTGAATCCCCTTTCTTTCACAAATGTTTTGGCTATAATTCTGTAATACTTTGTTTGTGCTTCGAAACTCAGAAATTTGGTATGATCCACTACATCCTCCCCTTGACTGCTAGAGGATGACGACGATGAAGAAGAGGAAGAACGTGCTCTTTTTGGACCCATTTGCAATTGATAGAGAGGCGAAGAGGACTTGCACGATAGATATTTCTCACTGAAAGTCTTGTTGACCCCAAACTTATTTACGCAGACAACCCAAACGAAAACCCTAGGTTTTATAGAGTAGCAATCAAGCGTGAGTCCGAGATTTGAAAGTGGAGAGAATCATGGGTAGTCGAGGAGAGATTGATGGCTTCAAGTTGTAACTATGGAGATGAAGAGTAAATGCGGTTATGGGAGAACATATGAAATCGCCTCTGTTATTTCAAGTGAGAGACCAAATGAGCCACAACACGGTCTTTTTTTTTAAAAAAAAATTCAAGATCCAGTGTCGCGCGTGTGACGCCCCCGAAACAGGTATACATCACCCATCTTGAAGTCGCCAAATACATGGTACAAAAATACAAAATACAACTTTATAATACAATATGCCGTGTGTAACATACGACAAAACATAAGTCGAGAGTTTAAACAAGAATATTGCCTTCTAGACAATATCCACTCTCAATGGAGTCCTCATAGACAGTATACAAACTCAAATTTAGTCCTCATTACATTTATTATCACACTATTTAACAGAATAGTGAGGACTACTAATGCTATCATCTGGACCGTCACTCTGTTCCCAGACTCGTCCCAACTATATTCTCATTTCCTGAAGAGAACAATGAAGGAAAGGGTGAGCTCAACTAGCCCATTAAGAAATATTATGACTAAGATAATGCAGAATAAATTATCATTAGACATCAAGTTTAACAGCAGCGGAACAAACAATCGATTAAAAGAGTCAAGTAGAGAATAAAATCTACTATCTTTTATGATTTAAAAAGTTTTTCATCACTTTTATCACTGAGACTCAGCTTAATAAATAATCCACATCATCAAATCATCCCTGCACTACAAGCCAAGGATATTCTTTTAGTATCACGACCACGAATTATCCACGCACTACGGGCCAAAGATAATCGCGTTTTCATCAACGGTCCTAATCATGCCATAAAATAATTCATCTTCGCACCCTTGGCCGAAGAGAATCCATAGCCATAATCATACTAAAAACTCTCCATCAATGCACTACAGGCCAATGAGGACTTTTTCCACATCATTTGTAACATTATGGTCATGATTATACCGAATAATCCCCGGTCATAATCATACCAAGTCCATCTATGCACTATAGGCCACAGATGACTTTCAACATAATATAAACATGAGGATGATGACAAATACATGATAATTCAATAAAATAAGTTCAAGAATTAATTTATCCAGGAATTAATAACGTCCAAATTGTCAACATGATACTTCTTTGTAGAGTAAAATTCAAGAATAATTTTCATGCACCAAAAATAATTTGGACAGAAAAGAATTAATTTTTTATCGTGAATAGTACCCCATGAATAGTACTTCAGGAATAGTACCTCGTGAATAGTACCCCAACATAAAAAGTACTCCAAATACCCGAGTGAATAATATGCAGGTGAATAGTAATTTCGGTGAATAGTAACTCGTGAATAGTATTCTGGAATGAAAAGTGCCCCGAATACCCAAGTGAATAATACTAGAGTGAATAGTAATCGGGTGAATAGTAACCCATGAATAGTAACTCATAACAAAAAATACCAAATAAAATGATATTTCATGACGAGTATAGAAGTCAAAACTTTAACCAACTGAGTATAATAAAGAATGGAATAACAAAAGAAATCACCAGGCATGCGGTACTTCGCATAGATAGGTTATCCCAACAGAATAATAAATAACGGAACTGTGCAAGCGTAATACGTAATACATGCCAAGCGCAGAATATTACAACAGAATAATAAAGAATGGAATAACAACAGAAATCACCATGCATACGGTACTTCGCATAGACAGGTTATTCCAACAGAATAATAAAAAACGGAACCAGGTCCGACGTAAAATGCACAGAAAGGATATTCCAATAGAATAATATAGACGAAACCAGGTCCGGTGTAAAACGCACAGACAGGATATTCTAACAGAATAATAAAGACGGAACCAGGTCCGGCGTAAAACGCATGAGTGCAAGGATATTCAGCGGAATAATAATAAAGGCGGAACTGGAGTTGACGTAAAAGCGCATGAACATGACATTCAACAGAATAATAAAGAATGGAATAACAATGAGAATTTCACCGTGTATGCGGTACTTGGCGATGGCGGAGTTATTCCATAGAATAATAAATAATGGAATAACAAAAGAATTTCACCTAGTATAGGGTAGAGTAGCGTATCTGAGGTTATTCCAATGAGAATAATAAAGAATGGAATAATGAAGTTCTCTTCATGAATATAAAAAAATACCCTTACCTCAAAAAAGAAGACTGGATACTGGAATAGTGAGGTAGAAGGCTTCTCTTCTTCTTTTTCTCTATAGATTTCTCTCTATAACAATGGCTCTATAGCTTTGGTGAATTGGTGAGAAATAAAGGAAGAATGAGATTCTATTTATAGAAAAATATAGTTTTAATAATTGCACATTTTGGGGCTCAAAAAATTACAGTACAATACCTCTAACTTTTTCTTCATTTTTAATTTAGTCCTGCAAGTATTATAAAACTTGCACCACCTCCCCTAATAGTAAATACTGTGATTCAATAGTAAATCATGTGAACAAATAGTTCTAAACATGTGAATATATGAATTACAGTATAGTACCTCCATCTATACCTCCATTTTTAACTTAGTTATGCAAGTATTATCAATTTTGCACCAACTCCCCTAATATTAACAAGAATGTGAATCAATAGTACACACATGTGAACAAATAGTTATAATCATGTGAATTAGTAGCAATTAATTGCTCATTTATCCTATAAATTCCCTGATTTATCAATATAACCCTCAGACATCAATTATCATCGGAATAGATGTCGATTTCCACTAACACTAATAATCCCAACACAATGGAACTATCAAATTCATCTTTAATCAACACGAACTTATTCATCATTAATATTATAACTCACAATATTTAACAAACCGTGTCGTTCGAGGAAAGAGGGCTTTCAATAAGGATTTCTCCTATTGGCGCGCAATTAGGTGACCAAACCTCTCCTGGCGAGAACTTCAGACATTGTAAATATTGCAATTTAATAATATGAATAACTTTGTCGTCTCAAATATTAATTTAATAATATATCATATAATGCAGATGATATTGTGACAATAATCGAATCAATAATATGAGAGATATGATGCAGCAGTTACTGTAGCAATAATTGAGTATAACTGAGTGACTTATCACGTAAGCATCAATAACCAATATCGCGTGCCACTATGCAACCACGCGTATTACTGTACTTTTACTACCGAGTAGTTCAACAGTATTAACGGTAAAACTTCCACCGTTATTTTATAAAATGATAATTCTGTCGTTTTCTTACTACGATAATAATTCCGTTGTGGATTCACCAATGACTGTACCATCGTTCGGATATTCCCCAACACAAAGAATATTCTCCGACCAATCGAATATAATATAACAACTTGCATACTTTGCAGAATTTATAAATACTACCCACAACTAGAACATTATAACAAATCCACACTATAATATTCAAAAAAATATTTCAAGAAATTTAAATCTTTATTCATAAAATTTATTTAATCTCCCTCCTTATGAAAACGCCTCGAAATTTAATGCATTACTGTATTCAGAGCGGATGAGGATACCTTGACTTCATTGATTCTAACTCTTGAGGTATAACCTTTGAGTGTTGAATACGATCCTTCTTATCCAAGATTTTAACACGTATCTCGCATCGTTAAATCTTCCGCTATCTAAATCTAGTTAAATAATAACATGGTTCGGGTCATCGTAACATCGATACGTGAAAAATGTTATAAACACGTGATATACTTGGCGGTAAAAGCGAGTCTATAAGCCACGGTTCCTACTCGATCGATCAAGGATTTCAAATGGGCCGATAAAATTCGGCAATGAAATAATAATTGTTAGAAGAGTTAAGAGAATGCGAACTACTATCTTCTACATGTATTGAATTTAAAAGTTCATCGCTCATCTTTATCCCGTATCAAAATCAATATACATACGAATCAAATATTCATTCGGTTACTTTCACAAACAAAGATATTCACTGATTCAGCGTCATATTCATTTAAACACCTGTTCATTTCAAGACTATAACTAAAGATATTCTTTTTCAGAATCATTCATCTTTCGCATACCAAAGCCAAAGATATTCTTCAGAATCATTCATCTTTACACCACAGCCAAAGATATTCAATAATATCATCATTTCAAATCGCCGGGGACGATGAAAATATTTTTAAAGAATCCAATCTAAAGGAAACAAAATGACAAGGATTGATGATTGAGATCTGGAACAGACTGTTTTATTAACGCTTCTCTGAATAGAGGTATAACTCATGAATAAGAACCTTACAGTTCAAATTTGTGATCAACATTTCAACATAATGATATCATTATCTTAAAAAAATAATATCCCTACTCTCAGAATCCAAGATTAAGGAAAGGCTTCAAGATGTTGAATTTAAACTTCAGATCGAATAAAGAACTCTCACAAAGTATCTAACACTACAAATACGCCAATAATATAAGAGAGCAGAAGAGAGAAAAGCAAGGATTTTCAATTCCCATCTTTGAAATTTCTATTTATATGAAAATTCGTTAGTCCAAGTTAGCGTACTTCGACTCGCTACCACGGGTTTTACCCGCCACTATCAGTTACCCACCATATTTGAAGAAAAATTCAAAGATACTTCTTCTACTCAACCGACAAGTGGGGCCCACGAATTTTCCACCAAAATCAATTATAAACCCTAACTCAAATCAAACACCTTTGAAAATTCATAACAAATCATTCTTCAGACATTTTTAATCTATTCAAAATTGCCGACATATACCAAACTTATATACGTACAATATATCCGTAATCATCATTAAATCCAATCTATTTGATTAAAAATTATAATCCCCAAGTAATATATCTCAAACCCCCGATTTAATTTTTAATACCTAACTGGCAAAATAACAGATAACACACTCAACAATAATTTCCTTTTTCGTTTATAAATCACACATAAACAAATCCATCATTTATATCTACATAAAATAAATATTTTCTTTTATCATATGAATCAATTAATTATTCACAACACATTATTAGTAATAATGCACAACCGTGCCGCTCAGAGCAGGCTTCCGACAAGGATGAAAGCGACTCCCAAACTCTCCTCGATGTAATCCTTTCGCCACATAATGCTATCTAATATTATTCAAATAATATGAAATTATTGATTCTGATAATGGAGATAATGGCAAGGACAACTATTGAACGCTAATAATATAAAATATCAACGCAAGCAATTATCGAATCAATAAATAAAATATCAATAAGAATTCATCGGAAATTATCGAGTAAAGGCTTTCACGTATGATCAATAATTCAATAATTCACACACGTAAAGCATCGCAAGACTCAATGCGACATCAGATTTTAACCAATCCAATGGGGCCTTTTAATTGCAATAACTACTACCAAGTCATATTTTAACCAACTTATATTTCGCTGCTTTCTTCATCCAATCGCTTCAAGCATGGGGTCTAAATGGACGGTCATACCACGATTTAATATTCTCATACATTTAATATATTCCATTTACCAAACTAATATTCCCCGGCTAAAAATGAATATTTTATAAACTACTTGTTTATTTTGAAATATTCTGCAGATTTAACCCTTTAATTCATCCACATTAATTAAATCAACCCTCATTATTTCAAAATAATAAATAAAGGAAATTCTTTTATTTAAAAAAATTTTGGGTCTTACATAAATAGAATCCTTCTTATCCAAGATACACGATCTTTATCCACGCTAAACTTTCTCGCCATTCTCGCCTAGCTTCCTAATTTTAATACATGTTCGGCCATCGTAATATCGACATGGCAGCAATGTTATGAACATGAAATAATTACACGGAAAAAGTCTATAAGCCATGGCCCTTACACTGATCAAGTTGATTTCAAATGGGCCAAGAGTTGAGATTTCTATCTTCATCGATTCTTGTTTCTAAAATAACGCCCTCTTGAACCTTCTTCTTCATATTCATTAGCTCAAGATTCAGTAGCTTGGTAGCTTTAACTTTATCGATTAAAGTTGATTCTACTCAGATATTCGATTATCTTCACGTGGGTCCCTAGAGTCTTTAACTCTATCTTCATCATTTATACAAAATAGGTCTTTATGTTAACAACATCGCACTCGTAAACACATATGATCTTCTACTCAAAGCGTCAGCTACCACGTTTGCTCTTCCACAATGATATTGAATGGTTCGATCGTAGTCTTCAACAGCTCGAGCCAACATCTTTGGTGCATGTTACGTTCGTTTTGGGTGAAGAAAATATTTGAGGGTTTAAGAAATGGGTTTTGTATTGGGGTCAATACAAAATTTGATTTCATGTTCGGGGTAGGCAAGAAGTCTTCAAGAATACGTCAGAATTTTATTAACAATAGAAATATCATTCAAAAGCGTGGACTCTCATCCAAGACTTGGATAACACATATAATGAAGGTTTCTCTAACATGAGTTTTAACGGATAAGTCAAAGTCTAACTTCTATAGAGTCAAATTTAAGCGTTGAGCGCAAGCAAGAGAAATAAAAGAATTGGTAGAACCAAAGATCTCGATAAGGTATAAACTTCGCAAAAATTTATAATTAACTAACTTTGTGCTAACCGTTCGGGTTACTCGCTTTTGAGAAGTCACAAAACGCTCTTCCCTGAAACCATCAACTTTGATTTTGTCCAGTATCGCCTTTGGTGCCACCGTCCCCAATTTGGACTTGACTTCACTATATGATAAAATCGAGCTAAATGACCTTCTCTTCTTGAAATTTCCACTTCTATTATCTTGGCCATGATTACCACCAAAGTGGTTACCATTCTTGGCATGATAATTTTCCCGTGATGGTTATCATTGTTAGATAACCGAATTGCTTGCCGGTATGATTATTATCGTGTTGTTGCTCGTTTCCTTTTGGTTGTCTTTATCTCATTATCGCGCTCCAATAACTTAGCCTTATTCATAACATCCGAATATAAACAAAGTTTATGAGAAATGAGGTATTGGCGTATATCGGGTTTCAAACCTCTTAGAAACATTTAGCGTCATTCGCTCCTCATTATCGACCAAATGGGATACAAACCGGGATAACTCCGCAAACTTAGCCTCGTACTGCGATACGGTCATATTATTTTGCTCCATTGCTTATCTCAACATTTTTATATGCCATTTTTAAACACTGTCACAAAACAAGGGTTAATTGACATATCACATATTATCCCTATACTCTGGCCGACCAATTAAATACCAAATAAACTTAGGTAGGTCATACTAGCGAAGGAATTCTCCGTCTCTCCCCTCCTAGTTCTTGTCTCATATCTCGGCCCGGGATCATATCCCTAAGCTTTGATACCAACCTGTGACGCCCCAAAATAGGTATACATCACCCATCTTGAGTCACCAAATACATGGTACAAAAAATATAAAATACAACTTAATAATACAACCGTCAGGTGTAACATACGACAAAAACATAAGTCGAGAGTTTAAACAAGAATATTGCCTTCTAGATAATATCCACTCTCAATGGAGTCCTCATAGGCGGTATACAAACTCAAATTTAGTCCTCATTACATTTATTATCACACTATTTAATGTAATAGTGAGGACTACTAATGCTATCATCCGGACCGGCCACTGTTCCCCTGACTCGTCCCGGCCTATATTCTCATTTCTGAAGAGAACAATGAAGGAAAGGGTGAGCTCAACTAGCCCATTAAGAAATATTATGACTAAGATAATGCAGAATAAATTATCATTAGTCTTCAACAATGTTAAACTGATAAAATATAATAGACATCAAGTTTAACAGCAGCTGAACAAACAATCGATTAAAAGAGTCAAGTAGAGAATAAAATCTACTATCTTTTATGATTTAAAAAGTTTTTCATCGCTTTTATCATTTGAGACTCGACTTAATAAATAATTCACATCATCAAATCATCCCTCGCACTACTGAGCCAAGGATATTCTTTTAATATCACGATCATGAATTATCCATGCACTATGGGCCAAAGATAATTGTGTTTTCATCAACGGTCCTGATCATGCCATAAAACAATTCATCTTCGCTCCCTTGGCCGAAGAGAATCCTTAGCCATAATCATACCAAAAACTATCCATCAATGCACTACTACGGCCAATGAGGACTTTTTCCACATCATTTATAACATTACGGTCACATGATTATACCGAATAATCCCCTATTATAATCATACCAAGTCCATCTATGCACTATAGGCCACAGATGACTTTCAACATAATATAAACATGAGGATGATGACAAAGACATGATAATTCAATAAAATAAGTTCAAGAATTAATTTATCCAGGAATTAATAACGTCCAAATTGTCAACATGATACTTCTTTGTAGAGTAAAATTCAAGAATAATATTTATGCACCAAAAATAATTTGGATAGAAAAGAATCAATTTTTCATCGTGAATAGTACCCCGTGAATAGTACTTCAGGAATAGTACCTCGTGAATAGTACCCCCGACATAAAAAGTACTCCAAATACCCAAGTGAATAATATTTGGGTGAATAGTAACCCGTGAATAATAACTCGTGAATAGTATTCCGGCATGAAAAGTGCCCTGAATACTCGAGTGAATAATACTAGAGTGAATAGTAACTGGGTAAATAGTAACCCATGAATAGTAACTCATAACAGAAAATACCAATTAAAATGATATTTCATGACGAGAATAGAAGTCAAAACTTTAACCAACTGAGTATTATAAAGAATTGAATAACAAAAGAAATCACCAGGCATCTTTGTACTTAGCATGATGACAAGTTATCCCAATAGAATAATAAATAACGGAACCAGGTCAGGCATAACACGACCGCACAAGATATTCCAATGAATAATAAAGAATGGAATAACAACAGAAATCACCATGCATGCGGTACTTTGCATAGTCAGGTTATTCCAATGAGAATAATAAATAACGGAACCGGTCCGGCAGAAATGCATGCACGAGGATATTCCAATAGAATAATAAAGAAGAAACCAGTCCCGGCGTAAAAGCGCATGCACGTGATATTCCAAATGAATAATAAAGAATGGAATAACAACAAAATTTCACCATGTATGCGGTACTTGATGAGCGAGTTATTCAAAAGAATAATAAATAATGGAATAAGAAAAGAATTTCACCAAGTATAGGGTAGACCATGTATACAAAAAGTTATTCCAATGAATAATAAAGAATGGAATAATGAAGTCCTCTTCATGAATATGAAAAAATAATACCCTTACCTCAAAAGAAGATTGGATATTGGAATAATGAGGTAGCAGACTTCTCTTCTTCTTTTTCTCTATATATTTCTCTCTATAATAATGGCTCTATAGCTTTGGTGAATTGGTGAGAAATGAAGGAAGAATGAGCTTCTATTTATAGAAAAATATAGTTTCGATAATTGCACATTTTGGGGCTTGAAAAATTACGAGACAATACCTCCAACTTTTTTTTCATTTTTAATTTAGTCCCGCAAGTATTATCAAACTTACACCACCTCCCCTAATATTACATAATGTGATTCAATAGTAAATTATGTGAACAAATAGTTCTAAACATGTGAATATACGAATTACAGTATAGTACCTCCATCTACACCTCCATTTTTAACTTAGTCATGCAAGTATTATCAATCTTGCACCAACTCCCCTAATAGTAACAAGAATGTGAATCAATAGTACACACATGTGAACAAATAGTTATAATCATGTGAATTAGTAGTAATTAATTGCTCATTTATCTGATAAATTCCTTGATTTATCAATATAACCCTTAGACATCAATTATCATCGAAATAGATGTCGATTTCCACTAACACTAATAATCCCAACACAATGGAACTATCAAATTCATCTTTAATCAACACGAACTTATTCATCATTAATATTATAACTCATAATATTTAACAACCGTGTCGTTCCCAAGAAAGAGGGGCTTTCGATAAGGATTTCTCCCTATTGGCGCGCCGCAATTAGGTGACCAAACCTCTCCTCGCGAGAACTTCTAGACATTGTAAATATTGCAATTTAATAATATGAATAACTTTTTCGTCTCAAATATTGATTTAATAATATATCATATAATGCGATGATAATCTTGTGACAATAATCGAATCAATAATATGAGAGATATGATGCGGCGATTCATTGTAGCAATAATTGAGTATAACCGGTGACTTATCACGTAAGCATCAATAACCAATCTGAGTGTGCCACTATGCAAACCACGCATATTATCGTACTTTTACTAGAGAGTAGTTCAACAAGATTAACGGTAAAACTTCCACCGTTATTTTATAAAATGATAATTTTGTCGTTTTCTTACTACGATAATACTTCCGTTGTGGATTCACCAATGATTTTACCGTCGTACGGATATTTCCCAACATAAAGAATATTCCCCGACCAATCGAATATAATATAACAACTTGCATACTTTGCCGAATTTATAAATACTACCCACAACTAAAACATTATAACAAATCCACACCATAATATTCAAAAAAATATTTCAAGAAATTTAAATCTTTATTCATAAAATATGGGGTCTCACAGCGCGCGGCCGCGAGATGTTTGAATGGGCATGGGGCGCAGGCGCGCGAGTGGCAATTGTGGTCTAGCAGGCATACCGCTCGGGCGCGTGGTTTTGTGTTCTAATCATTGCGCGGATGCGCGATTCTAGTACCTGCACTACTAACTTTTGTTTCCAGTACTTCAAATCTTTGATGAATTTAGTCCAAGATACCTACATAGACATCAATACACACTGTCAACGCATGAAGTACTGAGTAAGCATCAATGTCTAACTTCAGACTATAATTCTGATGCTATGCACAAACGTACGCATATCCAGATTCAGCAACTAAGATTTTCATGCAGAGCTAATCTACAATCACAATAAAAATAAAAAAATGCAAGCGAACTAACAAAAGCAACCTAAACTGAATAAAGAAAAAGAAAATAGAGATAGAAATAATGGGTTGCCTCGCATCAAGTGCTAAGCTATAATCAATTAGCTTGACTGTCTCTGAATCTCATGTTGAAGACAAAATTGAGGTGACTTTCTGTCTGTCCACCTCGCCACCAAAGTAATGCTTCAATCGCTGTCCATTCACCTTAATAGGCTTGTCCAGAAACTGATCAAATACTTCAATTACACCACGCGAAAAGACAGTCTTCATTGTAAATAGCCCTGACCATCTCGATTTCAGCTTCCCGGGAAAAAGTTTAAGTCTAGAGTTATAAAGCAAAACCCTTTGTCCCGGTTCAAATGTCCTCTCTTTGATCTTTTGGTCATGCCATTTCTTCATCTTCTCCTTGTACAACTTTGAATTCTCATATGTCTGTAATCTGAATTCATCCAACTCATTGAGTTGGAGTAGGCATTTCTCCCCTGCAGCTTTCAAATCAAAATTGAGCTTTCGAATTGCCCAATATGCCTTATGCTCTAGCTCCATAGGAAGGTGACTGGCTTTTCCATACACGAGCTAAAAAGGTGACATGCCCAACGGAGTTTTGTATGCAGTCCTATAGGCCCATACTGCATCATCCAACTTTAACGACCAGTCCTTCCTCATAGGATTCACAACCTTTTCAAGGATTCTTTTGATTTCTCGATTTGACACCTCAGCTTGGCCATTCATTTGTGGGTGATAAGCTATAGCAATGCAATGGTTCACCCCATACTTAGCCAACAAAGCTGTAAACTGCTTGTTGCAGAAATGACTGCCTTCATCATCGATGATAGCCCTTGGAGTCCCAAACCTCGTGAATATACTTCTGTGTAAAAAACTGAGGACTACCTTGGCATCATTTGTCGGAAGAGCTGCCACTTCTACCCATTTCGACACATAATCCACTGCGAACAAGATGTAGAGGTTTCCGCATGAAGAAACAAAAGGTCCCATTAAATCAATTCCCCACACATCAAAAATTTCTACTTCGAGGATAGTATTTAATGGCATTTCGTTTCTTTTCGAGATGTTGCCAACTCTCGACATCTATCACATCACCGACAAATCTGTATGCATCCTTGAAAATTGTCTCACAAGAGAATCCTCGCTTGCCAGAAGATTACTCTAGTCATTGTTCTTTCTCCACCATAGTGACCTCTATATATTGAAGAATGACAATCCTGCAAAATCCCCCCGGTCTCGCTATACGGGATACACTTTCTTATCATTTGATCAGACACATTGTTTAAACAAATAAGGCTCATCCCAGATATACAATTTGACATCATGCAAAAATTTCTTCTTTTAATGACCCACCAAGTCAGAAGGTACCAACTTACTCACCAAATAGTTCGCGTAGTCTGCAAACCATGGCACTTCCTCTTTCACCACAAACAACTGCTCATCTGGAAAGGATTCATTGATAACCACATTATCGTCTGCTTCCCTTTCTGGATTGTCTAGTCGAGATAAGTGGTCCGCCACTTGGTTTTCAGTGCCCTTTCTGTCCTTGATCTCCAAATCAAATTCCTGCAGTAATAAAATCCATCTGATCAACTAGGGCTTTGCATTCTTCTTTTCCACTAAATGACGAATTGCCGCGTGATCCATGTACACTATCACCTTTATGCCAATCAGATATGCTCAAAATTTGTCAAAGGCATACACCACTGTTAATAACTCTTTCTCTGTGGTGGTGTAGCTCAACTGTGCATCTGTAAGGGTCTTGCTGGCATAATAAATCATATGAAACATCTTCTCCTTCCTTTGCCCCAAAATAGCCCTTACAGCATAATCATTGGCATCACACATAACTTCAAATGGAAAATCCCAATCAGGTGCAGTAATCACTGGTGTTGAAGTTAGTTTCCTCTTTAAATGCTCAAATGCTGACACGCAAGCGTCATCAAAATTAAATTGTACATCCTTCTCCAATAAACTTCATAGTGGTTTAATTATCTTGGAGAAGTCCATGATGAATTTGCGGTAGAAACCTGCATGTCCCAGAAAACTGCGAACACCTTTTACTGAAGTAGGTGGTGGAAAGTTCTCAATAGTTTCCAGCTTCGCCCTATCCAACTCGACTCCCTTCTTCGAAACTTTGTGTCCCAGTATAATTCCTTCTTGTACCATGAAATGGCACTTTTCCTAATTCAGCACTAAGTTTGTCTCAACACACCTCTTCAAACCCATAATCAAATTCTCAAGACATAAATCAAATGAGTCCCCGAAGACTGAGAAATCGTCCATAAATACCTCCACATTCTGCTTTACCATATCTGAAAATATAGCCATCATGCATCTCTGAAAGGTGGCTGGAGCATTGCACAACCCAAAAGACATCCTTCTAAAAGCAAAAGTGCCATATGGACATGTGAAGGTAGTCTTTTCCTGGTATTCTGGAGCTATCATAATTTGATTGTAGCCTGAATACCCATCCAGAAGGCAATAATACTCATGACCTGCTAATCTGTCTAACATCTGATCAATGAATGGTAGTGGGAAATGATCTTTCCTTGTAGCTTTGTTGAGCCTGCGGTAGTCCATGTAGACTCTCCACCCCGTCACTGTTCATGTTGGAATTAACTCATTATTCTCATTAGTCACGACGGTCATGCCCCCCTTTTTCAGTACACACTGCACCGGGCTCACCCATGAGCTATCTGAAATTGGATAGATTATGCATGCATCCAGCCATTTCAGTACCTCTTTCTTGACCACTTCTTTCATTATTAGATTAAGCCTTCTTTGTTGCTCAACTGATGGCTTACTACCATCTTCCAGTAAGATCTTATGCATGCAAAACGAAGGGTTGATCCCTTTGATATCTACTATGGTCCATCCAATAGCTGATTTAAACTCTCTAAGCACTCTTAGCAGTTTTTCTTTCTGAAAAGATATTAGTGCAGAAGAAACAATCACAGGTAACTTGAATCTTTATTTAAAAATGCATACTTGAGATGTTCTGGAAGTGGTTTTAATTCAAGTTCTGGAGGTGTCTCAAGAGATGGCTTTAATTTTACCGATGTCTCTCTAGCTTTCGTTAATGGCTCGACAAGTGTTCTGAATTTTTTGAATTGTGGAGTGGTATCCAGATATTGCACAAGTTCATCAAACTCCTCATCCTCCAATTCTGAATTTTCAGCAATGATACTCCTCAATGGTTCATAATCCACTAGACTCTGTACTTCATCATTTAGAACCCGATCCACCAAATCAACCCGAAAGCATTCTTCTTCATCTGGGAGACTGTTAGAGTTTATGCCCTAGAGGCCAATTATTTGATATATTTGCTTAACCGTTTTGCTATTATATTTGATTGAATAAATGAATGATTTTATTATGGTTTTATTTATTGCGTTATATAATTGTTAACATAATAAAATTCCTTAGAATAGTGATACAAATTATATAGTTTCAAGTATGTGACTTGAACATGAGATTATATAATTACAATTAGTATCATTGTTCTTAAATGTCCCTAGTCGAGTATCATTGTTGATGGGACAACATTGATGCATTGAGACTAGTTTGTGGATTGACTGATGACCAAATCTCATTGGTTATAAATATATAAGATATTAAGTCAATGCATAGGTACATGTTAGAGAACAATGTACTGGACATACCCACCATGAGAATTCTATGTGGAGCATTATGCGAAGTGTCATTAGAAATTCTCATAGTGATAATGATGTAATGGTCCTCCGACCTGAAATCATTATATTATTACACGGAAATTTATGTACTTTGATATCATCAAATGTCACCTTTAATAGGGTGGACTATAAAGGTGATTATTGGGTATATCATGAATCGTGTGAGGAATATGAGTGATCTATATGGAATTTAACCCTCCAATATATTAGGGATGATATCCATGTGCCTCTTGATTGAGTAGGACTATGAAATGCATGGCCATGCTCAAATAGTGATTTGTTTCATATAGTACGCTCATTGATCAAGAAAACTTCAGATTAAATTATGAAGAGTATGACACATTCCATGACTTTCGAGTTTAATCTAGGATATTAAGGTTAAAAGGATTAAATTACATTGAAACATTGGTCACTTAAAAGGTTGTATCGAATCATCGATCTTATTATTTCTTGGGTAGCAAGCGATGCATTACTAGATGCCGCTCCTTTGTTTATAATTTTATAATATGATTTTAAAATTATTGCCAACGTAATAATAACCTATGGGGTCACACACATAGAACATAATTTAAAATGGAATTAATTTAAATTTCAAGGATTTAAATATATTAATATAATTAATAGTATTTAAATCATTTAATTTAAATTAAAAAGGATAATTTGTATATATGTATATTAATTCAAGAAGACTTAATTAAGATATATATATATATATATATAAATTCGGATTTTATTAAAATACTTTTTGATTAATCCTTTTAACTACTATATATATGATATAGTAGCCACTTAGGGTAATATCATAACATCATAACCCAAAAGCAGCTTAGAGAGAGACTAGAGAAAGCAGATTCTAAAATCCATTCCTTTTGGTGGCTAGTCTGCATGATTCCATTTTATCGCAGACTGCAGGCCGTCTGACAGTTGCATGCTCGTGTGGATAATCTGAGTAGGCGTGATTCGTTTGGATTGCGTTGGAGATTCAAGCGCATCAATTTCAGAAGCATTTTCATATTCGGTATAATTTCTAACCAGTGAATTAATTATTTTTGTATGGATCCTGTTTAGGGTTTTGGAAATTGCTTTAAATTATTCTATTTCCGCTGTGTGTTTCTATGTCAAAACCCTACATTGGGAACTTCATTGCCTTGAAGACGTTAAAGGTAACTTCCTGATCATGTACACGCATAGTGAGTTCCCCTTTCTGCACGTCTATCAAAGTCCTTCCTGTAGCTAAGAATGGTCTCCCCAGTATGATTGGTATACTCTTATCTTCCTCATAATCTAAGATGATGATGTCAGTCGGAAAGATAAATTTGTCCACTTTCACCAATACATCTTCAACAATTCCCCGTGGATACGTGATGGATCTGTCAGCTAGCTGCAAAGAAATGCTTGTCGGCCTTGGAGCTGGCAACCCTAGTTGATTAAACACTGACAAGGGCATCAGATTGATACTTGCCCCAAGATCACACAAACATTTATCAAAGTTCATCTTTCCGATCGTGCATGGAATTGTGAACCGCCGGATCTTTCAAACTTTGAGGTAGTTTGTTGAAGCTAAGCACCGTGACCGCATTCCTCTATCAAGGCCACTGTCTCAAATTCGTCTAATCTCCTCTTCCTTGACAATATACCCTTCATAAACTTTGCATAACTTAGCATCTGTTCCAATGCCTCAATAAAAGGTGTGTTGATCTGCAGCTTTTTAAATACCTCCAAAAACTTGCTGAACTGCTTGTCCTCCCTCTGCTTATTCAATCTCTGCGGATACGGAACCGGAGGGTGAACTAGTGGTACTGTGCTCATGGGTTTTTCCATTGAACCTGCATTATCATTCTCTTCATGCTATACCTCAGAATTTTCCAGATTTTCTTTTCTATTCAGTCCGTTTTTACTACCTCACAAGGCTAACCTCCTCAATACAACAAGGCGTGGGCGCGCGATGCTCAGTTCCTACAATATTTTTCCCTGACCTCAATGTGATCGCTTGACACTGTTTCTTCCCGTCTCTTCGTGGATTTGCTTCAGACTTGGAAATGAACCCTAGGGCTGTTGTTAAGCATGCTCGCCATTTGCCCCATCTGAGTTTCTAGATTTTTAATAGCCACTGTTTGGCTTTTGATCATAACCTCCGTGTTTGCCATGTACTTCAACATCATCTCCTCCATTTCTGATTTCTTTTCTTGCTGAGGTGCAGATGGAGTATGATGTTGTTGTTGTTGAGAAAATCCCGATGGAAACCGTGGTTTTGGTGTAAACTGTGGTTGAGATGGCTGTGACTAAAATTGTTGATTCGGCTGAAACTGATTCTGCTGATTCCCTTGGTTATTTGACCAACTGAAGTTTGGATGATTGTAGTTGTTGGGGTTATATGTGTTATGAAATTGTCCTTGGTCTTTCCTGTAATTGCTCACATACTGTACCGACTCTGAGCTGATAGCACATTGATCCGTAGAGTGTGACCCCGCATAAATTTCACATACGAAGGCAACTGTTTTCGCTTTGCTCTCTGCCAATGAATCTATTTTCTTCGCCATAGCTGCCATCTGTGCCGACAACTGAGTAATAGGATCCAATTCTAACAAAAACCCGCAACCTCGGGTCGTGGCATTCTAATCGTAGGATTAAAAATCGTTTCCTTCCATTGTTTCAATGAGGTTATAGGCCTCGTCATAGCTCTTTGCCCATATGCCCCTCCCGCAATTTGCATCTATAATAGGTCTCACTACCATCCCAATCCATTGTAAAACATGTTGATCACCATCCAATCTGGCATACCATGGTGCGGACACTTCCTTAGCATCTCTTTATATCTCTCCCAAGCTTCGTATAAAGATTCACCATGTTGTTGCTCAAACTGAGAGATAGTTGTCCTCATCTTCACAGTCTTAGCCATTGGGAAAAACTTGGCTAAGAATTTCTGTGCTAGGTCCTCCCATGTAGTAATTGATCCTGAAGGCAAAGAATGAAGCCAATTTCTCGTTTATCCCTCAAAGAGAATGGAAATCTCGATGGCATCCTCCGTCACAAGTGTTCAATCGGATCAATAAAGCTCAACAAGTGTTCATTCGGATCATCTCAGAAGAAGCACCCCCAAGTCTGCATCAATTCTACACCATCCGAATAGTGCTCGGTTTAATCTCGAAAGTATTTCTTTGCTATTTTGGGCCTCGACTATGCTAGATGAAGTCCATTAAATTTTGGCATTGAATAGTCTCTTAGAGCCCGTGCTATTCTCTTTGCTCTACTCTTTATTCTTCTCGCCATACTAGATGTAGTACCCTCTAACTGTGTTGCAAATTTCTCCATACGCTAGCTTTCCAACCTCTTAGTTAATATTATCCTCGTTTGGTATCAATTACGAAGTTGGATGATCGTGTGTGCATAAAAATTATACAAGTGCTCGAAACCAAAACAAAATAAAAATAGAAATGAAACGATTAGATTTGTCTAAGTTATACAATATAGCTTAAAATTGATGATAATTATTTAAATTTAAACGCCTTTCCCCGGCAACGACGCCAAAAACTTGTTGCCTCTTTTTTAGTTCAAACAAAAGAGCTCTAACTCATGAAAGTATACATGTGTCAACACGCAATACAGAGTAAGTCGAGTATCGATCCACGGAGAAAGTTGCTAAATTAAATTATTATGCATCAACTAAATCACTATGTTTATATGCTTAAACTAATAATTATGATTTTAATTTACTCTAAAATCAAATAACAACTAAAAGATGAATAAAATGTAATAAATCAAACTGGATATAATGGGATCCTAACTTCATTTAATAGTTCATCTAACTATCACCATCATGTAAGAATTTTCACATATCACAGGAAATTAGCCAAGAGCACTAACGTAGACATAACCATTTTTTAATGTATTATGACCTACTTACATAACATCCACATGTAATAGATACCATGTAATCATCATTATAACCAAAATCACTATATGTCTATGTGAAATTGCAGCAATATTGAATTTAAGCACAAGCCCTTATATAACTCATACAGTGAAACAATATATGTCTATCTGATTCACGAAATACAAAGCTGAGCAAAATAGCCCCATATCGTTATCTTTATAGCATGATTACAATCCGTACTCACATGTTATTTTTCAATTCTATATAAGCACCTAAAACGAATGGTGATCAATCATTCATGCATGCAAAACAACCATGATAGAAATTCCTTATGATACGCAAAATAGTCCAGTAATCAGGCCATAAGTTAGACTACGTATTAAAATTAATTAGAATCCCATAATGGAGTTTAGTTCATGACTGAACCAAAAGCCATTATGGGATCAAAGCAATACATGGATAATAAACAAACAATTAAAAGAGAGAAGATAGAATCGATCAAACCCAATTGCTGATTACAATCCAGATGTAACGTTCAAATCCACACTAAAATCCAGCAAGACAACACTAGTTTATCCACAGTGATTGAAATCCAAAAGTAGAAGTATAAAATATGGAGATTATACTTGGTTCTACATTGGAATTCTCTCAAAGTGTAAACCCTAGTTCTCAATATGAAAAACGCGTAAAACTCATGAATAATACGTCTGGTACCAACCTGAATTTTTTTAACCAACCCAAACTCTTAAAATTTAAAAATTAAATTAAAAGCAGATCGGTAGCCTCGGATATGCGGCGGCACGCCGCTTCCCTTTATATTCCTCGCTTTCGGTAGACGCGTGTAAAGTCTGTCCAATCTGGGTGATCACGCGGGCGCAAAAGTATTGGCCTATGTAGCTGCGCGGCCGCGCGACTTCTGCAGTTTAGATTCTAGTTCTGCTGCTGCTTCTGATTCTGTCATGCTGCTCATCCTTGTCATACTGCTCTAAGTCAATTGTCCACCAATTCTTGGTTTCTTTTCTCCACTCGATCCTCATACCTCCATTAGCTTCACTGCCACCAACCAACGATAAGCTCATGCCATTTCCTGTACTTTTGCACCAAAGGAGTTCTCAGTACATGCAATGCAAAACAAAACAAAATGTAACTAAAAACACACTAAAATGTACTTGAGATGGGCACAGTTCTCATGAATTAATATCCATTAAGTAGGTATAAAACCCACTTATCAATGCCCAAAGGACATGTACTCGCTACCCAACATAGACACTTCGGTAGATGCAATGACAAATCATGAGATAATGTCAATCATGAGATGATGTCTTTCATGGATGGGTTTGTGGGTTACAATCAAATAAAGATGTTCATGAAAGATGCAGAAATGACAACTTTTCGTACCCCGTTTGGAAATTTTTACTATGTGGTAATGTCATTTGGGTTGAAGAATGCAGGAGCAACTTACTAAAGGGGCAATGCACGCTATCTTTCATGACATGATTTATGATATGGTGGAGGATTACATGGATGACATAGTGGTAAAGTCTAAAAAGTTGGCAACCCACATAGAGGACCTGAGAAAGGTATTTGAGAGATGTCAAAGGTACAAGTTGAAAATGAATTCGAAGAAATACGCCTTTGGGATGACGGTTGGAAAATTCTTGGGTTTCTTAGTGCACAACAGAGGTTTGGAGGTAGACCCAACAAGGAAAAATCTATTACGTAAATGCCCCACCAAAAATGTAGAAATAGTTGAAGAGCTTTTTAGGGAAGGTTTCCTATCTGAGAAGATTCATGCCAGCATTGGCAGAAGTCACAAAACCTTTCGAGAAATTGCTAAAAGGAAAGACAGAATGGGACTAAGGGAAAGACCAACAACAGGCTTTCGAGAAGGTAAAAGGAATTTTTGCTTCAGCATAAACGATGGTAGTACCATAGAGAGGAATACTGTTGCAATTGTACATCACATCTACCAAATAGTCTATAGAAGGATTGATCAAATAAGAGGTAAATGACAAAGAAAAACCAGTGTATTACATTAACCAGATAATCAAAAGACCAGAAACCCGATATTCACAAGTGGAGAGGCATTTCCTAGCATTGGTGTTCATTTCACAAAAATGCGACATTACTTTTTGGCACACGAAGTAAAGCATACAAGAAGCCCGACCCGATCGGACACGTTAACTAGGCTAACATTGGTAGGAAGACCTGCCAGATGGATGATGATTCTTTCAGAATATGATATCAAGTGTGTGACACCGAAGGTAACCAGATGTCAAGTTTCGAAAGACTTGGTAGCTCAATTTCCAAATGGAGAATATGAGCCTCTCTCCAAGGATCTTCCAAGATGAGAGGTGGAAGCAACTGATTTAGTGGATGAAGACTTGGAATAGTGAAGTTTGGCCTTCGACGGGTCGTCCACAGAAGCAAAAGGAGAAGGAGTGGTATTGACCACCAAAGAAGGGAAGGAAGTGGCCTTATCATACAAATTAGATTTCCCTTGCATGAATAATGAAGCAGAATATGAGGCATACATTTATATTAGGATTATTGGTGGCTCAAGAGTTAGGAGCGAAATGCCTTAAAGTAAGGGAAGATTCAAATTTGATAGTACAACAAATAAGAGGCCAATTTGTAGTGAATGAACCTATCTTGGCACTATATCGAACTGTAGCACAAAAAATAACGGAGACCTTCAAGAAGGTGGTGATTGAGTATGTGCCAAAGGACAAAATAGACAACCTGATGCATTAGCAACAGTAGCATTTAGAGTGTATATCCAAGGAGAAGACTTGGATGTGAAGGTAATGAAGATAACCCTCTCAACCACGGTGCTAGAATTGTTCCCTAAAGACATGACAGATTGTTGGAGATATGACATCTCCCATCAATTGCAAAAAAAAGGAGGAAGCAATATCACGAGTGAAACTTTAGAAGTAAAACATTATCAAGGGTGTATTATATCACAAAGAAGCCGATGGTGTATTGACACGATGTTTGGTGAAGCAGGAAGCGAATAGAGTCTTGTATCAGGTGTATGGCGGGAACTACAGATTGGTAGTCATTGGCCTGTATCGTAGATTCTGACGTCAATGGTATTATTAGCTGAAATGAAGAAGGAAGCAAATATACTACAACGATAATATGTCTCGTGCCAAGAATACACTAGGAGGATGAATATGCCTTCATTGATGACATGGCGGATTAATGAATCCTTTATGTGGAGTTTTTGCAAAGTGGCAGTCTTTTTGTTGAAAAGGACACAATTATAATAAAGAGGAAATCACAACGATTCTTCTTACAAAATGGAGAATTATTTAGAAGAGGGTTCAATGGCAAGCCCTTACGTGTTTGGAGTTTGGTAAAGACAAAAATTTGGTCTATCAAATGTAAAAAGATGAACACCAAGGGGGGATAAGTTGTACAAACAACTTATTAATCACATTTATTACTGGTTGAAAATGGAAGGAGATTGCTTAGAATTTGTTAAGAATGTCACATTTTCCAAATCCACGGGAACTTGATTCACTTTAGCAACACCATGGCCTTTCCATACATGGGGAATGGATCTTATAGGTCCATTCATCAAAATTTCAAAGGCAACATATGGATCATTACCGCCATTGAGATGTATACAAAATTGGTAGACGCAATCCCTTTGAAAAGGGTTACGTGGTAAGCGAAGATGACAAATTTCATTAAGGAACACATCATTTGTCATTTTGGGATCCCGAAGATTATTTTGTCAAATAATGGAACTCCCTTCATCAATAGGGGCATAAAAAATCTGATGGAAAGATATAGGGTGAAACACTACAAAACATCACCTTACTACCTGAAAGGCAATGAACAAGTAGAGGCCAAAAACAAAATGTTGATCAAAATTTTATCAAAAACCCTAAACGATCATTTGAAAACATGGGTAGAGCAATTACGAATAGCATTATGGGCATATCAAACTTCAAAAAGAAAGCCTACGGGGTGAAACTCCATACACTTTGGTCTATGGTAAAGAAGCTACCTTGCCCGCCGAAATAGAAATCCCTTCTGCTAAGATGAGACTTCGAAGCTTAGTTGAGGAAGAGAACTAACCAGCTGCCCTAGAGGCCTTCGTTGATTTCCCAAGATAAAGCTAGAGAAAAAACTGGAGCTCAAGTATCATGAAAAGGCGGGATGACAATATAATACCATAGTAGTACTACGACAAATTACGGTGGGGGACACGGTGTTCAAGACAATGAATCAAGTCATGAGAGGAACACCAAATTTTACCCCAAATGGGAAGGCCAGTATAGGTACGAGAGATCTCTCGAAAGCGGGTACCACAAGATATCTCGTGTGGGATCGGATGCTTTCTCGAGGCCCATTAAACTTGAAATGGGTAAAGAAATATTACACATGAGATGATCATCAGAAAAAAGTTATAATTTCAACTTCAAAAGTAATCATGGAACCTACCTATAAGTCTTCGGACCAACAAAGGTATAATTTTAACTTCAAAAGTAATCGAAACACCTGATTATAAGTTCTCGGACTAGAAAAAGTTATACTTTCAACTTCAAAAGTAATCGAGGCACTTGACTATAAATTCTCGGATTCGACAAGTTACACTTTCAACTTTAAAAGTGATTGAGGCACCTGAGTATAAACCCTCAACCCCGAGAAAGTTATACTTTATCTCTAAAAGTGGCGAACATTATGCTTTCTCCGACAAAAGAAAGATTTATTATTTTTATGAAAATCTAAAACGTTATGCTTTTCGTTAAAAGTAATCTGATTATCAATAAAATGTCAAACTTTCACTTATACTTGAATAATTTTTAGATTTCTTATAAAAAAAGAGTATAGATTCAAGTGTTGGTTTGTATAAAATCAAAAAAAAATGTTTTCTTTAACAAAATGCATGTTTGCCTTTTTATAATGCACTATTGATGCCTTAAGAGTATTAATTTGAACAACTTGAGATTCAATATTAAACATTGGGTTTTAAGGAATAATTCAAATTAAAGATAATCAAAATTAAAGATAATCAATAAGGCTAAAGAAACTCTATGTTGATAAATGAAATGAGTTTTCTGATACAGGAAATGAAAAAATTACAAAAAACCATAATCTAAAGGCCATGACATATCAAACTGAAGGTGGGGCATAGCTAAAGCCTCCAAATTAGCAATGGTAGTATCCCGAATCTTAAGATTTGTAACTTTCAGTTTTCAACGTTGACACTATACATCCTGACTCTTGTCTCTAGATCCCGAAATTGGACCTTCAATTTGATTGCGGCTTTGTCAACATCCGAAAGTTGTACTGAAAAGGACTCATCTTTATATTTGCATGTAGTGACCTCCTAATGTAGTGCAATAATATGAAAATTTGAATTGAGAAAATCCAGCCTAGCACGAAAAGAAGACATATCAAAACCTATGACTGCAAGGTCGTCAACCTCATCACTAAATCTCTCCATGTCCTCTACTCGCAAAGAGTATAAAGAAAAATTGTGTAACTCAAGAAAAAGGTTCTCAAGTCGATCTAGAAAGAACGTTTGGACGGAGGCCACTTTAATATTCATTAGGTCAAGTATTTGCAGGAATCGAGCTAAGAGTCGTTCAAGAACTTCCTGACTAGAAGAGGATATCTAGAAACCTCTCTAAGAAATAAGATCTCTACTTAGATTGAAGGAAACTCTTGCGGAAGCCACTTTAAAAGCCATCATAGAATTCATCGAGACAAAGGATGAAGGAGAAGGGGCCAACTATGCTGCTGATGAATCCTCAAAGACTTGGCCATCAATTGGAAAACCAATGTTACTATACGGCGAGGTGACAACACCTGGATTGAGAGCATCAAATAAAGCAAGCGCATCAACAGTCAAAGACAAATCTTTCATCTTCTCGCTCACGAAAACAAAATGACAAAACCTAACATATTATGGACAAAGAAAGAAAATTCAAGAAGAAAATTATGTTTTATCTAAAAAAGATGCTTACAATATAGCCGATGAAAAAAAAATTAAGAGATGTCATAAAAACGGAATGTTAAGCTTTTGTTCATCCTGTTATTTTGAGAGACTTTTAATAATTAATTTTAGTATTTCCTCATATTTATTAAAGGTTATTTTAATATTTTACCATTTTATCAATCAAAATTACATTATACTAGGCACACATAAAATTTTGTTCAGACACGTAATCTATTTCCTCATTTTGTGTTTGTATATATATATATATATATATATATATATATATATATATATATATATATATGTAAGACCCCAACTTTTATGAATAAAAATTTAATTTTTCTCTAAATATTATTTTTGAATAATTAGGTCTGGATTTGATATAATGTTATAGTTGTGGGTAATATTTACAAATTTTGCAAAGTAAGTAAGTTGTCATAAAATTTTTGTTTGGTCGGGGAATATTCATTTTATCAGGGAATATTCGTATGACAGTACAATCCTTGGTGGACCACACAACGGAATTCTTTATGGAGTTAGAAAACGCACGAAATAATTTTTATAAAATAACAACAAAACTTTTTACCGTTAACTGTTGAAATACCCGGTGATAAAAAAGTACGATGTCTGGCGTGGTTGAATAGTGGCACACAGTATTGTATAGTATCTTTGATTATTGATGCTTACGTGAGAAGTCACTCAATTTTACTCAATTATTACAACAGTAGTTGTTGCATAGTATCTCACATTATTGATTCAATTATTGTCACAGTATCATCTGCATAATATTTTATATTATTAAATTAATAATTGAGATGACAAAGTTATTCATATTATTATTTGCATTATTGACGATGTCTAGAAAGTTCTATCGAGGAAAGAGGTTTGGTCGCCTAATTGTGCGCCAATAAAGAGAAGTCCTTATCGGAAAGCCCCCTCTTTCCTAGGAATGATCTGGTTGTTAATATTATGAGTTATATATATATATATATATATATATATATATATATATAATAAAACAAAATTGAGATAACTTTCTACCAATAATTTTGAAAAATGAGTAAGTGCGGGTCCATGTAATAAGCCAAATTTATAATAAATACTTCATAAAAATACTTCACACACACGCACGCACACACACACATATTATATATATATATATATATATACTCATATATATATATATATATATATATTATATAAGTTTTGTTTTTTATATAAAATAGAATATATTATATTTTATTGTATTGCATAGTACTGCATAGTGTTGCATAGTACTGCATAGTGCAGCATAGTGTTGCATAGTAAAAATCATGTGAAAATCAAAATTCTAGTAGAAGAAGCTTTTTAGTGAAATATGGTTCTTGTATCGTCCGTGATTATTTTTCTTAAATAGTACCCTGCCATTCTCCAATAAATAGGATGCTCAGTTTAGAATTGAAAATCACACTAGAATCATAGAATTCTTCTTCTATAATATAGAGCGTATTTCTTTTGAGTTTAAGGAAACTTTGAGTGTTGCAAATAGTGCAAGTTTTCTTCAAGAATATCCCCGCTATACCAGTCAGAAATACTCTCTTTTAAGGTAAAGGATATTATTTTGTTCAATATTAGTAAGAAATAATATTTTCTTCCATACTCTGTAGTATGTAAGTAATATTATTTCGTTTCATATTCCTAATTCTACACTTATTTTGATAAGTATTGCTTTCATACTCCTTGAAATTAGTAGAATATCTTTGAAATTTGCGCTTCATCGAGTATCTTTTCACGAGAATATTTTTACGAACATTCTTGTTAAATTTTAATCTTTTGATGTCGGGGTACTATTCACGGGGTACTATTCATGAAGTAATATTCATGGGGTACTATTCACTCGGGTACTATTCAGCAAGGGTACTATTCATGACAAAAATTGATTTCTTTTCTGTTCAAATTATTTTTGATACATGAATATTATTCTTGAATTTTACTCCACAAAGCGTTATCATGTTAACAATTTGGACATTTTTAAAATATGGATAAATTAAAAATCTTTAATATTTATCATTGATTTCGTTTGATTGATGCTTATATCATTATCATCATCTTCATGCTTATATTGTGATGAAAGTTATCTTTGGCTCGTAGTTCATAGATGGACTGTTGATTGGTATGATTATAACCAGGAATTATGTATCGGTATAATCATGACCTGTAATGTTACAAATGATGTGGTAAAAGTCCTCTTTGGCCTGTAGTGCATTGATGGACGGTTGTTGGCATGATCATGACCATTGGTGATAATAATGAATATCCATTACGTAGTGCATGGAAAATTCGTGGATGTGTTACTAACTTGAATATACTGGGCCCGTAGTGAATGGATAATTCGATGATGTGGATTATTTATTGAGTTGTGTTACATCGATAAAATATTGATGATGAACTTTTAAATCATAGAAGATAGTAGATATCATGCTCTACTTGACTCTTCTAATGGATTGCTTGTTCCACTATCGCAGTTAAACTTGTTGTCTATTGTATTCTATCAGTTTTACATGGTTGAAGGCTAAGGATAATTTATTCTACATTATCTTAGTCATAATATTATTTACTAGGCTAGTTGAGCTCACTCTTTTCTTTCATTGTTCTCTTCATGAAATGAGAATATATTTGGGACTAGTGGGGAATGGAGTTCGAGATGGTTGCTATAGTATTCCTCACTAGTCTACATGAAATAGTGTGATAATAAATATAATGAGGACTTCATTTGAGTTTGGATATTGTCTACTGGGATAATTTTCGTGTTAAAACTCTCGACTTATGTTTTGTCGTATTTTACATCATTTGTATAAGTAAGTTTGTATTTGAATTATGTACCATATATTTGGCGACTCGAGAATGAGTTGTGTATACCTATTTTGGGCGCGTCATAGTTGGTATCAACGCTTAGGGATATGATCCCCCATTTGAGATTTGAGGCTAGAACTAGGAGGGAGAGGCGAGTAAATCCTTCGTTAGTATGACCTACCTAAGTTTATTTGTTATTTAATTGGGGTCAAAAATATATGGATAATATGTGGCATGTCAATTAACCCTTGTTTTGTGACAGTGTTTGAAAATGGCATCTAAAAATGTTGAGATAAGCAATGAAGCACATGAGACCGTTGAGTCACCACCGACCAATAACCAAGGATAATGTGCATCAGAAGGCAATAATCCTCAGGTAAATAACAACACTAACCAAATGATGAACGACGGGGTGTTTAGGAGCTTTCTGCAATTCATGCAACACTAAGCGAGAGAAACTCCTGTTCAAAATGCAGGTGGAAACACTGGTAACTCTCGGCTAGTCACCGCTAAGCAATTTAAGGAGCTGGGACCACCAGAGTTTTTGGGAAAGCAAGAGCCACTTAAGGCAGAGACGTGGATTAAGCAGATCACAAAGATATTTGATATCCTGGGATGCTCCAAGGAGCAAAAGGTTCCCTTTGCTACCTTCATCTTGCGATGAGAGGAAGATTCATTGGTGGGAATCAGAAAGCGTACTCAACCTTCCACACTAAAGATGTCTTGGGAGAAGTTCAAGAATTATTCAATGACAAGTACTTTCCGAAAGTATTCGTCACATGAAGGAGGTAGAATTCATCAAGTCGAGCAAAACAATATGGCCAAATATCGCAATACGAGGCTAAATTTGCAGAGTTATCTGTTTTGCATCCCATTTGGTAGATAATGAGGAGGCGTGTGAATACGAATGTTTCTTGAGGTTTGAAACCGAAATACGTCGATACCTCATTTTCATAAACTTTGCTTGTATTCGGATGTTGTGAATATGGTTCGATTATTGGAGTAGCGATAATGAGTCAACCCAACCAAGAGATAGGCCGACAACAAAATGATAATACCAGTGGTAGAAGTCATCAAAGCGATGACAACAAACGTGGAGGAAGTCATCATGCCAGAAATGGTAACCACTTCGGTGGTAATCCTGGCCAAGATAATAGAAGTGGAAATTTCAAAAAGAGGAGATTCAACAATGATGGAAAGACAACATCACCAACACCAGTTTTCAAGGAAGGAGAACGAGCACCGGTCGTATGCTACAAATGCGAAGGGGAGGAACACATCATTCCAAACTGTAGGTAGCAACCCAAAGAGTGTTTCAATTTTAGAAGAGAAGGTCACCTAGCCCAATTTTATCGTGTAGTGAAGTCAAGTCCAGCTGGGATAGAGACACCAAAGGCCATCCCAGATAAGTCAAAGCCGGTAGTTCAAGGGAGAGCGTTTTTCGTGACCTCCCAAAAGCAAGGAACCCGAGACGAAGTTATCACGGGTAAGCTAATCATAAACTCTTACGAAAGTCTATACCTTATTTGATATTGGTTCTACCCATTCTTTTATTTCACCTACTTGCGCTCAACTTTTAAATTTGACTCCAGAGAAATTAGACTTTGACTTATTTATTGAAACTCCATTGGGAGAAACCTTTATTACATCCACTGTTTATAAATCTTGTTTGATTCAAATCGGCACCCTCACATTACCTGTCAATCTAATCTCTTTGAAAATACTTGCATTTGATGTGATTTTAGGAATCGACTGGTTAACTACTCATCATGCTAAAATTGATTATTTTCGTAAGGTTGTTAGCTTTCATATTCCTAATCAACTTTGTTATGCGAATTCAAGCAACTAAACCACTAAAGTCAATCCTTTGTCATATCAAGCCATAAAGTCATTCGTTTATTAAAAAATGGATGTCAAGATTTCTTAGCCCATGTCACGGATATAAAAAAATACGTCATATTTAAATGATATTTCTATTTTTAATAAATTTCCTGACGTATTCTCTCAAGAACTTCTGGTCTACCCCGAAGCGTGAAATAGAGTTTTGTATTGACCTTGAACCCGATCAAAACCCCCAAATATTTCTTCACCCAAAGCGGCGTAACATGCGCCATGGCCGTTGGCTCGGTACATTGAAAGATTATGACCATACCATTCAATACCATCACGAAAAGCGAATGTGGTAGGCGATGCGTTGAGTAGAAGATCGTATCTTGATTCTGAGTGCGATATTTTTAAACACAAAGACCCATTTTGTATAACTTACAAATGATGGAGATAGAGTTAAAGACTCTAGGACCATCGTGATGATAACAAATATATGAGTAGAACTAACTTTAATCGATAAAGTTAAAGTTGCTCAAGCTCTGAGACTCCTAGAGTTGATAAGTATGAAGAAGAAGGTGTTATTCAAAAATCAATAAGCGACGAGAGAGAAATCTCAACCCTCAATTCATTGGTCCATTTAAAATCTTGATTGAGTAGGAGCTGTGGCCTATAGACTCGCCTTACCGCCAAGTATATCTCGTGTTCATAATGTTTTTCACATATCTATGTTACGTAAATATGTGGAAGACCCGAACCACATTATTGAATTAGAACCAGACGAAATAGTAGAAGATTTAATGTATGACGAGGTACCTGTTAAAATCTTGGATAAGAAGGAATATATTCTACGCTCAAAGGTTATACCTCAAGTCAAAGTTTTATGGAGAAACCACGATATTGAGGAAATGACATGGGAGTTATAATCTGAAATGAAAACAAGGTATCATCACCTATTCGATATACCAAGTACGTACACCAATTTCGAGGATGAAATTTCATAAGAAGGGGAGGTTGTAAGACCCCAACTTTTATGAATAAAGATTTAATTTTTCTCTAAATATTATTTTTGAATAATAAGGTGTGGATTTGATATAATGTTATAGTTGTGGGTAATATTTACATATTTTGCAAAGTAAGCAAGTTGTTATAAAATATTCGTTTGGTCGGGGAATATTCATTTTATCAGAGAATATTCGTACAGCGGCACAATCATTGGTGGACCCCATAACGAAATTATTGTCGGAAGTTAGAAAATGACATAAATAACTTTTTATACAAAAACGGCAAAACTTTTACCGTTAACTGTTGAAATACCTGGTGATAAAAGTACAGTAATATGCGTGGTTGCATAGTAGCACACGGTATTGTACAGTATCTTTGATTATTGATGCTTACGTGATAAATCACTCAATTTTACTTAATTATTGCAACAGTAGTTGTTGCATAGTATCTAACATTATTGATTCAGTTATTGTCACAATATCATCTGCACAATATTTTATATTATTAAATCAATAATTGAGACAACAAATTTATTCATATTATTATTTGCATTATTGACGATGTCTAGAAAGTTTACATAGAAAAGGGGTTTGGTCACTAATTACGGCGCATGATAAGGAGAAGCCCCCTATATCGTTAATATTGTGAGTTATAATATTAATGATGAATAAATGTTATTAAAAATATGTTTAGTGAAGCCAAATGAATTGAGATAAATAGAGATGTTTTTTTAAAGTATTTGTTATAAATTTGGCTTATTACACGGACCCTCACTTACTCATTTTTCAAAATTATCGATGAAAGTTATCTCGATTTGTTTTATTATTTATATATATAAGTTTATATATATATATATATATATATATATATATATATATATAATGTTTGTGTGTGTGTGTGTGTGTGTGCGTGTGTGTGAAGGTGTGTGTGGGTAATATATATACATATACATATATTATATAAGATTTGTTTTTTTATATAAAATAGACTATATTATATTTTATTGTATTGCATAGTACTACATAGTGTTGCATAGTACTGCATAGTGTTTGCATAATCTTGCATAGTAAACATAGTCTTTGCATAGTAAAAATCATGTGTAAATCAAAATTCGACCGAAGAAGTGCCCGTGAATATGGTTACTGTGCGTCCGTGATTGTTTTTCTTAAATAGTACCCTGACATTCTTCTATAAATAGGATGCTCAGTTTAGAATTGATAATCACACCAGAATCAGATAATTCTTCTTTTATAATATTGAGCGTATTTCTTTTGAGTTTAAGGAAACTTTGAGTGTTGAAAATAGTGCAAGTTTTCTTCAAGAATATCCCCGCTATACCAGTCAGAAATACTCTCCTTTTAATGCAAGGGATATTATTTTGTTTAATATTAAGAAGAAATAATATTTTCTTCCATACTACGTAGTATGTAAGTAATATTATTTCATTTCATATTCTAATTCTACACTTATTTTGATAAGTATTGCTTCCATACTCCTTGAAATTAGTAGAATATCCTTGAAATTTACGCTTCATCGAGTATCTTTTCACGGGAATATTTTTCTGAACATTTTTGTTAAATTTTAATCTTTTCATGTCGGGGTACTATTCACGGGATACTATTCACGAAGTACTATTCATGAGGTACTATTCACTTTCGCATTATTCACCCAGGGTACTATTCAAGATAAAAATTGATTTCTTTTCTATCCAAATTATTTTTGATAGATGAATATTATTCTTGAATTTTACTCCACAAAGCAGTTATCATGTTGACAATTTGGACATTTTCGAACTCTGGATAAATTAAAAATCTTTAATATTTATCCTTAATTTACGTTTAATTGATGCTTATATCATTGTCATCATCCTCATGCTTATATTGTGATGAAAGTCATCTTTGTCCGTAGTGCATAGATGGACTGTTGATTGGTATGATTATGACCAGGAATTATGTATTGGTATAATCATAACCTGTAATGTTACAAATGATGTGGTAAAAGTCCTCATTAGCTCGTAGTGCATTGATGGGACGATTGTTGGTATGATAATGACCATTGGTGATAATAACGAATATCATTGGCCCTTAGTGCATGTGTAACAACCCGGATAATCCAGATTGGTCAGAATTTAAGATTTAAAAAATTAGTTATTATAAAATGAATTTTTATTAATAATATTACGTGTTATGTGTTTATTAATCGTTCTATAACCTAGGATGATTATAATCTGCGAGGATTTTGGCTACTAGCTAGACTGAACGAGTAAGAATTTTCAAGCCAAAAATAAAATTTTTCCAAGAATAAAATATTTCCAGGGATAAAGACAAAATAGGCACTATTCACCAGACAAAACCCTAAGGGTTAGGGTTTGAATAACCTAAGCCTTTTCGAGAGTTCGGTATGTCAAAATGACATTCCGTCAAAAGATTTGACGATAATATTTTGTGAAAAGTTAAATAAGCCGATAAAAGTTTTTCTCAAAAAACGTGCAAAAATCGGACGAAATAAAAATGACGAAAAGTATTGTTATGTATTTTTCACTCGTTTAACTACGTTAGGGGAAAACGTGAAGGAAAACGCTTATCGTGGAAAAGTGTTTTTCGGTTTTTCGAAGATCCGAAGAATACGTAAAAGTTAATCGGTAAAGGAAAGACGAAATATCCAAAAATATTTGGATTCGAGAATCGCAGTTTTTAAAAACCGTCGAGACCAGAAACCGAAACACGGAACCACAAAACTTCCAAGGGAAGTTTCATGAATAGTAAGGAGGTCTATTGAGGAGGTGGGAATAGTAAGGCGGTTTGGCCAAATTACCAAAATGCCCCTAGCCTTGAAAATCTATAAAAGGTGAGCTTAATTCATTGTTTTGGGATTTTGAAAATCCTACACTTTGAGAGTGAGAGAGAGAGAGTTCGGATGGGAGAAAGAAGAGGAAAAAGAAGCGGAAAAGCTTGCTCGTGAGCAACCTTTGTCCAACGGAAGGAGATTAAAGGAGAAAGGTAATCCGAAACCTTATCTCGTATAATTTTTCTTTAAGTTTCTATGTTCAAAAACATAGCTTAATGAGAATAAGAAGTAAATAATGTTAGGAATAATTTCATATGGTTGAAATCATTGATAAAAGAAGAAATAGGAAATTGAAGTTTATGTTAAAAATTTCTTAAGGTAGTGTACGATTCGTAATGAATTAGAGCGATCCGAATGGATCATATGAACGATTAGGTGAAATAAGTAAGGAATGATGTTTTATAACATCGAATTCCAAGAAAAAGTGAAATCGTAATCAAAATATCGATTAAAAATGTAGAACGAACGAAGAACACGAAGAACACGCGAAGAACGCGAAAAACGTTGTTGATGGATAAATTTAAAACCATCGTAGGATAATTGTTGTTAATGGACCAGTTTAAAACCATCGCGTATAAGTTAGATGTTTATTGCTTGGTTAGGAACGGTAGAAACGTTCATGAAGAACGGATTAAAACTGAGCTATAACGAAGTTATGGAAAAATTTTTTGTAAAAGACGAACGAGAATTAGAAAATGTGTAAATGAACCTGAGAATGTAGGGTTTCATAAGAATGTAAGAGAATGAAGAAAACATGAGTCGTGGACTCAAGAACAAACAAATTCCAAGTTTGGATGACCGAATTACGGACGAACAAACGAAGAGCGTTAAAAACGTAAAACGAACGAAGGACAAAGATTAAGCCAATTGAATGGCATGTTAATGGATTCAGAATGAATTTCTGTCCTAGGGTAATCGAAGTACGTAAGATAAGGAAGAGAATGGCTTTGGAATGACCGTTCGAGAGTTATAACGAATAAGTTATGGAAGCGAGAAGTAAGTGTGTTAAACAATTTCCAAGACTTAGAAAATTTTGGAAATTTTGTGCTTGGCAGCGTATGGCCAATGAAAAGCCTTAATGAGGCGGCTACAAGAAGATAAGGACCGCCATCGACTCTCTGGCCGAGTGGCACCGTGCAGCGAGAGACAGATGAGGAGTTTGTAGCCAGCAGCTGAATCGGGGAGAAAGGTGGCGTTAGCTCATGCGCAGCGGCGTAAGGAGAGAAATAAAAGGACCCGTGGCGCAAAGACCGTTTGCAGAAGAAAGTGCCCGATGATGAGCTTTTAACCGCTTTCAAAACACGGGGAAGTGTATCGAGCTAATGAATGTGTAGTTCATCGAATGTAACACTTAATCAAGTGTTTTAAACCTTTAATGAAGGTTGAAGCGGAAAGATTAAACGATATTAAAAGACAAAGAATGTGAACGCGGGTTACAAAACCGATATCCGGGGACCGTAGCCGCAATAAAAAAATGTGAGGGATTGCTATGATTGCGATTCCTTCGACGCTGAGTGACGAGGATGATGTATAACATTTTGATGTTATGATATCGTAATGAGAGATAAGTGTGAAGCGTATAGACGCTGTGAACGCAATGCAGTTGCGTTGAATGATCGATCTTAGCATACAACGAACTGTATCGCTTCGACATTAAGGAATAATAGCGAATTGTATTAAGAAAGTCATAGCTAAAGGTAAGAAGATTAACGAAAGCTGAATGTGTTACGGATGAGAATGTTAGAATAAAATATAAGCGCTGAACACTTTAACCGATGTGAAGGTTGAGTGTCACAAGAATATTAAAGCAAGGCGTAGAACCTACACCCCGTGTATGGTTTGGCCAAGTAAGATAATATAGTCCAATAATTAAACCATGAATGGTGAAGAAGTGAATTAAAGATAAAAATGCATAACGTAACGAAGCCAAGTTAATGATTAACTTGAATGATCATTACGAGTATACAAAAGACCTGTATGACTTGGATGATAAAGAATGAATCCTATGGTATGGCATTTAGTTGCGTAAAGCCATAAGGAATGAGAAATTGATTTAACAAACATTATAGTTAATATTTTGGATAAGTTAAGATAAGTTTAGGTTGTGGTGAAATCGTAACCATTGATGGTTGACATATGGGAGTTGGGCTAAACAATTTCTTCTAAGAGCGAAGGTATATCTGAAAGCGGCAACCGATATAACTCATCGTGGATGTGCAAAGTGTAGGCGAGATCGGGAACTTGTTTGTTGGTTATTTGTGGGAAACCACTCAGAGTACCATATGGACTACTAGCAGAGAAGCAATGCGTGCTGAGTCCTAGAAAAGTTATAAGAAAAAGATAAGAATGTAAATCATCAAAGATGATGAAGGTATGGAGTAAGACATCTTTGTATGTCATGAGGCCGTTGAACGGTAATGAAAGTAGTCGCGTAAACTTAGGTTGAAAGAATTCGAACCCTAAGAAGTAAAGTTAAGTAAACCAATGCGTAAGTCAATATACATGACTAATTGGTGTACATGTTTTTCCTTATGTGTTATAAGGACTGGAATGAGCAGTTCAATGTAAGCTGTAGCTGTGCATAAGGAAAGTTTCCTAACTTCATTCATATTTTAAATGAATGATAGTTTCTTAAACTTCTCGGATGTTGAACTTGAGAACTTATGTCTATGTGCTAATGTGTGATATTTGTACAAAGTGGTAGAGCGATGAGACCTTGTGCCACAATGTGAACACTTGATTGTGTGTCTATGAGATGAAGCATTAGTGATTGAACTTTTCAATAAGAGGATGCTCTATTTATACATGATCCATTATTGTTAAGTTTGTGCTAATGATTCTAATTTGGGACGAATATGTATGAAAAGGTAGAAGAATGAAAGTATTTTAAAGTAAATGTGATTAATAATTTCAAATGATAGGAATCGAATTAATCCTATTATTCGAGATGTTTCATAAACTTTGTTAGGTTATCGAAGTTATATAGGAATATTTGAATTCTTGAAGTTGTTTGTTCAATGCTAAGACTTCTTTGAGCAATTGAATGCTCACACTTGCTTTAAATGAAAAACATTTTCGAGGAACGATGTTAGAAGAACTTAAGGATCCCGTAAAGATCAAGCGAGATCGGTATCGAGGAGAAATGTCATTCATTAGATTAATGAATGTGAAGATCAAGTGAAGAATTGTAATGTAGAATAGTAGAATTAAACTATAGCCTAGTTTAATGAACAGTTATGTATCCTTGGTGGCAGATAAAAGTCACTCGTGTAAGATATAAAGAATAATGTAATTATCATTATTTGTAATGAAAGAGGTTATAAGGTTTTAGAACCTGGGAATTGAGAATGTATGTTGTTATATTTCAGTATATAATGATATATGTTGGGATGAATGATGTACTCGTGACGTATGAAATGAAAGTAGTATGCACACAAGCCAATCATGTTTGATGATAAAGCATATACTTTGTAACAATCTTATTCATTTATTAATAAAAAGTATTAATTTATTAAAGGCTTTTAATTATCTACATGATGCTGTTTTATAATATGTGATAAACCCATAGTTTTAAGCAATGCTTTTAGAATAATGATGATGATCATTCTAATGAGATCTAAATTCTTAGAAAGCTTAAAACTAAAATAGTTCCCAATCGTTGGATTACTAAATTGGGGATTAGTGAATCCGGATAGATTGGTACATACGTTGCTTGCTCATTGGATGAGGATGATTGATCTCATGATCATTTGTGTGGAGACACTAAAGCAAGTATGTAGGTGCTTATTAGACAATAAGTTCACTGAACGTGGCTCGCTAAGGAATACCTAATGGAGTTTTACTTGCCTGTCAATAGGAATTCCTGTAGTGATAGTAGTACAAGTGATCCTTGGACTTGAGATCATCATAGTATCTTGTGTATGATGAGTTATACTTTGACTTATTCCTTAAGACCCTTAGGGTATATCAAAGGGTATGCTTGGGTATAATAAGTTATACATGGAGATAATGTATGATCAATAAAGAATCTACCACTTCTAATAAAAGAAGAGAAATGTCCTATGTGATTTGATAAATGACAACCCAGTAGTCCTTGGCCAAGGCAGAATGAAATTAGAAAGGAGTTTCTAATTTGCATTAATTGGAGTTGTGCATTTAAGAGTCGAAATACATATAATTAAATAAAATAAGACTCGACGATAATTCCATGTTTTATATTTAATTGGGACATTGTATGGTGGAAGGATTGAATTATGCAGTAACTATTTACTCAAAGGTTCTTTATGATTAATGTTGAAATCTATATTATCCGGAAAAGTCGTTGATCGCTAGGAGGCTTATCCCTATTGTAGAATAAATATTATTTATTTAAATAAATTAATTGTTTAATTTATTTATTTAAATAAGATAGAATTGTTCTAATTGATTTATTCACAACTAGGTTTAATATGGAGAACCTAAAGGGTCACACCATAAAAGGAAGAATAATTATTTAAGAAGTTAATGGCATAATCGTAATAATATAGTTAAGTATATTTAATTTAATCTATGGTGATAGAATAAATTAAATAGCTTAATATTATTATTTAATATTTTGGAAATATTAAATATAAATTAATGAGAGGAGTCTTATTAATATTATTACAATTATTATTATTTTAATTTCTAAAAGAGTTTAGGAATTAATTTAATATAAGTACTCTCATTTATTCCTAATAGGATTAGGAGGAAAAATTAGTTAAAGGAATTTAATTAATTATCCCTAATAAGATTAGGGAGCTTAATTAATTAAAAGAATTTAATTAATTAAATAAAATCCAATTCCTTAATTGTTAATGTGGGTGGCCCACATCTATAAATAAGAGGAGTCTTATTATGGGTGGGGGGGTTGTTGACTTTAACAACTACGTAATAATTTCAATTTGTTGGAGAGTACGCCCTTTATATAGAGATAGAAAATTAGGGTTGAGCCAATACCCCTTCTTCTTGAATCTTTATTTTCCTTGGTGGATCACCTCTAGAGGCCAAACATATGGGTGGCTTACGTTGATCAAAGGAAGGAACCAAACCCGGTGGATTCAAGTTGAACGCGAAAGGATTTGGAGGTGAACTTGTACCTGAGGAAGCTCGATCTTCAAGGGTATGATTTTATTCTTTATCTTTTCGTTTAATTAATAATTATGCATAAAGGGTGATCCGGGTATATGGTTTGTAAATTTTTAAACTCTGATTTTACACGTTTCCGCACTTTTTATGCAATTTGATTGCGTTCATGAATATTACAAACCTAACATGAAATTCGGGTGCGAAGATAGACCGGATTTCGGGACGTTACAAGTTGGTATAAGAGCTGATAGGTTATAAATCTTAGGTATGAGTACCTAAGACTATAATCGTAGAGAGGAGGATAAGAAGATCACCACGTGATCATAGTAAATTGTAGTAACACATGAGTTGTTAAACGATGAATGATTTATAGCTAATGCTATGAATGAATGGTACTATGAAGTAGTACGGTAAAGAAGAACTCAGAGTGAGTTGTAAAGGATAACATATAAATTAAAGAAAATTCAGTATTAAGTGAAGAGAAAGTTAGAAGTTGTAAAATTTTAATTAAGGACTCATGTGATAGCTGAGTTGTATGAATCTTTGTTATGGGCAAAGGTTTGTGCTTTGGTGTAACAACCACTCAGTTTATTACAGTGATAATCATTGGAATTGGTTGCGCTATCAATATGTATATGACAAGGAAGTGAATCTTTTCTCATGTATATACTTGATAGATAAAGAAAGATAAGGTAGGTGCGAGTTCTTGAAACTCATACTTATGGTAAGTTCGTAACTCATAATTATATGGTATGTTTTTGAACTTCTCAGCGAATGGACATCTATGGTCTAACTGGGATAGTTCTTAAACTCATATTATTGTGGAAAGTTCCCAAACTCATAATGTGTGGTAAGTTGATAGACTGTACTAAGGTATAGAGATGTTTAGACTGAAAACTAGCTTGAAAAAGATGAAACCATCAAGCTAGCTCAAGAAAGATTTCTAGTTCTTATAAACTCTTTTAAATTGTTGGACAAGACTATTCCTCAAAGTGAGATCAACTGTAAGATGCTTCGGGCTATGCCCAAAAGGTTTGCTTCTAAAATTACAACTCTTCAAGATTCTGCTACTATTTCTTCTATGGATACTTTAACTCTGTTTGGTGAATTAGAAGAATATGAACATCAGTTAAAGAGATATGATAATGATGAGGAAACTCCTTGAAGAAAGGTCTCAGCTCTTACTGCAGATAATGAGGAGGAGCTTGATGATGACTCAGATGAAGAAATAGCCATGATGTCAAGAAGACTCAAGGGGCTACTACAAAGGAAGAACAAGAGAAAAAACACTTTCAATTCAAATAATTCCAAAGAAAAGCAAACTGAAGAGACGTGTTTCAAATGTGGACGTCTTGGTCACTTCAAGAAAGATTGTTTTCAATTAAAGAACAAAGGGAAGACAAACTACAAAGAAAACAAGAAGAACAAAGCCCTTGTTGGAGTGATGAGGAATCAAAAGTGGAGATCGATACTAAAGATGAGATAGCACAAGTATGTTTCATGGGAATTGAAGGTGAATCTAATTAGGTATCTCTTAATGAACTAAACTCATTATAACAAGAAAATAAGAAGTTAAAAGAAAAGAATGCATGCTTGAAAGGTTTAGTTAATACTTTAATGAGTGAAGTAGATTCACTAATAGATGAAAAGAAAGAAATTGAAAAGGAATCTACATGTAAAGAAGAAAAGGTTTTTATTTCTAACATTGATTATTTAGACAATTATAACAAAATACTTTCAATAAGGTAGATTTTTTGAATAATGAAATCCAAAAATTTACTAATGAGCTAAAAATGAGAGATGTGTGTATTGTTGCATTTAGTGATAAATCTTCTGTTAAAACCCTTCCTAATAATGAACTTCAAAAAGAAATAGACTCACTAAAATCATCTCTTGCTAAATTTGTTCAAGGTGAAGAAAATTTAAATGTCATATTAGGTAAACAAAGACCTAGTTTCGAAAGACGAGGAATTGGTTATAATTCTATGCATAAAAAGAGTAATATGAAAATGCTAAAATCAAAGTCATGTTTTAGTTTAAATTATTGTTCTCCTTTCACAACATGTAGAAATTGTGGTATTAAAGGTCACTTGGACATAAATTGCTTAAAGAAAAATAAGATTAAAAAGGTATGGGTTAAAAAGGATGATTTACGTGCAACTAACATTAAAGGACCCAAAAAGATGTAGGTACCAAAAGGATGAATTATTTTTCCTTGATAGTGTGTCTCAAGGCAAGGGTTCCATTTCAAAAATAGATTCTCGATAATGGATGCTCTCGTCACATGACCGGTGATAAATCAAAGTTCATGGAACTATGTGTCAAGAAGAAGAATGGAACGGTCACTTTTGGAGACAATAGAACCTACGAGATAATCGAAAAAGGTAAAATTGGTAACGACAAGGTAAGTATAAATAATGTTCACCTTGTTAACGGTCCTGAATTTAATTTAATTAGTATCGGTCAATTAATGAATAATGGTCATCAATTTAATTTTGAAAAAGATAAATGCACAATATTTCATGGTACTAACAATATTACTCTAGTTGCACAAAGAGAGGGAAATATATATACTATTGATTTTAAGCAACAAGATGAAGAGCTATGTCTTACATCCATACATGATGAGGCTAACTTATGGCATAAAAGGATGGAACATGTTCACATGGACCTAATCAAGAAATTATCTTCAAAGAATCTCGTCAAAGGGTTACCAAAAATCAGGTTTAAAAAGAAAGAAATATGCATTCCTTGTCAACTAGGAAAATATGTAAGAACTTCTTTTACGACAAGGAATATGGTATCAACCTCCTCTCCCTTGCAACTACTTCATCTTGATTTATTTGGACCGGAAAAACATTCTTGTATTAATGGTAAATTTTATGCATTTGTAATAGTTAATGATTTCTCTAGATACACATGGGTATTATTTTTGAGAACTAAGTATGAAGCATTTAAAGAGTTTGAAAAATTAATAAGGAATCTTGAAACAAAGTATAGCTACAAACTCATTAGAATTAGAAGTGATCATGGTACTGAATTTCAAAAAGATTTCATAACTTTTTGTGATCAAAGAGGTATTAGCCATGAGTTTTTAGCCCCAAGGACTCCTCAACAAAATGGGGTGGTGGAAAGGAAGAATAGGACTCTTCAAGAGACAGCAAAAACTCTACTGCAAGAAAGTAAGCTTCCAAAAAATTTTTGGGCCGAAGCAGTAAATACATCATGTTATGTTTTAAATAGAGTACTCATTCGTCCTATTATTTTGAAAACACCTTATGAGCTTTTAAAAAATAAAATTCCAAACATAAGCTATTTCAAAATATTTGGTTCTAAATGTTTCATATTAAATACAAGTGATAATTTGGGAAAGTTTGATGCTAAGTCATATGAAGGAATATTCCTTGGTTATTCTCAAAATAGTAAGGCTTATCGTATTTTCAATATTAGAAAATTTTGTGTAGAAGAGTCTGTTCATGTTACTTTTAATGAGACTAACAATGATCTTCCAAAAAAAAAAGTGAAGATGATGTAGGAAATTTGGAGATAATCAGGAATTCAGTAAATCAAAAAGAACAAAATAGGAGACCGAGTTAATATTTTCAGGAAACTAAAACTGATGACCAGATGAACATGAACCTGAAAATTTGCAAGATGCTGAAGATGATTCTCATGATCAAGACAAAGTTATACATGATATCCAAATGCCAAGAACAGCTAGATATATTAAGAATCATCCTTCAAAAATATCATTGGAGATATCAACAAAGGTGTAACCACACAAAGAGGTTTACAAATTCATTGTGCATTCTCTGCATTTTTGTCACAATTTGAGCCAAAGAATGAAAATGATGCAGTTCTTGATAAAAACTGGATATTGGCAATGCAAGAAGAACTTCAAAAATTTGAGAGATGCCAAGTGTGGGAACTTATGCCTCCTCCAAAAGATGCTTCCATCATTGGTACTAAATGGGTATTCAAGAACAAGCTTGATGAGCACGGGACAATCACTCCTAATAAAGCAAGGTTAGTAGCTCAAGGATACAACCAACAAGAGGGGGTCGACTATGAAGAAACCTATGCACCAGTGGCAAGGCTGGAATTAATTCGGATTTTGTTGGCTTTAGCATGCTATAAAAGGTTTAAACTTTATCAAATGGACGTAAAGAGCGCTTTCCTCAATGGATACATCAATGAAGATGTATATGTAAAACAACCTCCTGGATTCGAGCATGAAAAGTATCCTAATCATGTTTAAAAATTAAAGAAAGCACTTTATGGCTTAAAACAAGCTCCAAGGGCTTGGTACGAAAGGTTAAGTATGTATCTTTTGTCAAACAAATTTATTAGAGGTAAAATAGATTCTACATTATTTATTAAGCATAAAAATATAGATATCATTATTGTTTTAATATATGTAGATGATATAATATTTGGTGCTACTAATGATCATCTTTGTGAGTGGTTTTCCAAGTGCATGCATAAAGAATTTGATATGAGCTTGATGGGAGAGCTTAATTACTTTTTGGGACTTCAAATCAAGCAAACGAAGGAAGGAATCTATATCAATCAAACCAAATACATAAAAGAATTACTTAAGCTTGATGAGAAAGGTATTAATGTTGATGTAACAAAATATCGAGGTATGATTGGATGCTTATTATACTTAACAGCCTCTAGACCCGATATAATGTATATCGTTTGTTTGTGTACAAGATTTCAGGCTAAACCCAAAGAATCATAATTAAATGATGTTAAAAGAATATTAAAATATTTAAGTGGTATAATTAACTTAGGGTTATTTTATCCAATTTGTAATCACTTTGAACTAATAGGTTATTCAGATGCTGACTATGCAGGGTGTCAAATTGATAGAAAAAGTATGAGTGGTGCTTATACTTACTTGGGACAAAGTCTCGTATCATGGCATAGTAAAAAGCAAACCTCAGTGGCTCTATCAACTACTAAGGGTGAATACCTAGCTGCAGGAAGTTGTAGTTCTCAGATTTTATGGATGAGGCAAAACCTATGTGATTTTGATATATTATGTGAATGTGTGCCCATATACTATGATAATTCTAGTGCTATAGATATCTCTAAAAATCTTGTGTTACACTCACGTACAAAACACATAGAAGTAAGACATCATTTTTTAAGAGATAGTGTGTCAAAAGGTTTAATTAAATTAATTTTTATTCCTACTGAAAATCAAATTGCAGATATTTTTACTAAACCGTTAAGTGAAGACAGATTTTGTATGTTGCGAAGAGAACTTGGAATGTGTATTGCATAACTCTTTTTGAATTTTTTTTTAAAAGATCTGCATTTTATCCTATCCTGTATGCGTATCTTATTAAACTTTTATAATTAGGAAAAATTGTATGCATTTACGGCAGCTCATCATGTCCTTAATTTATGGACGCGATATTCTAAGTATCTATCTTAATAGTTTTTGAAAATCGAAAAGACAGGACGACTGGGTTCTTGGGAAACATAAGCGTGTAGGGGTGTATATAGTACATGCATCCGTTCTTTTTATTTAACTTTCTATCTATCTCTTCCCATTCTCTTCACTTCTCAAATTTTTATTTTCTGACTTTCTTTCTCTCTTTCTTTATACTCTCATCTTCTCTATCTTTATCTTCAAATCTCAAACACCGTGAGAACCCAGACTCATAAGGGATCGATGATCGATTCTGACGACGATCAGACGCTGATTCTTTCCCAATCGTTTGTCGGACCTTCGTGTAAACAAAGAAAAATGAAGAAGGCCATGTCTGTGGAAATAGAGTCTTTGGACTCTTCATCTTCTGACGAATCAAACTTCAGTCCATCCTTGCTGAAATCATTAGGACCCTCTCGACGACAGAAGTCAACGATCCCATCCTATATGCCTGAGTTTACTCCACCAACAGATTCGGTAAACCCTATCCTCACCTCTGATCTTCCTAAAAATTTCTTTCATAGTATTGCTTATAAGGTATGGTTTAAGACTGTTGTTTTCCCAAAACAATTTGTTTATGAAAAATTTGTTGATCAAATCTGCTATCAAACGTCTCCTCTGAAAAATTTGTTTGAATCATGTGGTATTTCTTCCATGATTTTTCCTCCCTCAGTTGCATATCCTAGACTAGTTCAGCATTTTTACACTAATCTAGAGTGTCATGGGGATTTATACATAACTTTTGTTAAAGGAAAATCACTATATTTCACTGTCATGGATTTTGATAGCATTCTAAACATTCCATTCACGGGTGTCTGTCCATTTACTCGGAAAGGGGCTATCTATTTTTCTTTTACTCCTGGAACAATTACAGATTGTTATGAATAATCCTCTGATTAATGATGTTTTTACTCCCAAAACGGTAGATGTTTCTCCTCTTGCGTGTGTGCTTCATCATCTGGTTAGGTAAAATCTTTTGCTTCGCTTAGGTGGAGGTGCATATTTTACCTATCAGGATTTCATAATAGTTGCTATAATTTTGAAAGGTGTGTCTTTTAATCTATCTCAAATGTTGCTACATCAAATGACAAGTTGTTTGTGAAAAACAAAAACGTGTCTGCCTTATAGTGCCAGTCTCACCACTCTTTTCAATCATTTTAAAATTTCTTTTGAAAATGAAATTTCTGTTGCTGTTACTGATTCCATCAGTGTTGGTACTTTGAAAATGTCTCGTATTGCTTTAATCGATGGTCAGTTTGTTTATCGCACTTTTGATAATCCTATCCTCCCATTTCAAATACATCTTCCCATGTTCTGCACCCAACTCAGTCTCCTTCTGAGATTGTTGACATGTTGAAAGTCATTATTAGTAATCAAGAGAAAATGCAAATTGAAATGTCTGGTCTCCACAATCGTATGTCTTTGTTCGAAAAAGGCAAGCTGCCTCTGGGTGCGCCTGAAATTAATAAACTTTATCAAAACATTGAGGATGAGTTTATTGACTTACAAGTAGGGTTTGAATTGCAAACCACTGCTTTGGCAGAGGCCATGCAATGAAGACTCAACCGAAATTCTTGTCAATTAAGTCAGGAGATCAAATTTGTTAGCAATTAGGTTGGCGAGTTAGCTGAGTTCATGGCTATGCGCTTCAATGACGTAGGCTCTAAGTTACATATGCAGCATAAACACTCTACTGTTACAGAATGGGTTCATTGTAACTAGTTAGCCGAGTATCTTGGTGATCTCCTTGACGTGCCATTACCACATGCAACTTTTATTCCCCGTGCTCCTCAATTTATTGTTGATCTTACCCTGGCTGAAAGGATTCACCGTGCCAATCGTCATCCTTACTTCACCTGAAAAATTTTCGTCGTCTGTGATGGTAGATCTTGACTGATGGCATTATTTCCCTTTTTGTTTGATGACAAATGGGGAGAAGTTTAAGTTTTGGGTTTCGGTAGACTAAAAAGACTTATGTTATTTTTTATGGTTTTTGATTTTTGATGGTTTTTGATGCTTCACAAGACTTATTTATTATTTTGGGATTTTAACAATGGTTTAAAACTGATATATCTGATATGTTAGCAGTTGATATTTAATATTTGATAAACTAACATGAATGCAGGTAGCAGGTTGTTTAAACTTTTAGGATACACTGAAATTTGGATTTCAGTTAGATTACTATTATGCTGAGATTCCTGAAATGATTATATTAAATTGCAAAGATTTAGGGAGCTAATTATATTGTATGCATGATTTTAGGGGGAGCTAATGGAAATTCAATTTTTTGGCTGTCATCATCAAAAAGGGGGAGAATGTTGACTTAGTCATATTCCATCCTTGAGTTTTGATGATGAATTGTTCATATACTAAATTGTTTCATGGCATTTCAGGTATATGATGATAAAGAATATTGGTGGGATTTTCAAGTGGAAGTTTTTCTTTACTAGGAAAACCAAGTGTAATAATTGATTTTTCATTTAAAGGCTCTAGGACATATCATTTATTTATTTTATGTCTTAAATGAAAAATGAATTAAAATCTAATGAATTTTTTTTTACTAATATTAAAATAAATTGAGGTTAGATTAATATATGATACCAAGTTAATACTTTATAAAATGTTACTTACGTGTGCATGTCTAATTACTTGATATATGTATACATGCCTAGCAATTTAAAAGGGCGGTAGTTTACACAGTGATATGATGTGTGTGCGGTTTTCAAAGGTAATAATTATTGATACCTTGGGACTCTAATACCTTGAATATTGGATAGATAAAGGAAGTTTAAAAGTTTGATGTCACACGCCACCTTTTTATGTTACACGTAACTTTATGAGATAGAAAGATATAGTCGATGTTGTTTTGTAGTGGATTATCTTTTAAAGGGTCTTTAAATTATTCCAACAGTATAAAAGGTTGTTCTTTACCGTTGTGGGATTATTCCAAATATCTTAACCGATTTTTGTGGGATTAATTAGAACAGGTGTTAATCTGGAACTAACGCTACTTATATTTTTCTATCGAGCAACATAATTTACGATGGGACATTATATAACGATAGTAAATTGGGTTATATAAATCGTGTTTCTTATATGGAATTAATAGAACTCACGAAATATTATTTGCACTAATCACTGATATTAACGAGCAACTTATTTTTAATTGGTGCAACTTTTGATCAGCTGAGCAATTATACTTCTGATATTCTTTTAGTTGGTAATTGGTAAGATTTAATTGATTATCTTTCTGTGCTAATTGATCATTTCATTTAGTTGAGCCTTTAATTATTAAATTAATTATTTTTGCATTGATCATAGACCTCTACATTTGTATTTAATTTTCTATTTAGACTAAGTGTAGTATAAAGGTGTTAATCCTAGTGGATTAGAGAAAAAAGTTTTCAAATAGGTTCAAGGAAGCAAAGGTGCTTGAAGAGTGGATATGTGCACAAGGAGCAGGAGTGCTCAAGAGAAATTAATTGTTGTAAGAATCTATTTTGTAATCAGTGTTTATTTATAAAGAAATAAATAAAGTGAGTCCCCAATACTAGTTGGTATTGGACGTGGACTAGGCTATTATTATAGAGAGTAATAGCTGAACCACGTAAAAATCTTGGTGTTGATTTTATTACTTTCTTTACTTTAATTACTCACATAAGTTATTTAATTATCTTAATAATTAAAATTTTAATATTTGCATTTTCTTAAGATAATTCTTTAACACCAAGTATTTTATTTAAGTTATAAATTCAGCAGAATATTTTTTAAAAAAATATAATCAGTCAATTCAGTTGGTCGTATTAATTTAGCAAGCTGAATTCATCAATCTAGTAGCCTGAATTTAATAGTTTGATTTAAAGTTTAAAAATTGGTCATAGATTGCTCCAACACTTATTCAACCCCCCCCCCCCCTTCTAAGTGTGCCTAGTTAAATTTCACCTTAGCAATATCTTCATGTGATCTTCGGAAGAGAAAACCAAGTCCAGTATGGAGATTTATTGTGGAGCTTCTCTCAAGCTTAAAACTACCATGGCTTCGTTGTGGCCCATAGTACAAAGGAACTCTTCAATTTTCTCTATGGGAACTTTCCCATTTGATTTGATGGTAGGCTTCATCACCTGATGGGGAAGATACAGTGGATTCTCCTTCGCCACTGTAGCAATTGTATGTGAGGTAGATCCTTCAGCTTACCCATAATTCCATGGGACTTTTTTCAAGCTGACAACAGGATATTGTGGCCTAGATGGCAAGAGAATTGGCTCTGGTGCAGCATCTTTTAAAGGATTGTCAGTGCCTTCGAGTTGAATTGCTTGTATTGCAAGTGGTCTAGCAGCCAAATCATCCTCAGCGGATATATCTGCTACGTCGTCCTTCTATTTGGTAGGACATGTGTTCCCACTCTCGAGTAACAAAGTGTCATCGTCTGCTATTTGCAGGACACTACTGTCAATTAAATTTTGAATGAGGTGGTGGAGTGCCCAGAATTCTTCTGTGCTGTGACCGCGAGAGTGGGAGTGATACTGGCATACTCCATTAAAATTGAACCTTCTGGAACGGGGATTTATTAAAGGTAGAAGGGATGTAATTCTTCCTTCATTGATCAGCATCTGAAATATCGCTTCCATAGGTTGGCCAAGGTATGTAAATTCCCTCTTGTTGGCAAAATCCTGACAGGCTTTGGCACTTGCTCTTTTTGCAACTTTATCCTCCAGTGTCTCACTTTTTGAAGGTGATGATGGAGTATTCATGACAAAAAGAAGGAGACTAGCATGCTCCTGACTGACTAATTGGCATGTGACTTGGTGTTGATGGATCACCAGTTATGCCAATTGGTCTACTTGTTTGCAAAGAGCCTTAATCTTTCGTTCCATCATGAATTGGAACTATGCATAATCCCATTTGTTAGCACCATCTTTTCTGGTTTGGGAAGATTCAACAATATAATTGGAACTTTTCCTATTGCTCCAATTAATCATATTGACCGCTTCTTCTTTGTGTTGAGGAAGAGGGTTGTCTTGCGCATGAGGTTAGTCGGGTTTAGTCACCACAATTTCCCCATTGTCAATTAAGTCCTGGATCTTGTGTTTCAAGACCTAGCAATCCTGAGTGTCATGTCTTGGTGCCCCGACATGATAAGCACACTTCCTTGTAGCATTATAACCCTTCCCATTCGGGTTGGCTAGTGGAAGAAGATGTGTAATTTTCTTCTGAGTAGTCAGAAGATTGAGAACATTTTCGAGCTAATCCTTTAGGGGTGTGAACGCTCGATTGCATCGGACTTCTCCACCTTTTGGCAATGGCGGGTTTGAAGACTGTGCTGGAAAAAGGGGAGTAGTTTCTCCTTTGGATAGGAATGTTCTGACTGCCTTTCTGACCTTGTAGTATCAAGGAAACATCCTCCTCTTTCTTTTTATGGACCCTCCGGGGGTTGTTTCCATAAGTTCTGGACTGGATGTGCTTAGCAATAGCTTTCAGAGCGGCTAGGTCTTGAATTTTTCCTGACTTCAATCCCATCTTAGCCATCTCTCCATGTTTAATCATTTCAAAAAATGGCTAACCAATGCCAGCTAAGACTCTTTCATAGAAAGGAGCTTCTTGTATGTCTATGAAAGTTATAACCATTTCTGACTCTGTCATAAAAGGAATAACTTGAGCAGAAAGACGCCTCCACCTTTGAGCACACTCTCTAAATGACTCAGTAGACTGTTTCTTGACCTTGGTAATTTGGTACAGTCAGAAGTCATCTGAGACTGGAAGCTGTACTGAGTGAGGAAGGCATGAGCTAACTCTTTCCAGCTATGTATTTTAGAATTGTCTAATCTGTTGTACCGTGATCGGGCTTCTCCAGTTAGACTCTTTTAAAACAGTTGGATTCTGAGCTTCTCATTCTCGGCATAAGATCCGAGTTCTCCAATGAATACCTTTAAATGTGTGTAATCTCCTAACTCATTATACTTTTCAAAGTTAGGAGTCTTGAACTTTTCTGGATAATGAACACCAGGGAATATACAAAGATTAGCATAGGAAACACTCACGTGTGCTCCAATCCCTTTTATAGACCGAATAGTCTCTTCCATTTGAAGGACTTTTTCCTGATATCACCAGTGTCTAGATCTTCTTTGAGATGGGTATTTTCAGGAATTTTGTTGGTTGTATCCAATTGAAGTTTTGGAATTATTTCATCTGAACCTTGTGTTCCTCCATGTGTAGAGGATTCTGTATGTACGGGTATTCGTGAACCCTGAGTAGACTGGTGTAGTTCTTTAAGCAGAACAGCGAAATCTATAATTTGCTTGCTTAAACTGTCGAACGCTTCTCGAGAGATAGGAGCAGCATTAGACTGGTCAGATGAAGACATGATTGGATGTAGGCTCGTGGCCTTTTTGGACTTTGAACGGGCAACATGCCCAATTGTTTCCCTACAAAAACTTATGTAGTTTAGTCTTAAAGAATGTATAAATGTTTACATGCTATCATAATGTGTCCATTTTAGGATATTATCCTGTAAAATGGGTGTTATTTGATAGCATGTCAAGCCTTAATATGCATGTACACATATTCTTCATATTTTCCATTACATAGAGATTAACATGGAATGAAATTACAAGTAATTATCTTTACAAGTAATTGAAAATGGAAAGCATGAAGAGACTTTCCTCCACGTTTGGTTTATCAGAGGCTGACCTATCCTAGGTTACTCTCGCGGCTTTTTGGCATGAAGGTTCCTAGATCATCGCAATTTACTTAATGGGAAGTTAATCCGGTCTTTCAACTGGAGTGAATCTGGGTGGTGCCTTTCCTGAGCCTCGTTGGAATTAGTCTCCTATGAGTCCGAGAATCAAACAAGCACAGGATAGCCTCCTAGTGGAGGAACCACACAACATACATTCACATGCAACGTGTCTCACCTTTATGGGAATGATGATATGTGCGAAGCACTAATATCACAGATAGATATATTTTAGTGCAGTAAGTAAAATGCATTCGTACAAATTCATCAAAAATGTAAATGCAACATCCACACATAAGCATATAAAAGTTTTAAAAAGCTTGTAGTAGCGGTTTAAGTCCTCTTACTGGAGTCCCCAACAGAATCGCCACCTGTCGACATTAGGATTTTTATTGTCCCTCTTATGTTCTTGTTTTTTGGTGTTCTCATGTTAGGTGAGATTTGTTTAAAAAAACAAGTTCTGAAAAGGTCCGACATTTATATGTTGACGATTTGACTGTAAGAGTCGCCAGTTAGTTTCTTAAATGGTTGTACCAACACAACCGAAAAAAGGTTTGCACATTGACCCAGTGATGTGACACTGCTAAACTAGTCTATGAAACCGAGATTCATTAGGGTCCGGGGACTTTCTTATGCAGAGGGAAGGTGTTAGGCACCCCCCGACATCCGTGTTACCACGGTTATCGCCACTTTTTAATTAAACTATTATATAAATGTGTGTGTGTAGGTCAATGTGCAGTTATTTGGAAGTAGTGATATGTCTCATTCGTACCTATATACACAGGGTTTGAATTTGTATAAAAATTCAGTTTTAAAACAGATATAGTAGTGATGTTTTTTAAGAGAGTTTTTTTCAAACCTTGTGCTCAATAGTAATTGAGGCCTTTGATACTTCCATTTTATTAAATATTCGGCTTGATTGCTTTTATTTTCGAGATGCGAAGAATTTTCGAGAAAATAATATATAGCAGTGTCGAACTCCTCATGGGGATGAAAGACATCTAAGGAAATTAAAACACCGTGAATAATTTACAAGCTGCTTACAGCTGAAAATGTCCATCACGGGAACCGAATCTAGATTCAATAGACTGAATCTGTGATCACGTGATTCCTAGGCTCACATGATGCCGCAGTTTATATTAAAGCAGTAAGCATTTATATATATAAAAGTAGTAAATATATATACAGACATGAACAACCACCACGAAGCACCTCCATGGGGGATCAGAAATGTAAATATATAAAAGCGGTAAATATATATATAGACATGATCAACCACCACGAAGCACCTCCACGGGGGAGCAGAAATGTAAATAAAGTAATAAATACGATCAACCGTCACAAAGTAAACTCCAGGTGGGACGGAATATAAATAAAGCAGTAAAAACGATCAACCGCCTCGAAGTAAACTCCAGGCGGGACTAAATGTAAATAAAGCAGTAAAAGGCCACGAAGTAAACTTCAGGCCTGACAAAAATATAAATATATATATATATAAGCAGTAAACGCGTAATATATATATCGATCACGGCTCGGTTTATCATTTCAGCAATTTGTTGTAAAAGCAAATAAACGCTCTGGACGTGAATCCAGGCTCAATCGAGGCATAACTCGATAATGTTAGTCCATATATATATATATATAAGTATATATAAACAGACAGAAATGAAAGTCACGGACCGAAGTTCGGGCATAACTGCACGCAACACGACTCTCAATGTGTAGAAAAGTGTGTGCAAAGATTAAGAGAAAGGCTTTAAAGTGTGTAAGAAGGCTTACAGTGGACTGTCAAAGAAGACTTCTATAGCTTTAAACAGATGAACACTCGGCTCCCGCAGGTAAAAATATGACTGAATATAAGCCCACAAGTGTTTAAAATGAGAAAGCACTCAGTTTAAGGTGTGTACAGAGCAAATTAGACTGGGCTTCCTCGCCATTTTCTCTTGAAATATGGCCACCCCAAGCCCTCTATTTATAGAGGGGGGAGCCACATGTACACTCTACCACGGCCGGGGGTGTTCCCGACTCCATGGGTCCCATTGTCTCAAAACGCACACGCTGCGTGCAACGTGATGTCCGCTCAAATTTGTAGAACTTCAATCCGAGCCTCCAATTGAGGTGTATAAGACCTTTTACGGAGTGCTGTTGTCGAGAGCTACACCATGACATGGGATTAGAGGTTGTCAAAAGTCAGGAAGATGGGACCATGCCCTTGGTCTTCAAGCTTCAAATTCTATCCGGTGTGCTACCTTGCGTAGTAGTCACTCGGGATTGGAACTCTTTGGTTCTTGTGGGACATTGCTGTGTAGAATGTATGTTGAGATGTTGTTGAGGCGGCTCAATGTGGGATCGAGGTGGCAAAAGAATGATTTTTCCCCTCACCGAGGTTATCCGATTGGGGGCGATAAAGCGATCGTTGCTCGTGGTTATCTCGAGATTGGGTGCCGTAAGCACTGGACGTCCTCAAGGTTGTCTCTGAGGTGTGTCTGACCTCCCGGAGTTATCTCCAGGTTTAGAGATGAGTGTCTCGGTGTGAGTCCCGAGGTTTGAAGCTGACTACATAAGTTGAAACGACTATTTCCGGGGTTATCTCCAGAACTGCAACTGCACTCCTTGGGGTTATCTCCAAGGTTGACATTGTCTTTCCCGGTGTTATTTCTGGGAGTGAGACTTAGTATCTCGGGATTATCTCCGAGATGAAACGGCCTTCTCCGGTGTGATTTCCGGTATTGGAACTGCATGCCTCAAGGTTATATCCGAGGTTGGAACTGAAACTTTCGGTGTTATTTTTGGGAATGAGCTAAGCTGTCCTCTAGGGTTATCTCTGAAAGAAGATTCTGCCCTCCTGCAATGTTAGTAACAGGTATGCAGAAAATTTCGAGTGTCTACAGTATTTTACACGACAGTTGTATAATTAAGTTTGTATTTGAATTTTGTACCATGTATTTGGTGACTCAGAATGGGTTGTGTATACCTATTTTGCGGGCGTCACACACACACACACATATATATATTAGTTTAATTCACGTGCAAATCACATATTGTTTTAATATACATTTTTATTAAAAAAATAATTATTAATACATAACAATAATAACATTAAATGTCTTATAACAAAATAAGTTTTCATTAATCATTATTTATTAACTCCTTCAAATTTATTTGGAATACATAATATTTGTACAAAAATATAAATAAATTAATTTCAATATATAATGATAAGTAAATTACAAGAAAATACGAGTTTTAATCTATTTTGGATAAAATATTTAATCGTTATGCGGTTATTATAAATGATGTTTACTTAAAAATTACGAATTAAAAATAAAGTTTTTTACTACGTTATAATTTTTTCATCATATATATATATATATATATATATATATATATATATATATATTACCAAAATGATGTATTTTGCATAAAATATAATTAAAGATTTTAATGTAGAAAATCATAGGTATCTCGAAAAGTTATTAATAAATACAAATTACGTCTTGTTCCAATTTTTAAATATAGATATTAATTTTGAGATTAATTACAATATTTTTCTAAATAGTTATCTGTGAAATATGAATACCTTCTACTCATTTTTTACCAATTTATAATATAGATTCAACTTTTAATTTACTATTTTATATAAAGTAATAAAGTTTTATTAACTAAAGAGGCATGAGATCCTTTTAAAATTAATAAGAAATTTATGGATGACATAAATCACTTTTTAATATATAATATACACTTTATCTATAGCAACATATGTTACAATGAATATAAATATGCACTTTTTAAATTTAAAAAATATATATATATATATATATATTATGATTATATATTTATATATTTGTAAAACAAAATAGTATGCAGAATTATAATGCTAACAAAACTTTATTTGGATAATTAAAGACTTAATAATTGATCTTGAATAAGGGAAACATAGTTGTAACACTCCCTTTCTGAAAAGGAAAAGGAATGTCACGCACAAACATAACAAATACAAACCTCTAATAAATCTCAAATTATTTCTAATTAAATTGAACACTAATTGTCACATACTCCACTTTAAATAGAAGGAACTCCACATTTACATAGTCTCTACTATTAAAAATAAATGACAAAATGGCCCAAACATTCATATACAAAATAATAGGAAAACCAAGTCTAATGATAAGTCTCAAAAACTACTCTACTCATTTAGATCAAAGGTAGCTCTCATCCCACATATCTTAATCACCCCTGATTACCTGCCGGAAAAAGAACACAACGTGAGCCAATTGTCCAGTATGGATATGAAATGCACACACACACACACACACATATATATATATATATGTGCCAAATAAAATGAACGAACGAACAAGTACAACTACTAACTCGAATATGAGTATATCGAATTTAGTGAGATAACGTACAAATGATTAACATTGTCGAACCGACCACTATAGTCAAAAGAATTCCAAACAAAATAAAGCTGAAACAAATGGTTACAAGGTAACAATTTCATACTGAGCTCAAATACAAATAGCCAAAGGCTACCAAAATACATCGGTACCATGATGTATATAGATCAAATCGATTAGTACGCACGACACATACGTCACTAATCTGCCAAACAAATCGAATCAAATTAAATATTGGGTCGACCCATACGTATCCTGAACAAATATATCAAATGGCAAAAGCTCATACCCAAAGCATACAAAAGGATACGCCGTGGACTGATCACACCGTCACGGAAGGTGTCATGCCCTTGTGTCAAGAGGACATGCATGTGGTACCCCCACAGGTGGTTAGCTCAAGTATACCCTAAGGATCAAACTACAAAATGTAAGCCAAAAAGGGTTCAAATCACAAGGCTTACATGACCATCTCCGAATGATATCGAATCATCAAATACAAACATACTAAATTATCAAAAGATATCAATATGATCAAAACAACTCCCGAATATGAACAAAATTATGCGAAGAATGATACAAATGAATAAAGTCTCCAAATATATTGACACGATTAACTAGTTCAAAGAGTACAGATATGAATTCTAATATCAACGCCAAAACGAAACTATCAGAATAAATTTGACAACAAGGAATAATCCTGATAGGCAATACCAAATTTTTAAACGAGTAACAAACGAACGAATTAAATTTAAAAGAGTATAGCTGAAAAAGTACGGAATTCATATCTTAATATAGTCTCAAAATAATTCGCCGAATCCAAATATCACCCGTTAGACTCCCTCAATCCGATCTAATTATCAAAATAAAATATAATACATATAATTAAATTATGAATTTATACAATTTATATTTTCATAAATTCAATAATTTTAATATACTATATTCAATTTATAATCAAAAGATACATTTTAATTGTAATAACAATATTATAATATTATTTATCACTTTCCCCATTTTTTGATTTCTATAAATCTATATATATATATATATATATATATATATATATATATATATATATATAAACGAATCATGTGTTTCACTTTTATTATGATAAATTATTATTTCAATCCACATGTATGCTCCTTTAGATTATATAAGAGACTCTCATACTTGGACAACTTTAAATGCTTTGAATCCCTGACACAATACTAAACAAGAAAGCTTTCCATTCAATAATAAAAAAAAATAGTAACTTACCAGATCACCAATTTCCCCACTTCCCTTTGTGCGGCTGAGTTCTCCCCTTATTTTTTTCCCTTCAATTGGTTCGTATAGATATAATGAAGCAGTTAGGTTTTGGTTTATTTATTAATTAATATGTTTTACTAATACTCTTAATTTTATTAGGATTTAAAATTATGCAATTATAAATTAGACCCAAATAATTAAAAGACCCAATTTAATGTAATCATTTACTTATTATGGTCCAAACAAATTAACTACAGTTTGACCCAAATATAAGAAAAGTTCAATTCCTTTTAAAGCTTACTTAAATATTTTATTATTATTTTATTGGTTATTACATCACCTTTCCCTTAAAAAGAATTCCGTCCCCGGAATCAAAAGAATAGAACGTACGTAATTAATGTGGATATTCCGCTCGAATAGACTCCTCCATCTCCCAAGTAGCTTCCCACTCTGAATGATTTTTCCACAATACTTTAACAAAAGGAATTGTCTTACTCCTCATAATCCGTTCTTGACGATCTAGAATCGCCTCAACTTCTTCCTCACAAGTAAGATCTTCTTGAATCTTATGTAATGGGTATTGCACAACATGAAGCAGATGATAGTTATATTTCCTTAACACCAAAACATGAAAGATGTTATGCACATGAGATACCTGTGGAGGCAAAGCCACCCAATATGCCACTTTTCCAATTCTCTCAAGAACTTCAAAAGGGCCAATGAAACACGAGCTAAGCTTCCCTTTTAAACCAAACCTTCGAACACCTTTCCATGGAGAAACTTTCAAAAACACGTGTTCACCAGGCTTGAATTCAAGAGCCCTCCTATGAATATCAGCATAACTCTTTTGTCGCGATCTAGCTTCTTTCAATTTTTCTTTAGCCACTGCTACCTTCTCTGTAGTAATCTTAACCAAATCGGGTTCTTCTATTACCCTTTCTCCAACCTCATCCCAACAAGTCGGAGCTCGACACTTCTTACCACAATGCTTCAAAAGGAGCCATACCAATACTAGCTTGCCAACTATTAATATATGCGAACTCCACCAAACTCAAATAATCATCCAAGTTTCCTGTCCACTATAAAGAACAAGATCGTAGCATGTCTTATAATGTCTGAATAGTTCTCTCTGATTGTTCATCTGTCTGTGGGTGAAAAGTTGTACAATAGTTGAGTCGCGTTCCCCAAGCTCGTTGAAATCCTTTCCATAATCGAGAAGTAAACCGCGGATCCTGATCCAAAATAATAGAAATTGGAGTGCCATGAAGCCTAACAATCTCACATTGAAAAATTTCTGCTAACTTATTTACAAAAAATTCTCACGAATAACCAAAAAATGAGCCAATTTGGTCAAACGATCCAGTACCACCCAAATAGCATCATTCTTTTTAAGAGTCCTCAGTAATCCAATCAAAAAGTCCATCGAAATGTCATCCCATTTCCACACAAGAATATCTAACTGTTGCAACAAACCACCAGGCCGTTGATGCTCAATTTTCACTTGCTGACAAGTTAGACATTTACTCATAAATTTAGTTATATCCCTTTTCATTCCGCTCCACCAGAAATTCTCCTTCAGATCCTTATACATCTCTGTAGACCCCGGCTGAATAGAAAATGGCGAACTATGAGCTTCAGTCAACACTGCCTCACGAATCATTGGATCCAATGGAACACATAACCGTTTACCAAACCATATCACACCTTGCTCATCAATGTGAAACTCTAGCTGCCTACCCTCATCCATATTCTGTGCTACAGCCCACAACTCGCCATCCTCTTTTTGGACTTTTTTGATACGCAAAATAAGAGAATATTCCACCCTCATACCTGCCATATACCAACCCATCAGAACTTCTAGCATATAGCTCTAAACCCACACGCTCCATATCCGAGATAAGTTGAGGTTGTGTAACCAAGGCAGCTATACTCCCTGAACTTTTCCGACTGAGAGCATCTACAACCCCATTAGCCTTACCGGGGTGATACTGAATCCTAGCATCATAATCCTTAAGAGGCTCCAACCAACGCCTCTGCCTCATGTTAAGCTTATTCTGAGTAAAAATATATTTAAGGATCTTATGGTCGGTGAAAATGTCACAAGTCTCTCCATATGGATAGTGCCTCCAAATTTTTAGGGCAAAAATAACTGATGCTAACTCCAAGTCGTGGGTAGGGTAATTCACCTCATAAGGTTTAAGTTTTCTGGAAGCATAAGTAATTACTTTACCATGTTGCATCAAAGCACACTCTAATCCCTTCTTGGAATCATCACTGTAAATATGATAACTGTAACGTCCACAAATTTTAAACTCTTTATTAATTAAATATGTGATTTAATTTTAATGAGTTAGTTTAGTGAGTTTATTTAAATCTTAAGTGGTTATGTGAATTTATGAAATGATTAAAGGGAGTCACTAATAGTTGATTTAAATTAGTGGACTAACCCTAAGATTCTAATATCAAAGACTTGATAAGAGTATTAATTAAATATTCAATCTATTTGAATATAGTAGCAAGAGTTGAATATATTGATTAATTACAATTATGAGTAATTAATTGATAATGTGTTAGTTAATAATTATTATTGGATAAATAATAATTAATGAGTAAGAGATTAATAAATATAATGTGATTATATATTTACTTGAATAATTTGTGCAAGCATGAATAGTAAACCTTTATTATAATATAGTTAACTATATATTTTATATTGTATAAGGTGACACATTAATAGGTCTATATATAGACTATATAGTAAGAGTTATTTGCATTCATGTGAGTTGCATAATAATATTGTTATATGAAATAAATTGGGTGTACATAGTGTATAACCAAATTATATTATGTGTATATATGGTATAAGCCAAGGGTTACATTTTATTTCACATGTTGCAAATGCTGGGATTTTGTTTTGTCCCATAATTAGAGTCCCATTCTTTTCTTCCACGTGAAAACAAAAGGAAGCTAGCAAACCTATTATATCTTCATCTCAAAATCAACCAACTTAGATGAGGAGTGGGATTCATGAATGGAATCACCAACCCTCTCTTAACCCTTGTGCATTCTTGAAATCATTTGTTTTGATTTATGAGTAATGGCATTATCTAGATAACCATTCTCCTATAAATGATACCTTCATCTTCCTCATTATAATTTGCTGAGAATTAGTTTGCTAAGAGTGAGTAGATTGATAAATTGCAGCTGAATTGAGTCACGAAGGTATAACTTCCATTCCCATTCTTAATTTTTGATAAATTATTTAATGGGTTGATTCTTTGAATTAAGCATGTATTGGTTGTTAGTTGATTTGGGTTATGTTTCTTAGTGTTATATATACTTATAAATGTGTTGGGTGATGTTAGAAACAATTGTTATAAGGATTGTGCATGATGGGTTCTTTGAATCGCCGAACGAGCAAGCTATCGCATCTCGATCGATGCAAGCATGGCACAGTTGCGCCCTAATCGCCGTAGTAACCAAAACAAGTTTACGTAATGGGCGCAGATCGCGCCTAATTATACTAGGATCTGTAGCCAATTGCGCGCTTGGACCGCACTAGCTACGGTGTTTCTCGCTTAATTTTGATGTGATGACTTATTGGTACACTATTAGGGCGAGCTTGTAAATTGTTTTAACACGCACATTAAGCACATGCATGTAGTATGAACAAGTATGATAATGTTAGTACCTACAATGGGCACAATACTTGTGGTCTTGAAATGAAATTGTGTTTTCAAAAGTGAACTTTGTCACGAACACATCATGTGAGCATTCTGACTTTATGAGTAAGATAATATGGTTTATATTGACATAAAATCCAAGACTAAAGTGATTGAACACACTAGCATACATGATTGAAATATTAGACTATTTCAAAGATAAGAAACTTATGACCTTTCAAAGTGAACCTTACCAAAACTTTTATCTTGTAAGTTCTGACCATTTGAGCATGCATATGTGACTTTAATATATGTTGTAAATGCATGAGAGTTATATGCTAATATGCCTTGTATATGCTAAGTTAACTTAGTGTAAAATTCAAAGAAAATTAGAATGAGAAAGCTAATATCATCAAGAAATGAGTAAAGTATGTTATGACCATGCAAGCATGTGTATTAGGATTCATTATGCCTATAGACATATTGACATGAACATTGTTTGATTAATGTATGGCTTTCACTTATTCACACATAGTCGTAAAAGGAAAATTTCTAAAATATGAACTATGTGAGTAAAGTATACATGTGTTGTTTATATGCAAGCATGACTACTGAGTATGGTATAGCCAAGTTATAAAAGCATGATGATTACATGACCTTTTTATGCTTTAATGACATATAAATTGTAAGTAAACTTGTGATAGTGAAGTCAAGTAGGGTCATGTGTTATATGTGAAAATCTAGCATGTATGTATGTTAAAATACATGTATAATTAGTGTGTTAGAGTTAAACTGAAGTCGAAGTGCAGAGCTCAAACCTGAGTGCAGCTGAGGGGACAAAGAAAATTGCGTGAATCCCTAAGCTAGACCAGCGCAATTTGTCACGCTACCAGATCTTGCCAAGATGATCTGTTTCTTGGTCTGAAGTATTAAGGCATGCTTATATGATTACTTTACTTTTTAATGTATGACCAATAAGTCATATAATGTGTTGAGAAGCATGCTATGTGATGACTTGATTCTTTTAAGTGTAGACGCGTACTAGTTTACACATACTAATTGAAAGACCGACTTGTTAATATTAGGTCATTTCAACGTAAGTAATTAAAGATAGAATTATATTATAGCTGAGCAAACAGGCAAATATCTAAACCTTACGCACTATCTTTATTTTGTGCAAACAGGTATATGTTTATGCAAGTTTCCTAAACTTACTCAAATTTATATTGAGCAAGTATCCGAATAATATTTTATTGTGTTGCAATGTTTCCTAACTTACACAACTTTGTTTCTTGTGAAAGTTTCTTATCCTTCTCATATTGTATTGAGTAGGTTATTGTTGAATTGAAAGTTATTCATTTAAGCTTGAATCTTATTTCCAAGCATGCTATTAAGTGGTTTAATTACCTTACAATTATTCCACATCGATATTATTGATATTCGCACTTAGTGCACTTGAGTTCGTACAGTCTTGGACTTATACATCATTTAAAGTTCAAATAATTCTTAAACTATGTGAGATAGAGTCTGAACCTTTGTTCGGTCAGACAAACATATGAAGTTTTATAAAAGATATCCAAACATATTGAGGGTAAGGATTCTTAGACTGAAAGAACACCCCTTTCTATGATAGGGGAGTACCAGGTATCTAATATAAGATACACAGAGCAAATTTAAATGTTATGCATATACATAGAGTACGTGAGGCTGATCCCCTCAAGTACTTATTCTATAGCCAGTAACTAAAGGGTCAATTAGTTATTGATTCCATTGGAGTGTTATAGTTCAAAGTCTACTTGACTAACAGTTATTCTAAAAGCAATCATTATCTTTGCTTATGATATTCATATTGTTGAATCCTTCAGATATTCATATTGTTGAATCCATTGCCAGATATTCATATTGTTGAATCCATCTTCCCTATATCATTAATTATATTGCAGCTAAGCCCGAGACCTCAGGAAAGGACAAGGGTAAAGGGAAGATGTAAGATAATTACGAGAAGCAGAATTTATCTTATGTTTAGTTTAAATTACGATTATGTAATATGAACCCTAATATTTATTTTAGGGTATGATTGTAAGATGATATTAAGGTTATCGTATATTGGGACTAGTAACACCATTTGAATGAACGACGTACGTTTATTATATTCCGCATTTTAGTTATCGTATGTTGTTTAGAGGTGGATGTTGGTATTTTATCGTGATGACCGAACCGGGGTCAGAGAACCCAGTTTCGGGGGTGTCACAGGTTGGTATCAAAGTTGTAGGTTATAAACATTAGGAATGCGAAACCTAGGTTATAACCTTAGTAGAAAACTCAAGTAGAGTATGTAAGTGATGGGTTGAGGAAATCCATCGAGTTTTATTGTGATAATGAAGTTGTTTATTTAAATCAAAAATAATTAATAGACATCTTAAACTTCTTAATGCTAACATGAATAGCATATCACAGAAAGCCTAATAATTTTCTTCCTTTCCTCAGATCATGCCGCCTCGGAGAATTCAGCGTAATCAGAGGGAGGAAGGATCCATTAACAATGGTGGAGGGGAAAATGTTGATCCAATGCAGAATTTTTTTAACTTGTTAACTGAGGCAATGCAAAACAGACCCCCGCCAGTAGCAAGGCAGCCAGGACAACACTTGGCTAGCTTTAAGGACTTTAAATTGGTAGGACCACTGAAATTTCGAGGAACCTTGGATCCAATTGAAGCCCATACATGGATAGAAGAAATAGAGAAGGTGTTTGAAGTCGCACGCGTGGCCAAAGCATAGAAGACGAGTTTTCCCACTTTCATGATGAATGGCGAAGCTAACTATTGGTGGAAAGCCAATAAGGGGCGAGCAGAAGAGGGAGTTATTCCTTGGGACAGATTTAAGGAGCTATTCCTCGAGAATTACTTCTCAGAGAATACGTAACAGGATATGGAAGTTAAGTTTCTGGAACTGAAACAAGGTTGTCTGTCGCAGAGTACGCGACGAGATTTAACGAGTTAGCCCGATTCGCTTCACATCAGGTTGACACGGAGGCCAGGAAGGCAAGGAGGTTCGAATTAGGACTAAAACCATGGGTGCAGAAGGCAGTGGCTGTGTTGAAGATTAAGACTTACTCTGATCTTTTGGAAAGGGCTATCATTGCCGAAGGAGGCAATGAAGCCATCGCACGATTTAAATAAGAAAAGAAGACCGGTCAGGAAGGGCAGAAAGGGGGAAGCAGCGGAGGCAGCAACCCCAACAAGCGTAAATGGACGGAAAGCCAATCCTCTGGAGGCAATAAGTCCGGAGGGGAGGCTAAGAAAAGTATGAAGTGTAACAATTGTGGGAGGAACCACTCGGGAGAGTGCATGAAGGGAAAGAGTGTTTGTTATCGTTGTGGACAACCGGGGCACATGGCTCCTCAGTGTCCGAATAAGCAAAAGGGAGGTTGTTTCTCGTGTGGAGCCACGGACCATCAAATTAAGGACTGCCTGAAGAAAAAGGGCGATGCAACTAGCGGCAACCGCAACAACAACAACAACAATGGACTGAACATTGGAGGGTCAGCTAGTCAAGCCAACAAACCAACGGCACGGACGTTCAACATGACCGTACAAGATGCGGTGGAGTCTAAGGACGTGGTGTCAGGTATCATTTCGATCAATGATATAGATGCATATGTGTTATTTAATTCGGGTGCTACCTACTCTTTTGTTTCTAAAGAATTTGCTAAATAGTTAGACTTACCCCGTAAGAGATTAGAACACCCTATGAACGTAGAAGTAGCGAACAAGGAAATTATCCCCGTAGAATATATTCATAGGAATTGTTACACCGAATTGCGAGGATTTAAGTTCAAAGTGGATTGGATACCGATTCATTTGGGGGAGTTCGATGTAATCCTTGGAATGGATTGGTTATCGGTTCATGGAGCAGTTATAGACTGTAAGAAGAAGTGTGTACACCTTAAGACTCCAAATTAGTCGAAGGTGGTATTTTATGGTAGTAAATCACCGAGACAATTTCATTGTCTGACGATGGTGCAAGCACAAAGATTGCTTAGGAAGGGTTGTATAGGTTATTTGGCTCATGTGGTTGATACTCGACGAGTCGAGGGTGAACTGAGTCAAATACCAATTGTAAGGGATTTCGTTGATGTCTTCCCAGATGAGATTCCGGGATTGCCACCGGATAGAGAGATTGAGTTTGTCATAATTTATTTGGCACCAGGGACAACACCGGTATACAAAGCGCCGTATCGTATGGCAGTGGTAGAGAGGAAAGAACTGATGGCTTAATTACAAGAGTTGTTAGATAAGGGATACATTTGACCAAGTGTATCACCGTGGGGAGCACCAGTCTTATTCGTAAAGAAGAAAGATGGGTCGCTAAGACTTTATATCAACTACCGAGAGTTGAACTAGGTCACCATTAAGAATAAGTACCTGTTGCCCAGGATAGACAATTTATTTGATCAATTGAAGGGGGCAAAGTACTTTTCAAAGATTAACTTAAGGACCGGTTATCACCAACTAAAAGTGAGGCCGGAGGATATTCCAAAGACGACATTCAGAACTCGGTATGGACACTTTGAGTTTCTGGTAATGTCATTTGGTTTGACGAACGCGCCAGCAACATTTATATATTTAATGAACATAGTGTTCAAACAGTATTTGGATAAGTTTGTTGTCGTATTCATCGATGACATTCTAGTGTATTCAGAAACAGAGGAAGAACATGCCAAGCATCTTCGGATAGTGTTGGAGACATTAAGGAGGGAGAAGTTGTATGCAAAATTTTCCAAGTGTGAGTTTTAGTTGCAGAGAGTGCAGTTTTTAGGACACATTATCGACAAGAATGGTGTTTCGGTGGATCTAGCGAAGGTAGATTTGGTTATCAATTGGGAGCGGCCGAAGACGCCGACCAAAATTAGGAGTTTCTTAGGATTAGCGGGATACTATCGAAGATTCATTAGAGATTTTTCGAAATTAGCATCACCGTTGACCAATCCTACCAGAAAAATAGTTAAGTTCGTTTGAACGGTGAAGTGTGAAGAGAGTTTCCTAGAATTGAAGAAGAGGCTTAGTCAAGCACCTGTGTTGGCTTTACCGGACAACACATGAGGGTTTGTACTGTATAGTGATGTGTCACACAAGGGTCTTGGCTGTGTACTGATGCAACATGGAAGAGTCATTGCGTACGCCTCACGTCAGATAAAAGATTATGAAAAGGGATATCTGACTCATGATCTGGAGTTAGCAGCAGTAGGTTTTGCCTTGAAGATTTGGAGGCATTATTTGTATGGTGAGAAGTGTGAGATATATATGGACCACAAGAGTCTGAAGTATATCTTCACGCAGAGAGAGTTAAACATGAGGCAACGCCGATGGCTAGAATTGATCAAAGATTATGATTGTGAGATTCTATACCATCTAGGCAAAGCAAATGTAGTAGCAGATGCCTTGAGCAGAAAAGGCATAGAGAAGTTATTGAAATTGACCATTCAAGATAAATTGGTGAAAGATTTTGAACGATTAGACTTGGAGATTAAGTATCCGATGGAGACCAATGAATAATTATTTACAGTGACAGCGAGTCCAACTTTATTGGATAAGGTTAAAGAAGCACAAGAAAAGGACGAAGATTACATTAACATCAAGAAGCGATTGGCTGAAGGTGATGAATTGAAATTTAAGATTGACAGCACTGGACTGCTAAGATTTGAAGGAAGAATTTGGGTACCGCTAGTACCAGAACTGAGAGAGGAGCTTTTGTAAGAAGCGCACAGTACGAGATACTCGATACACCTAGAAAGAACAAAGATGTACCAAGATTTGCGTCACCACTTCTGGTGGCCAAACATGAAGAGAGAGGTTGCAGAATGCGTGAGTAGATGCCTAACTTATCAGAAAGTCAAGGCAGAGCACCAACGACCAAGCGAGTTATTACAACCATTATAAATTCCAGAATGAAAATGGGAGCACATCACAATGGACTTTGTGGTGGGACTTTCAGCAACGCAGAAAGGGCACGACGCCATATGGGTAATTGTAGATTATCTTACTAAGTCATCTCACTTTTTGCTGATTAAGATTAAGTATAGTTTGGACCAATTAGCCAAATTGTATGTTAAGGAAATTATCTCGAGGCATGGGGTGCCGGTATCTATCTTATCCGATAGAGATCCGCGATTCACGTCAAACTTCTTAAAGAGTCTTCAAGAAAGAATGGGGACACAGCTACGGATGAGTACCGCATATCATCCGCAGACCGACAAGCAAAGCGAGAGAACAATTCAAACACATGAAGACATGCTCTGAGCCTGTGTGATGGACTTCAAGGGTAGTTGGGAGGATCACCTTCCATTAGTAGAGTTTGCGTATAACAATAGTTATCACGCCAGTATTAGAATGCCACCGTACAAAGCACTGTATGGAAGGAAATGTAGAACACCCTTATGCTGGGATGAAGTTGGAGAACGTCGACTGTTGGGACCAAAATTGGTACAACAGACTGTAGAAATCATCAAAGTGATAAGAGCACGATTAGTAGCAGCTCAAGATCGCCAGAAGAAGTATGCGGACTTACATCGCAAGAAGAGAGATTTTGAAGTAGAAAGCTATGCGTTTCTGAAAGTATCTCCCTGGAAAGGGAAGATTCATTTTGGGAAGAAGGGCAAGTTGAGCCCTAGGTTCATAGGACCTTTCGAGATTCTGAGGCGAGTCGGTGAAGTGGCGTACGAGGTAGCGTTACCCCCTGAACTTGAGCACATTCACAACGTGTTTCATGTGTATGTATTACTAACGTATAAACTAGACTACAAGCACGTTATCTCCTATGAACCAATTCAAGTCGAAAAAGACATATCGTACGAGGAATTTCCTATCCGTATACTAGATAGGAAGGAACAGAAGTTGAGGAATAAGATTATCCATTCTGTTAAGATTCTCTAGAGGAATCACGTCATAGAAGAAGCTACGTGGGAGTTAGAAGAGAAAATGAGAGCAAATTATCCATTTTTATTTGCGTAACCTTATTTTTACAATTCTGAGGACGGAATTTTTATAAGGGGGGAGGGATGTAACGTCCACAAATTTTAAACTCTTTATTAATTAAATATGTGATTTAATTTTAATGAGTTAACTAAGTGAGTTTATTTAAATCTTAAGTGGTTATGTGAATTTACGAAATGATTAAGGGAGTCACTAATAGTTGATTTAAATTAGTGGACTATCCCTGAGATTCTAATATCAAAGACTTGATAAGAGTATTAATTAAATATTCAATCTATTTGAATATAGTAGCAAGAGTTGAACATATTGATTAATTGCAATTATGAGTAATTAATTGATAATGTGTTAGTTAATAATTATTATTGGATAAATAATAATTAATGAGTAAGAGATTAATAAATATAATGTGATTATATATTTACTTGATTAATTTGTGCAAGCATGAATAGTAAACCTTTATTATAATATAGTTATATATATATATATATATATATATTTTATATTGTATAAGGTGACACATTAATAGGTCTATATATAGTCTATATAGTAAGAGTTATTTGCATTCATGTGAGTTGCATAATAATATTGTTATATGAAATAAATTGCGTGTACATAGTGTATAACCAAATTATATTATGTGTATATATGGTATAAGCCAAGGGTTGCATTTTATTTCACATGTTGCAAATGTTGGGATTTTGCTTTGTCCAATAATTAGAGTCCCATTCTTTTCTTCCACGTGAAAACAAAAGGAAGCTAGCAAACCTATTCTAACTTCACCTCAAAATCAACCAACTTAGATGAGGAGTGGGATTCATGAGTGGAATCACCAACTCTCACCAACCCTCTCTTAACCCTTTTGCATTCTTGAAATCTTTTGGTTTGATTTGTGAGGTAATGCCATTATCTAGATAACCATTCTCCTATAAATAAGACCTTCATCTTCCTTATTAAAATTTGCTGAGAATTAGTTTGCTAAGAGTGAGTAGATTGATAAATTGCAGCTGAATTGAGCCACAAAGGTATAACTTCAATTCCCATTCTTAATTTTTGATAAATTGTTTAATGGGTTGATTCTTTGAATTAAGCATGTATTGGTTGTTAGTTGATTTGGGTTATGTTTCTTAGTGTTATACATACTTATAAATGTGTTGGTTGATGTTAGAAATAATTGTTATAAGGATTGTGCATTATGGGTTGCTGAACTGCCGAACAGAGCAAGCTACTATCTCTGATGCAGGCATGGCGCAGCTGCAACCTAATTATACTAGAGTGCAGCGCAGCTGCACCGTAACCCAAAACCAATTTCTGGCATGGCACAACTACGCCCTAATTATACTACGGTGCAGCGCAGCTGCGTCAGACCTGCACCAACTCTGGTGTTTTCTGTTTAGTTTCTGATGTGCTGACTTATTGGTACAATATTAGAGCGAGCTTGTAAATTTTTTAGCACACACATGTAAGCATATGCATGTAGTATGAACAAGTATGATAATGTTAGTACCTACAATGGGCACAATACTTGTGGTCTTGAAATGAAATTGTGATTTCAAAAGTGATTTTTGTCACGAACACATCATGTGAGCATTCTGACTTTATGAGTAAGATAATATGGTTTATATTGACATGAAATGCAAGACTAAAGTGATTGAACACACTAGCATACATGATTGATAGATTAGACTATTTCAAAGATAAGAAACTTAAGACCTTTCAAAGTGAACCTTACCAAAACTTTTATCTTGTAAGTTCTGACCATTTGAGCATACATATGTGACTTTATATATGTTGTAAATGTATGAGAGTTATATGCTAATATGCCTTGTATATGCTAAGTTGACTTAGTGTAAATTTCAAAGAAAATTAGAATAAGAAAGCTAATGCCATCAAGAAATGAGTAAAGTATGTTATGACCATGTAAGCATGTGTATTAGGATTCATTATGCCTATAGACATATTGACATAAACATCGTTTGATTAATGTATGGTTTTCACTTATTCACACATAGTCATAAAAGGGAAATTTCTAAAATATGAACTATGTGAGTAAAGTATACATGTGTTGTTTATATGCAAGCATGACTACTGAGTATGGTATAGCCAAGTTACAAAGCATGATGATTACATGACCTTTTTATGCTTTAATGACTTATAAATTATAAGTAAACTTGTGATAGTGAAGTCAAGTAGGGTCATGTGTTATATGTAAAAATCTAGCATGTATGTATGTTAAAATACATGTATAATTAGTGTGTTAGAGTTAGACTGAAGTCAGGAAGTGCAGAAGCTCAACCTTGAGTGCAGCGAGGACAAATACAATTGCTGCAGTCCCTAATCTAGACCAGCAGCAGCATCTTGCGCGCCCCTTCTCGATCTTGCCAAGAGGATCTATTTTTTGGTCTGAAGTATTAAGGCATGCTTATATGATTACTTTATTTTGTAATGTATGACCAATAAGTCATATAATGTGTTGAGAAGCATGCTATGTGATGACTTGATTCTTTTAAATGTAGACTCGTACTAGTTTACTCATACTAATTCAAAGACCGACTTATTAATATTAGGTCGTTTCAACGAAAGTAATTAAAGCTAGAATTATATTGTAGCTGGGCAAACAGGCAAGTATCTAAACCTTATGCACTACCTTTATTTTGTGCAAACAGGTATATGTTTATGCAAGTTCCCTAAACTTACTCAAATTTATATTGAGCAAGTATCCGAACACTATTTTATTATGTTGCAATGTTTCCTAACTTACACAACTTTGTTTGCTGTAAAAGTTTCTTATCCTTCTCATATTGTATTGAGTAGGTTATTGTTGAATTGAAAGTTTTTCATTTAAGCTTGAATCTTATTTCCAAGCATGTTATTAAGTGGTTTAATTACCTTACAATTATTCCATATCGATATTATTGATATTCCCACTTGAAAGTAGTATGCACACAAGCCAATCATGTTTGATGATAAAGCATATACTTTGTAACAATCTTATTCATTTATTAATAAAAGTATTAATTTATTAAAGGCTTTTAATTATCTACATGATCTTTGTTTTATAATATGTGATAAACTCATAGTTTTAAGCAATGCTTTTAGAATAATGATGATGATCATTCTAATGAGATCTAAATTCTTAGAAAGCTTAAAACTAAAATAGTTCCCAATCATTGGATTACTAAATTGGGGATTAGTGAATCAGGATAGATTGGTACATACGTTGCTTGCTTGCTCGTTGGATGAGGATGATTGATCTCATGATCATTTGTGTGGAGACACTAAAGCAAGTATGTAGGTGCTTATTAGAGAATAAGTTCTTTGAGCATTGGCTCGCGCTAAGGAATACCTAATGGAGTTTTATTTGCTGTCAATAGGAATTCGATAATTCCATGTGACGCCCCCAAAATAGGTATACACAACACCCATTCCGAAGTCGCCAAAATACATGGTACAAAAAAGCAAACTACAACTTCAATAATACAAATGTCGTGTGAAATACTTACAATATATATAATGAGTTTAAATATAATATTGTCTTCTAGACAATATCCACATGCAAATAAATCCCCATCATAATTATTGATTCATTATTTTACAAAAATGGTGAGGACTACTAAACAACTCTCTCTAGAACCTTCATTCCATACCCGACTAAGTACTCGCTACATTCTCGCCTCCCCGAGAAGAAAAATGGAACAACAAGGAAAAGGGTGAGCTCAACTAGCCCAAAGAAAAGAATATTATGACTAAGATAATATACAACAAATTATCGTTAGTCTTCAACAGGAAAAATCGATAGAATACAATAGACAACAAGTTTCAGATCAATATTCGCGGTTTGAAATAATAATTCATGTAAGAGTTACGTAGAGAATGAAATCTACTATAATCTATGAATTTTAATACCATCATCAATATTTTATCCTCGTAACATCAATCAATATACATCCGAATCAAATATTCATCTTTGCACTACAGCCAAAGATATTCATCAGCTTGGTCATGTTCATTTAAACACTGCTCATCTTTGCACTACAGCCAAAGATATTAATCAATCTGGCCATGTTCATCTCAACACTGCTCATCTTTGCACTACAGCCAAAGATATTCTTCAGAAATCATTCATCTTTGCACTATAGGCCAAAGATATTCAATAATATCATCATTTAAGACTGAGGATGATGAAAAATATTTTTAAAGAAACGAATCCAGTGAAACAAAATGACAAGGATTAAGGATTAAGGATTCGTACTTGGTTTTATCCACATCCAAAAATACCTCAAAAATAATCATAGTGGTGTAAAATTCAAGAATGATCAAAACATGGATACAATCAGAGTTAGTATCCAGAATAGATATTTTGGACAAAAAGAAGAAATTTTATTTTTCTATTGAATAAGTAGACCAGAACGTGAATAAGTGTCAGACGTGTGAATAGTGCCGTATACGTGAATAGTAAATCTCTACACCAAAAGATAGAAATTTCACAAAAAACATCTTCACGCTTCATGAATAGTACTCGTGAATAGTAACTCGTGAATAAGAACTCATGAATAGTAACTCGTGAATAGTAACTCATGAATAGTAACTCATGAATAGTAACCCCGACATGAAAAAGTTCCAAATTTGATAAAACTTCAGATCAACATTTCAAAGATAATGATATTGAAGAAATAATATCATTTGAGAAGAAAATAATATCCCTTACCTCGAAAGATCGAGACTTTAGTAAAAACAGGATATAGGCTATGACTTGAACTTGCACCGTATAGCAATACTCAAAGTATACTCAAAATACTCACAAGAATACGCCGATAATATATATAGAGAGAGAAAACTTCATTTCGTGTGATTTTCAATTCTAACCTAAGAGACCTATTTATAGAAATCGCTTAGTAACACCAAAGTTAAAAAATTTAATATAATATTAATATTTATTTTCCAAATTTTCACACGCACACTTGCCAACTGAATTCATCTCCTACACATGTTAAATGAGGCCAGAAACATTCCAAAAACGTTTTTCCTATTTTAAATATTTTAAACTTCCAAAATTAATTATTTTGAGCTTTGGAACTTCAATAATTCATAATAAATAGCCCTTTCATCAGAAAATTCGAATCTCACGAGTTTTTATAGAAAATTCAATTCTCTACAACTTTGCAGAAGAAAGTTTTTCCAAATTCCAAATAGAAATTGACCGAAATCCACAAACAGGTGATTTTACAAGTTATAATCAAATTTCTATTCAATAATTGTGTCCACCAACACACAAAACATGTGTTAAACATTTAATGCACACAAAATACTCTTCCTCCTCATATACTCATATATCCCACATTCATTGTAAAATATCACCGTTAATATATTATTAAAATAATATATTTAAATGAATTATTTTATCGTAAAAAGATAAAATATTAATTTTCAACAATTGTCATTTTAAAAATTTTCTCCATCTATATCCACATAAAATCAATATTTTCCTCATCATATAAATCAATAATTAATTATTCACAAATAATATTACGTAATCACAATATTGACAACCGTGCAGCTTCTCAGAAAGAGGGGCTTTCAATAAGAATTTCTTCTTCTTGGCGCCGCAATTAGGTGACCAAACTCTCCTTAGATGTAACTTTCTAGACATTTCCAATAATGTTATCTAATAATATTATTCAGATAATATGAATTATTGCTTCGATAATGAAAGATACGTGTAATGACAATTATTGAAACAACAAAGAATATAAAATATCAACGCAAAGAATTATTAAATCAATAAAAAATATCGAATAAAGAATTATCAGAACCATTATTGAGTAAGTGCCTTTCACGTAAGAATCAATAATTGGTGCAATACCGCGTGCTATCGCTCAACAACGCCAGTATTAGTGTGTTTTAACCACCGGTATTCCAACAAAGATAATCTGCAGAATAACTACGCCAAGTTATTTAAAAACAACTTATATTTGTCGTTTTCTTCATCCAATCACTTTCCGTTATGGGGCCCACACATATGGCTACTGGTCGCATTTAATATATTCTCGACACAGCAGCATTTAATAATATTCCACGACCAAACTAATATTCCCCGACAATAATGAATATTTTATAACCACTTGCTTATTTAAAATATTTGCATATTTAACCCTTAACTATCCACATTAATCAAATCAACCCTTACTATTTCAAAATAATAAATAAAGGAAATTCCTTTTTATTTAAAAATTTTTGGTCTTACAACCTCCCTCCTTATGAAATTTCGTCCTCGAAATTCGACGACGTACTGTGTGTTTTGAAAAGGTGAGGATACTCGCTTTCATTTCCGCTTTCCAACTCCCGTGTCATTTCCTCTATAGCATGATTTCTCCACAAAACTTTAACTTGTGGTATAACCTTGCGACGTAGGACATGCTCCTTCCTATCCAAAATCTTGACAGTACCTCCTCATACGTTAAGTCTTTGGCCTATCTCGTCCGGTTCTAACTCTATAACGTGGTTGGGTCTTTCACATATTTATTAAGTACGAGATATGTGAAACACATTATGAACACTTAGACATACTCGGAGGTAACGCAAGTCTATAGGCTACATTTCCTACTCGGTCAAGAATTTGAAATGGACCGATAAATCGTGGATCGAGCTTTCTCTCTTCCCAAATCTTGTAACTCCCTTCCATGGAGCAACTCGCAACAATACATGATCCCCTACATTAAATTCCACGCCCTTTCGATGAAGATCCGCATAACTCTTTTGTCGATCTTGTGTGCTTTTGATACGCTTTGTCGAATCATTTGGATCTTTTTTAGTAGTCATACGTATTTTTTAACTCGGGTCCCAACAATGTTGCTTCACCCACCTCATCCCAACATATCGAGAACGACATTTTGGTCCATATAATGCTTCGAATGGAACCATGCCTATATTTGTTTAATAACTATTGTTGTATGAGAATTCCACCAATGGCAAGTACTTATCCCAACTTCCTTTGAAATCTAGGACACGGAGTTTTAATATATCTTCAAGAGTTTGAGTAGTCCTTTTCGATTGCCCATCCGCTTTTAGGATGGTATGCCAAATCGAATCGTAAATTGCGCTCCATAACTTTTTACAAACTAACCCAAAATCATGAAGTGAATCTTGGGTCACGATCTAAAACTATGGATATCGGCATGCCATGCAATCTCACAATCTCATTTACGCACATACGAGAAAGACGTTCAAGGAATAAGTCTCTCAGATTTCAGAAGAAATGAGCAGACTTGGTTAATCTATCAACAATAACCCAAATAGCATTGATGCCTTGAGAAACCGCAGAAGACCCATAATTGAAATCCATAGTAATGTGTTCCCACTTCCATTCCGAATCTCAAGTGGTTGCAACGGACCCTTAGGTACAAGATGCTCCGCCTTTACACGCTGACAAGTTAAACATCATCGAGATAAACTACGCAATCTCTCTCCTCATATTGTTCCACCAAAATGTATGTCAAGATCATAATACATTTTAGGTACTCTGTGATGGATTGCAAATGGCGTATTGTGTGCCTCCATCATAATCTTGTACTTCAAATCGAGTCGTTAGGAACACAAAGTCTAGAGTGGACTCAAGTATTCCTTCTTCATCAATTCTCGATTCCTAATAGCTCCTTCTTGTACTTTCTTCTTCATACGCGATCAACTCGGTCGGTGGCTCGAGCAACCTTAACTTTTTCTATTAAAGTTGGCTCTATGCGCGATACTTGACATCATCGCACTGCTCCCAAGATATAATCTTCTACTCATCGCTCGCCTACCACGCTCGCTTTTCCAGGATGGCATGATCGTAACATGTGCTTTGAAATGAGTCTCCTCTTGAGTTCTTCAAGCTCTTCCCACATTCCTCGCTCCATTCGAATTTTGTATCTCTACGAAGTCATTGCGTTAATGGAATAGCGATTCGAGAATATCCTTCAACGAATCTCCGATAATAACCAACTAAGCTTCAGAAAGCTACGCCTTTCGATAATCGACTTAGGTTGCTCTCAATCGTGACTCATATCCCAATCTTGGATAAGACGTCACAATGACACCTATCGCTTTACTATCGCATCTAATACGACGCCCCTACAGAGAGTTCGCTTAGGTGAATTCCACAAAGGAAGTCACAAAATAAAGGCTCAGTACCAAATTTATAGTTGAATTTTTAACTCTCAAGTTCAATAGAGCCATTCGATATGAGATTTTAGAAATGAGTTTTGTACCGGGTTCAAAGTCGATACAAAATTTAATATCGAAGCTTTGGGAGTAAGCCAAGAAATTCTTCAGAAATACGTCAGAAAAATCAATAACAACAAGAATATTATTCAAATCGACGTGTCTTTATTCAAATCCATAACATGGACTAAGAAAACTTGACATCCGTAATAAACGAATGACTTCATGGCTTGATATGAAAATGTTTGACTACAATGGTTTGATTGCTTGAATTCAATAACAAAGTTGCTTAGGAATATGAAAACTAACAACCTTACAAAAGCAATCAATTTGGCATGATGAGTAGTTAACCTTAAAATCACATCAAAAGCAAATATCTCTATAGAAATAAGGTTAACTGTGTAATGTGATAGTGCCAACTTGAATCAAGCAAGATTTTTAAACAACGGATGTAATGAAAGTTTCTCCTAATGGAGTCTCCACAGATAGGTCAAAGTTTAATTTCTCCGTAGTCAAGTTCAAACGCTGAGCGCAAGTAAGAGAGATAAAAGAATGGGTAGAACCAATATCTAGTAAGGTATATACTTCGCAAGAATTTATAATTAACTAACCCGTGCTAACTTCGTCGTTCCTCGATTTTGACCAAACCACAACAAACGCTTCTTCCGGAATCGTTGACTTTGACTTTTTCGGGGGACGATTTTTGAGTCACCATCCCCATTGAACTAGGTTTCGCCATCGCATAATCTCGAGCGATATGTCCTTCCTTTCCACAATTATAGCATACCTTGAACTGCAGGGGCTTTGACCGATATGTCCCTCTTTTCCGCATTTGTAAGATACGACCGGTGGTCGCTTCTCCTCCCTTAAAACTAGTTGCTACCGGGCGCCGACGCCTTCACATGGTCGTTGTTGAATCTCCTCTTTTTAAAATCTCCTCCCGACTCGCTTCTTCTATTTTCACGGCCACGATTACCACCAGAGTGGTTACCGCCTTTGTCTCGTATTCTTCTTTCTCCGTTGGTTATCGTTATTCGATGATCGCTATCTTCTTAGATGATCTCGTTATGGTCCCTCGGTTGAACGTATTTCGTTATCTCGCTTCTAACAATCGAGCCCCGCTGACAACATCTCGAATAGAGAGAAAATTTATGAGAAATGAGATATCGACGTATGTCAAGTTTCAAACCTCTCGTAAACATCCGCGCCATATGCTCCTCATTCTCCACCAAATGAGGTGCAAACTCGATAACTCCGCGAACTTCGCCTCGCATCGGGACACCGCCATGTTATTCTCGCGCCTAGTCTAATAAACTCCACTTCCTTCATACGACGAATACTTTCGTGGAAGTACTTGTCATTGAACTGCTTTCAAACGCTCTCCCACGACATGCCGAAGTGTAATGATGGGTACGCCTACGATTCCCACCAAGAATCGCTCGCCACGGAACATAAAGGTGGCGAATGGAACTTTTTTCGTTTCTCCGCATCCCAAGACATCGAATATCTTGGTAATTTGTTTGACCCACGTCTCCGCCTTTAATCGGATCCGGCTTTCCCTGCACTCGTGGTCCCAACTCTTTGAATCGCTCATCGTGACCACCCGTGAATTGCTATCATTTCCTCCTCGATTTTGAACACGAAGTCTCCTCGTCTCGATTTTGCATGAATCGCAAAAAGCTTCTAAACATCCCCTCGCTCATCATCTCGCTTCAGCTGGTGTTGTTCATGGGAGGAACATTGCCACCTGTTGCACGCTTTTCCTCGCTGTGAGTAAGCATGCATCTCCACGGCCTCATTTACTCCATCGTTAATATTCTCAACGACATTCTCAAACATCGCCATAAAACAAGGGTTAATTAAGGAAATCAATATATCACATAATATCCCTATATATCGACCAACTAACAAATAAGCTTTAGTAGGACACACTAATAAGGATTTACTCGCTCTCCTCCTAGTTCTATTCCCCGATCTCCGCCAGAGATCATATCCCTAAGCTCGACGATAACCAACCGTGACGCCCCAAAATAGGTATACACAACACCCATTCCGAGTCGCCAAATACATGGTACAAAAAAAAAGCAAACTACAACTTCAATAATACAAATGTCGTGGTGAAATACTACAATATATCGTGAGTTTAAATATAATATTGTCTTCTAGACAATATCCACATGCAAATAAATCCCCATCATAATTATTGATTCATTATTTTACAAAAATGGTGAGGACTACTAAACAACTCTCTCTAGAACCTTCATTCCATACCCCGACTAAGTACTCGCTACATTCTCGCCTCCCGAGAAGAAAAATGGAACAACAAGGAAAAGGGTGAGCTCAACTAGCCCAGTAAAGAATATTATGACTAAGATAATATACAACAAATTATCGTTAGTCTTCAACAGGGAAAAATCTGATAGAATACAATAGACAACAAGTTTCAGATCAATATTCGCAACGGAAATAATAATTCATAGAAGAGTTACGTAGAGAATGAAATCTACTATAATCTATGAATTTAACAGTCCATCATCAATATTTTATCCCTGTAACATCAATCAATATACATCTGGAATCAAATATTCATCTTTGCACTACAGGCCAAAGATATTCATCAGTTGGTCATGTTCATTTAAACACTGTTCATCTTTGCACTACACAGGCCAAAGATATTAATCAATCGGTCATGTTCATCTCAACACCTGTTCATCTTTGCACTACAGGCCAAAGATATTCTTCAGAAATCATTCATCTTTGCACTACAGGCCAAAGATATTCAATAATATCATCATTTAAGACTGAGGATGATGAAAAATATTTGTAAAGAAACGAATCCAGTGAAACAAAATGACAAGGATTAAGGATTAAGGATTCGTACTTGGTTTTATCCACATCCAAAAATACCTCAAAAATAATCATAGTGGTGTAAAATTCAAGAATGATCAAAACATGGATACAATCAGAGTTAGTATCCAGAATAGATATTTTGGACAAAAAGAAGAAATTTTATTTTTTATGAATAATAGTCAGAATGAATAGTGTCAGATACGTGAATAGTGCCGAGATACGTGAAACTCTACACCAAAAGATAGAAATTCCACAAAAACATCTTCACGCATGAATAGTATGAATAGTACTCGTGAATAAGAACTCTCGTGAATAAGAACTCGTGAATAGTAACTCGTGAATAGAACTCATGAATAAGAACTCATGAATAGTAACCCCGACATGAAAAAGTTCCAAATTTGATAAAACTTCAGATCAACATTTCAAAGATAATGATATTGAAGAAATAATATCATTTGAGAAAAAAATAATATCCCTTACCTCGAAAGATCAAGATTTCTTTAGTTGAAACACCTTGGATATAAGCTATGACTTGAACTTGCACCGTATAGCAATACTCAAAGTATACTCAAAATACTCACAAGAATACGCTCGATAATATAGAGAGAGAAAGAAAACTTCAGTTTCTGGTGTGATTTTCAATTCTAACCTAAGCACCCTATTTATAGGAAATTGCTTAGAACACCAAAAGTAAAATTTAATATAATATTAATATAATATTAATATTTATTTTCCAAAACCTCACACGCACACTTAGAATTGCCAACTGAATTCATCTCCTACACATGTTAAATGAGGCCACCTAACATTCCAAAAACGTTTTTCCTATTTTAAATATTTTAAACTTCCAAAATTAATTATTTTGAGCTTTCTAACTTCAATAATTCATAATAAATAGCCCTTTCATCAGAAAATTCGAATCTCATGAGTTTTTATAGGAAATTCAATTCTCTACAACTTTGCAGAAGAAAGTTTTTCCAAATTCCAAATAGAAATTGACCGAAATCCACAAAACGGATTGATTTTACAAAAGCTATAATCAAATTTTTATTAATAATTGGGTCCACCAACACACAAAACATGTGTTAAACATTTAATGCCACAAAAATACTCTTCCTCCTCATATACTCATATATCCCACATTCATTGTAAAAATATCACCGTTAATATATTATTAAAATAATATATTTAAATGAATTATTTTATCGTAAAAAGATAAAATATTAATTTTCAACAATTGTCATTTTAAAAATTTTCTCCATCTATATCCACATAAAATCAATATTTTCCTCATCATATAAATCAATAATTAATTATTCACAAATAATATTACGTAATCACAATATTGACAACCGTGCGCTCCTCAGAAAGAGGGGCTTTCCAATAAGAATTTCTTCATCCGCCAAGCAATTAGGTGACCAAACCTCTCCTTAGATGTAACTTTCTAGACATTGCCAATAATGTTATCTAATAATATTATTCAGATAATATGAATTATTGCTTCGATAATGAAAAATACCGTGTAATGACAATTATTGAAACAACAAAGAATATAAAATATCAACGCAAAGCAATTATTAAATCAATAAAATAAAATATCGAATAAAGAATTCATCAGAACCATTATTGAGTAGTGCCTTCACGTAAGAATCAATAATTGGTGCAATAATGGTGTGCTATTGCTCAACAACGCAGATAGTAGTGTGTTTAAACCACCGGGTATTTTAACAAAGATAATCAAGAATAACTACGCCGTTATTTAAAAACAACTTATATTTTGCTTTTTTCTTCATCCAATCACTTTCAAGTTATGGGGCCCACACATGGTCGCTAGGTCAATCGCATTTAATATTCCCCGACAAAGATTTAATATTCCACCACCAAACGAATAATATTCCCTGACAATAATGAATATTTTATAACCACTTGCTTATTTAAAATATTTGCAGATATTTAACCCTTAACTATCCACATTAATCAAATCAACCCTTACTATTTCAAAATAATAAATAAAGGAAATTCCTTTTTATTTAAAAATTTGAGTCTTACATTCCATGTCTTATATTTAATTGGGACATTGTATGGTGGAAGGATTGAATTGTCTGAACTATTTACTCAAAGGTTTCTTTATGATTAATGTTGAAATCTATATTATCTCGGAAAGTCGTTGATCGCTAGGAGGCTTATCCCTATTGTAGAATAAATATTATTTATTTAAATAAATTAATTGTTTAATTTATTTATTTAAATAAGATTAGAATTGTTCTAATTGATTTATTCACAACCTAGGTTTAATATGGAGAACCTAAAGGGTCACACCATAAAAGGAAGAATAATTATTTAAGAAGTTAATGGCATAATCGTAATAATATGTTAAGTATATTTAATTTAATCTATGGTGATAGAATAAATTAAATAGCTTAATATTTATTATTTAATATTTTAAAATATTAAATATAAATTAATAAGAGGAGTCTTATTAATATTATTACAATTATTATTATTTTAATTTCTAAAAGAGTTTAGGAATTAATTTAATATAAGTACTCTCATTTATTCCTAATTGGATTAGGAAGGAAAATTAATTAAAAGAGTTTAATTAATTATCCCTAATAAGATTAGGGAGTTTAATTAATTAAAAGAATTTAATTAATTAAAATAAATCCCAATTCCTTAATTGTTAAGGTGGGTTGCCCACATCTATAAATAAGAGGAGTCTTATTATGGGTGAAGGTTTTGTTGACTTTTTCAACATACGACATATTTCCAATAGTTGGGAGAGTACCCTTTTCTATAGAGATAGAAAACTAGGGTTTGAGCCAAATACCATTCTTCTTGAATTTTCTTCTTCCTTGGTGGATCACCTCAGAGGCCAAACATTTGGGTGGCTAACGCCGTTGATCAAAGGAAGGAACCAAACCCGGTGGATTCAAGATTGAACGCGAAAGGATTTGGAGGTGAACTTGTACCTGAGGAAGCTCGATCTTCAAGGGTATGATTTATTCTTTATCTTTTCGTTTAATTAATAATTATGCATAAAGGGTGATCCGGGTATATGGTTTGTAAATTTTTAAACTCTGATTTTACACGCTTCCGCATTATTTTGCAATTTGATTGCGCTCATGAATATTACAAACCTAACAGTGGCATCAGAGCCAAACCTTTATGCGAATTATTAATTATTTTAATTTGATATATATTGATATGTGTTTTAACAATTTAATTGGGCATAATTTGTTTGTATATAAAATTTAAAAAAAAACGTCAATTTCTTTGCTTTTATGTAAAAGTGGTGATGGTATCATAAAGTATCAATAATTCAATGAAAATTAAAAAAAAAAATAAAGTAGCTATCTTTGTTGCACGGTTTTAAAACGAAAATCATGATATATATATATATATATATATATATATATATATATATATATATATAATGTTGTTATTTATTTTTTAAATGAAATCATGATTATATATATATATAAATTGTTATGCGGTTTTTAAAAAAAAAAAAAAAGAGCGGATATATATATATATATATATATATATATATATATATATATATATATATATATATTATATATATATATATATATATATATATATATATATATATATATATATATATTATATATATATATATATATATATATATATATATTCTTAATTATTATATAATTAAACTAAAAGTTTATTTTAATTTTAAAATAAAAGGTTTATTTTAATATTAAAATATAAAGTTTTATTTTAATTTTAAATAATTTTATAATTAAAATAAAAGGTTTATTTTAATCTTAAAATAAAAGATTTATTTTAATTTTAAAATTAGAATTTCATTTTAACTAATTAGAGTTGGAATTGGATTCCATCTTAACTAATTGGAGTTGAAATTAGATTCCATTTTTCCTTAAATAAAGGAGTTTATTTAGATATGAAATAAGATTTCATATTATTCAAAATAAAAGAGTTTATTTGTGAATAGGAAAGAGAATCCTAATTTCCTTAAATAAATGAGTTTATTTAGATATGAAATATGATTTCATATTATTCAAAATAAAGAAGTTTATTTGTGAATAGAAAGAATATCCGTGTTTCCTTTAATAATTTTTTTTTTACATGGAATTGGATTCCATAATTAATTAAAATAAAAGAGTTTATTTTAATTAAATTTTTTATATATATGGAATTGGATTCCATAATTAATTAAAATAAAGGAGTTTATTTTAATTAAAGATTTTGATTAAAATAAAATAGTTTATTTTATTCAAAATTGGATAAATTAAAATAAAATAGTTTTATTTTGATTTAAATTTGGATTAAAATAAAGGAGTTTATTTTGATTCAAAATTAGATTTTATACTAACTAAATTTGCCCATTAAATGATATCAATATATATATTAAATGTTTTTTATTCATAAGATGAATGTTATTTATTGATGCATATGGTGATGTGTATGATAATAAATGGGATTGATTATGGACTATCGACCAATGCGATTGGATTTTATTTTAGTTGGATGCGTGAATGTATGGGTTTTATTAAATGGGGTCTGCAGACCTCGCCTTTTCTAATTTTTCTTAATGTAAATTCTAACTCCTCCCATGTACTTTCCTTTCGATCACGATCAAGGTTTCTATTTATTTTAAATAGTTTTGTAATAGGAATAGTTAGAATTATTTTGAAGAATTGGAGATCAAGGAGCAAGAGAACGCTTGAAGACCCGTTTGTAATGGAGTCCGGGTTTAAATGTAATAGTTATATTTAAATATTAATTCTCGCACCCCTAGGGTTTGACCTTTTGGTTCACTTGGTGGCTCTCTAGTGAACCAAACTAGAATAAAAGTCCATAATCAATCCGGGTAGAATATAGTATTCTATATGTGCATGCTTATACTATATATATTATATATTATGCAAACATGCTTCGCATGTTAATTAATATGACGACGTATATTTTATATATATATAATGCATGCGCTAAACAAGATGAGACAAATTAATAACAAACCCCTCAATTTTTATATTAAGTCCTAAGCGCTCAAAGATATTTGGAATATCGAACGTCGCTTTCTAGCATGATAAAATTAATAGAGTATTAAATATTTAATATGAGTTTGTTGTGTCACCACAAGGCAAGTATTAAGTATTTAAGATGATAATTTATCACATTTGATGCTTATAAAGAAAATTGAACAATATTGTTTTTATTGTGTCACCACAAGGATGATATTTTCTTTTTGAATATATGGAGTGCTAGGTCGGACTTAACTTGGATAATTTTGATTCGGATGTGCCACCACTGATCAAAATAATCTAAGAGGCAAAAGAAAAGGAGTTGCATAGTTGATGTAATTGACAAAAGTTGTCTACCTATTTATTTATATATAGTTTGTTATGTCACCACAAGACTATATACATTTGAAATGGGATCCTTATTCTCACTAGCAAATCTTTAATTAGATTTTTGCTTAGAACTATATAAGTGAGGGTAATATAGTTTGAAGAAAATAGTGGGAGATACCAATTTAAAACAAGACCTAATTTATTTTGGTAATTAATAAAAGAATGTATGTTAAAATGTTGTTAATTACAAATTCATTTCTGTAATTTTACAATGTCTAAATTACTATCATCTGCGTAGCATATTAGATGTTAAATTAACTAGACCAAATTAAACGGATTGGTTAAGGAATTTGAGAATAGTTCTCATAGTCGAAAAACTATCTTATGTCCTTAATCGCCTATCCCGCAATGGTTGCGCATAATGCCTCGAGGAAGAGATTGCTACTTTTAGAAAGTGGCAAGATGATGCATGATTTGGCTCAATGCATCATGCTCAGATCCATGAGTAACGAACGAGCTTCAACACAAGATGAAACTATGGATGCTCCTACTATATTCCCGCACATCAAGTAGTTGATGGTGAGGAAAGTAGGACCGATAGATATCAGATATCTAAGGAGCTCTTCCGATCTAGAATGACCAATGGTACTATAGTATAGACAAAAAGGTTCTTAACATAATCAATTTGATTGATCAATTAGGACAACGAATTTTGTCATGGATGGAGAGTTGAGCCAAGATTTGATCTTGCACTCACTCCCGGACTCCTTTCACAATTGTTGTGAATTTTTCATATAAACAAGCTAGATATCGCCTCACCGATTTGCTTAACATATTGAAAAATGTTGAGAGTCACTTTCCAACCAAGAAAGATCAAGTCTTACTGGTAGGGGCCAAAGGATCTTCTGAAAAGAAGAACGATTCAAAGAAGGTAAATAGAAAGGCATAAACAAAGGATAATAAGAATAAAACTGATACGGATAGCAAAGGAGTTTGCTTCCACTGCAATAAGCCTGGACACTGGAAAGAAACTGCGAGAAGCATCTTGCAGAGCTAACCTAAAGAAGCTAAGTGAAGTTTCAGTTACAAATACAATTTTGTTCATAATTTAAAATAAATTTTTCTTTAAGTCAAGGTTCTACTTGGGTATTAGATACCGAATTTGGTTATCATAAATATAGATTTATGAAGGGACCAAACAGAAGTAGAAAGCTAAACAAATATAAGTAATCCTATGTGTGGGAAATGAAGCAAAGGTTGCAACATTAGCCATAGAAACTTATAGTTTAGCACTGCCTACGGGCAAATATATTAAGTCAATAAGTTGTTATTGTATTCTAGTTCTTGTTAAAAATATTATTTCCATTTTATTGTTGGACAATGAAATCTTTGGTATTATAATAAAGAACAATTGTTGTTCTATTTATAATAATAATGTTTTGTATAGAACTAGAATATTACTTAATAAATTTTGTATACTTGACTTACGTGAAAAATATATTTTGCAAATTGAACAAACTAGTATAAGAAAAGGAGATGATCATTCAAAGAGTTGAATGTGTGCATTTCTTTGAAATACAAGTGTGAATTATTTGAAAGGTTCAAAGAATTCAAAAGTGAAACAAATTGACAATGTATTAAGATTCTTTGATTAGATCAAGGAATAAATACTTGTGAAATAAGTTTCTAGATCATCTTAAATGGTTTTTTCATAATGGACGCCTCGATACGTAATAATTGATTGATGTATCCGAAAGGAAAAATCGTACCTTGTTGGACATGGTCCAGGTCCATAATGATTTTACCGACATTTCAAAGATCCCTCTAGGGTCATGTCCTAGAAATGGTTGCATATCACGTAAAATGGTAACCTCAAAAATCCCCAAGACTCCATAAAAGTTATGGACGGGGAGGATTCCTAATCTTAAGTATGTTAAGATAAGGGGTTGTCCAACTTATGTGAAAAGGTTTCAAAGGATAAGCTTGGGACAAGATTTGACATGTATGATTTGTGGGACATCCTAAAGTAAGTTTAGGGTATATGTTCTATAATTCTACTTAGCAAAAAAGGTGTTTGTTTGTAAAAACACGCGCTTCTAAGGTAAAGGTGTTTATCATTGAAGGGCTAGTGGGAGGATAATAGATCTTGAAAAGTTCAAGAACCACAAAACACTATAAGTCAAATAAGAGGAACTCAGATAGATAGACCTATTGTACCCACAACCGAATCAGAATCGAATAGCAATCAAGATACCTAGGATGTATGGATTCATCATGGATGATGATGATGAGGTACACATCATAGAAGATGATGATTCAGTTCATATGATGAGGTAAAGTATTGTAGACACTTTCTCGGAGAAATGGATTGAATCAAGTTTCTCAAATATGGAACATCCGTTTTGATGAGGCAATCAAAAGAGTTTGATTTTATCAAAAATAAGAATGAACCTAGTGTGTACAAAAGGGTCAGTGGGAGTGTCGTGAAATTTCTAGTATTATATGTTGATATATTACGGATGAGGAATAACATACTAATGCTACAATCAGTAAAGATAAAGTTGTCTAAACATTCCTCCATGAATGATTTGGAAGAGTATCTTAATTGGGGATATAAATCTATATAGATAGATTTAAGAGGATGCTCGACTTAACCCAAGGAACGTATATTCATTTGATGCTAAAGTCGTTTAGCATGGCAAACTCCAAGAGATATCTCATGTCGATGAGCTATGGAGTGTATCTCTCCTAATAGTCCCCACAGACTCTCGAAAAAGAGAGATTGCATGAGTGACGATCATGTATGCAATGAAACGCACTGAGACCGATGTTGATCGGTCATATTATGGAGAAGTTCACTATGAAGTCGTTGAAAACATCTTAAAGTGCTTAACCCAAGACTAAGGATGTGATCATATTCATGGTGGGTCTTAATTAAAACTAGAGGGCTTAATGGACTCAAGTTTTTCGAGACGTACCAAGACGATGTAAAATCTACTTTAAGGTAAAGGGTTACTTGAACAAAGGGTGCAGATGAATTGGAAAGGTTCCAAACAAAGAAAGACTTCTTTGGTTTAGTGATAAAGACAAAGTATATAGCTATAAATGAAGTCGCAAGTTGATTGTTTGGATTAAAAGTTCATTTACGAACTAGGAATAGTTCCAAGTCTCATCTTGGATCTAAACATGTGTTGTGGCACTTTCATTTGATTATTAGAATCATTGAAAGATGGGAAATCACTATAGAGATAGTGGACTCTCAAGAACAACATTGCATATCCATTAACTAAAGCTTATCCAACAAAGCAGGATAATCGTCACTTAGAGAAGAAGAAGAGTATAAGATACCATGATGATTGGCTTTAGTGCAAGTGGGAGATTGAAAGTAGTATGCACACAAGCCAATCATGTTTTGATGATAAAGCATATACTTTGTAACAATCTTATTCATTTATTAATAAAAAGTATTAATTTATTAAAGGCTTTTAATTATCTACATGATCTTTGTTTTATAATATGTGATAAACCCATAGTTTTAAGCAATGCTTTTAGAATAATGATGATGATCATTCTAATGATATCTAAATTCTTAGAAAGCTTAAAACTAAAATAGTTCCCAATCATTGGATTACTAAATTGGGGATTAGTGAATCCGGATAGATTGAGTACATACGTTCAACCTTGCTCATTGGATGAGGATGATTGATCTCATGATCATTTGTGTGGAGACACTAAAGCAAGTATGTAGGTGCTTATTAGAGAATAAGTTCATTGAACGTGGCTCGCTAAGGAATACCTAATGGAGTTTTATTTGCTCGTCAATAGGAATTCCTAGTGATAGTAGTACAAGTAATCCTTGGACTTGAGATCATCATAGTATCTTACGTATGATGAGTTATACTTTGACTTATTCATTAAGACCCTTTAGGTATATCAAAGGGTATGCTTGGGTATAATAAGTTGTACATGGAGATAATGTATGATCAATAAAGAATCTACCACTTCTAATAAAAGAAGAGAAATGTCCCTATGTGATTCGATAAATGACAACCCAAGTAGTCCTTGGTTAAGGCGTAATGAAATTAGAAAGGAGTTTCTAATTTGCATTATTTGGAGTTGTGCATTTAAGAGTCGAAATACATATAATTAAATAAAATAAGACTTGACAAGAATTCCATGTCTTATATTTAATTGGGACATTGTATGGTGGAAGGATTAAATTGACTAAGTAACTATTTACTCAAAGGTTCTTTTGTGATTAATGTTGAAATCTATATTATCCGGAAAGTCATTGATCGCTAGGAGGCTTATCCCTATTGTAGAATAAATATTATTTATTTAAATAAATTAATTGTTTAATTTATTTATTTAAATAAGATTAGAATTATTCTAATTGATTTATTCACAACTTAGGTTTAATATGGAGAACCTAAAGGGTCACACCATAAAAGGAAGAATAATTATTTAAGAAGTTAATGGCATAATCGTAATAATATGTTAAGTATATTTAATTTAATCTATGGTGATAGAATAAATTAAATAGCTTAATATTTATTATTTAATATTTTAAAATATTAAATATAAATTAATAAGAGGAGTCTTATTAATATTATTACAATTATTATTATTTTAATTTCTAAAAGAGTTTAGGAATTAATTTAATATAAGTACTCTCATTTATTCCTAATTGGATTAGGAAGGAAAATTAGTTAAAGGAGTTTAATTAATTATCCCTAATAAGATTAGGGAGTTTAATTAATTAAAAGAATTTAATTAATTAAAATAAATCCCAATTCCTTAATTGTTAAGGTGGGTTGCCCACATCTATAAATAAGAGGAGTCTTATTATGGGTGAAGGTTTTTGTTGACTTTTTTCAACATACGACATATTCCAATAGTTGGGAGAGTACACCTTTTTCTATAGAGATAGAAAACTAGGGTTTGAGCCAAATACCCCTTCTTCTTGAATTTTCTTCTTCCTTGGTGGATCACCTCTAGAGGCCAAACATTTGGGTGGCTAACGTTGATCAAAGGAAGGAACCAAACCCGGTGGATTCAAGATTGAACGCGAAAGGATTTGGAGGTGAACTTGTACCTGAGGAAGCTCGATCTTCAAGGGTATGATTTATTCTTTATCTTTTCGTTTAATTAATAATTATGCATAAAGGGTGATCCGGGTATATGGTTTGTAAATTTTTAAACTCGATTTTTACACGCTCGCAGCATTATTTTGCAATTTGATTGCGTTTATGAATATTACAAACCTAACACCACTTAGTGCACTTGAGTTCGTAAAGTCTTGGACTTGTACATCATTTAAAGTTTAAATAATTCTTGAAGTGTGAGATAGAGTCTGAACCTTTGTTCGGTCAGACAAGCATATGAAGTTTTATAAAAGCTATCCAAACCTATTGAGGGTAAGGATTCTTAGACTGAAAGAACACCCCTTTCTATGATAGGGGAGTACCAGGTATCTAATATAAGATACACAGAGCAGATTTAAATGTTATGCATATACATAGAGTACGTGAGGCTGATCCCCTCAAGTACTTATTCTGTAGCCAGTAACCAAAGTGTTAATTAGCTATTGATTCCATTGGAGTGTTATACTTCAAAGTCTACTTGACTAGCAATTACTCTATAAGCAATCATTATCTTTGCTTATGATATTCATATTGTTGAATCCTTCAGATATTCATATTGTTGAATCCATTGCCAGATATTTTTCCATTCATCATGATATATCCTTATTGTTGTATTTAAACTTGTTGAGCAAACTTGTTGCTCATCTTTGCTATATCATGAATTATATTGCAACTAAGCCCGAGACCTCAGGAAAGGACAAGAGTAAAGGGAAGATGTAGGATAATTGTGAGAAGTAGAATTTATCTTAAGCTTAGTTTAAATTATGATTATGTAATGTGCACCCTAATATTTATTTTAGGGTATGATTGTAAGATGATATTAAGGTTATCGTATCTTGGGACTAGTAATACCCTTTGAATGAACGACGTACGTTTATTATATTCCATATTTTAGTTATCGTATGTTATTTAGAGGTGGATGTTTGTATTTTATCGTGATGACCGAACCGGGATCAGAGGATCCGGTTTCGGGGGTGTCACAATAACCTCATGTCCCCGACGGTAATGTAAGCAACAGATCTGATACAAGCCTCTTCTTAAGCTCCTCAAAACTTTCCTCACGTTCCTCATTCCACATAAACTTTTTGCCCTTCTTCATCAACTGAGTTAATGGCAAAGCTAACAAAGAGAAACCTTCCACAAATCACCTGTAGTACCCTGCTAAACCCAAAAAACAGCTTACTTCAGTTACCGAGGTAGGTCTTGGCCAATTAGTGATAGCCTCAACCTTCGTAGGATCCACCTTAATACCTTTAGCAGACACGACATGTCCCAAAAATGTTATTTGCTCTAACCAAAACTGGTATTTGGAGAACTTAGCATATAACTTATTCTTCTGCAGAACCCCCAAAATAGTACGAAGATGCTCTTTATTCTCCTCCTTAGACTTGGAATACACTAAAATGTCATCAATGATGACAATGACAAATTGGTCTAAGTACTCGCTAAAATCCCGATTCATCATATCCATGAACATTGTCGGAGCATTAGTCAACCCAAATGACATCACCAAAAACTCATAGTGCCCATACCGAGTATGAAAAGTTGTTTTTGGAATTTCCTCTTCCCTCACCCAAAACTGATGGTACCCCGACCTCAAATCTATCTTTGAGAACTTTGCCCCTTGGAGCTGATCAAAAAGGCCATCTATCCGTGGCAATGGATATATGTTCCTGATAGTGATCCGATTTAGCTCCCTATAATCTATACACAATCTCATAGATCCGTCCTTCTTCTTCACAAATAAGATTGAAGCACCCCATGGCGATACGCTCGGTCTAATGAATCCACAATCTAACAACTCCTGTAATTATTCCTTCAACTCCTGTAACTCTAATGGAGCCATCCTATAGGGTGCCTTAGAGATAGGTTCCGCTCCAGGAATGAACTCAATAGTAAACTCAACTTCCCTTGGCGGTGGCAATCCTGGCAGATCCTTAGGAAATACCTCAAGAAATTCTCGCACAACTGGATAGTCATCAAGTTGGATCTCATCCCTCGAGGTATCCTTCACATAAGCCAAATAACAATCACGTCCCTTAGCAATCATTTTGCTCGCCTTCAAAGTCGATAAGACCCTTTTATCAAAATCATGAATAAAGAATATTTTTCTCGAAATATATTTTGAATATTATTTGCGAAATTGGTTGATATAATATAATATGTTGTTGTGGGTAATATTTACAAATTTTTAGAGTGTGTAGAAAGTAAGCGAAGTGGTTATATAATAAAATGATTGTGCTTAAGTCAGGGAATATGCAAATTTTAACGAGGAATATATATGCGATCTTGCACAATCATTGGTGGACCCTGTAAGCGGAAGTATTATTCGTAGTTATTTTTGAAAATGGATTTGATATTATTATTTTATAAAAATAAGCGAAGTGGTTATATAATATTCTGAAGAATTAAAGATGCACAATCATTGAAACTACCGGTAGTAAAAAAATGCGAATATCATTTTATGGTTGCGTAGTAAAGTTTTACCGTTAAATTGTATTGATTATTGATGCTTACGTGAGAAGATTGATTATTCGGTTATACTCACCCGATTATTAATTATTGCTACGATAATTTTTGCATCATATCTCTCATATTATTGATTCGATTATTGTCACGATATCATCTGCATAATATGATATATTATTAAATCAATAATTGAGGCGACAAAGTTATTCATATTATTAAATTGCAATATTTACATGATGTCAGAAGTTATGTCGAGGAGGTTTGGTCATCTAATTTGGCTTGATAAGGAGAAATCCTTATCGGAAAGCCCCCTCTTTCACAGGAGCGACACTGGTTGTTAAATATTGTGAGTTATAATATTAATGATGAATAAGTTCGTGTTGATTAAAGATGAAATTGATAGTTCCATTGTGTTGGAATTATTAGTGTTAGTGGAAATCGACATTTATTTTGATATTAATTGATGTGCGGAAGTTATCTTGACCGATCGGGTAATTAATCGGATAAATGAGCAATTAATTGCTATTAATTCACATGATTATAACTATTTGTTTCACATGTGTGTACTATTGATTCACATTCTTGTACTATTAGGGGAGTTAGTGCAAGATTGATAATACTTGCATGACTAAGTTAAAAATGGAGGTATAGATGGAGTACTATATCTTGTAATTCATATTTTCAAATGATTATAACTATTGATTCACATGATTGAACTATTGATTCACATTATTTACTATTGGGGGAGGTGGTGCAAGTTTGATAATACTTGAGGACTAAATTAAAAATGAAGAAAAAGAGGAAGGTATTATATTGTAATATTTTGAGCCCCAAAGCGTGCAATTATCGAAACTATATTTTCCTATAAATAGAAGCTCATTCTTCCTTCATTTCTCACCAATTCACTAAAGCTTTAGAGCAATTATTATAGAGAGAAATTATAGAGAGAAAGAAGAAGAAGAGAAGTCGCTACCTCATTATTCTAATATCCGGTTTTCTTCTAAGGTAAAGGGTATTATTCTTTTCGTATTCATGAAGAGAGTTATTTTCTTTCAATACTCGTAAGAGTTGTTATTCCATTCTTTATTATTATATGTTGGAATAACTTTGTCTATGCAATCTGCATACATGGTGAAATTCTTACATTATTCCATTCTTTATTATTACATTGGAATAACTTTATATGTCATGATCTATCGAATGCACTGGTGAATTTTGTTGTTATTCCATTCTTTATTATTACATTGGAATATCACATGCATGCGGATTACGCATGACTGGTTCCATTCTTTATTATTACATTGGAAATCATCATGCATATTATGCATGGATTCTGGCATGACCCAGTTCCATTCTTCTTTATTACATTGGAATATATCATACATCGTGCGGATTACGCATTTGACTGGTTCCATTCTTTATTATACATTGAGAATAACTTTATTTGCACATGCGGTCTATCGCATGCACGGTGAATTCTTACATTATTCCATTCTTTATTATTACATTGGAATAACACATCTATGTGGATTATCGCATGCATGGTGAATGATCCTTCGTATTCATTCCTTATTAAATTGTGGAAATGATGCATCACGTGGATTCTGCATGGCGGCGAAAATCCATTTGAGATTTCATATATTCTATTATACTCGGTTGGTTAAAGTTTTGGCTTCTATACTCCATGAAATTAGTAGAATATCACGGATATTTAAGCTTCATCGATATCTTTTCATGGAAATATTCTTACGAGCATTCTTGAATTTTACTCCACAAAGCGATATCATGTTGACAATTTGGGCGTAATTGATTTCAGGATAAATTAAATTATAAATCTTTAAAATTTATTCTTGAACTTGTTTTATTGAATTATTATGTCATTGTCATCATCCTCATGCTTATATTGTGATGAAAGTCATCTTTGGCTTACGTGCGTAGATGGACTTGGTATGATTATGACCGAGGATTATTCGGTATAATCATGACTGTAATGTTATAAATGATGTGGTAAAAGTCCTCATTGGCTTTTGTAGTGCATTGATGGACAATTTTTGGTATGATTATGACGAGGATTATTCGGTATAGTCATGACCATTGATGATTTAATGAATATCCTTGGCAGTAGTAGTGCGGGGATGATTCGATGATGTGGTTTATTTATTAAGTTGAGTCTCGGTGATAAAAATTGATGAAAATATTTTAAATCATAGAAGATAGTAGATATCATGCTCTACTTGACTCTTTAATGGATTGCTTATTCATTGCAGATTAAACTTGATGTCTATTGTATTTTATCGGTTTAACATTGTTGAAGACTAATGATAATTTATTACGCATTATCTTAGTCATAATATTTCTTCTTGGGCTAGTTGAGCTCACCTTTTGCTTTCATTGTTCTCTTGAGGAAATGAGAGCGTAAGCAAGGGACTAGTCGGGGAGCGGGGAGTGATGGTCAGAGATGATGTATTATTAGTAGTCCTCACTATTCATAAAATAGTGTGACAATAAATGTAATGAGGACTCTATTTGAGAGTGGATATTGTCTAGAAGACAATATTCTTATTTAAACTCTAGATTATGTTTTGTCGTATATTTACACACATTGTTGTATAATTAAGTTTGTATTTGTATTTTGTACCATGTATTTGGCGACTCAAGATGGGTGATGTATACCTATTTTGGGGGCGTCACAGTTGGTATTAAAGCTTAGGGATATGATCCCTGGCTGAGATGTGAGACAAGAACTAGGAGGGGAGAGGCGGGGAATTCCTTCGCTAGTATGACCTACCTAAGTTTATTTGGTATTTAATTGGTCGGTCAGAGTATAGGGATAATATGTGATATGATAATTAACCCTTGTTTTGTGGCAGTATTTGAAAATGGCATCCAAAATGTTGAGATAAACAATGAAGCACATGAGACCAGTTGAGTCACCACAGATTAATACCGGGATAATGTGCATGCGGGAAGACAATAATCCTCATGTAAACAACAACGATCAAATGATGAGCGATGGGATGTTCGGAGGTTTTATCACAATTCATGCGACATCGTGGAGGCGGCTCTGTCAAAATGCGGTGGAAACAACGATAACTCTCGGACGGTCACCATTAAGCGAGTTCGAAGCTGGGACCACCAGGAGTTTTTGGAGAGCAAAACCACTTAAAGGCGGAGGCGTGGATAAAGCAGATCAACAAGATATTTGATGTCTTGGGATGCTCAAGGAGCAAAAGGTTCCTTTGCCACCTTCGTATTTAGCGGCGAGGCAGATTCTTGGTGGGAATCGTAAAGCGTACTCAACTGCTTGCTTGAAGATGTCTTGGGAGAAGTTCGAAAACTATTCAACAACAAGTACTTTCACGAAAGTATTATTCGTCACATGAAGGAGGTAGAGTTCATCAAGCTTGAGCAAAACAATATGGCCCAGTGGCGCGATCACGAAGCTAAGTTTGCCGAGTTATCTCGGTTTGCGTCCCACTTGGTTGATAATGAGGAGAGAATGGCGCGGATGTTTCTAAGAGGTTTGAAACCGAGATCGTCGATACCTTATCTCTCATAAACTATGTTTGTATTCAGATGTTGTGAATAGGGCTCGATTATTGGAGTGCGATAATGAGTCAACCCAACGAAGAGAGAAGCGGAAACAAGTCGATAATACCGGTGGTAGCGATCGTGAAGCGGTGACAACAAGCGTGGAGGAATCAACATGTGCGAAATGGTAATCACCGGTGGTAATCATGGCCATGACAATAAGAGTGGACATTTCAAGAAGAGGAGATTCAAAAATGATGGAAAGGCGTCGGCACCGGCTTTTGTTGTTAAGGAAGGAGAAAGCGACCATTGGTCGTATGTTACAAATATGGAGGAAGGACACATAAGTCAAATTGCGCGATGCGATCCAAAGCGTGTTATAATTGTGAAAAGAAGGTCACTAGCCCGAATTTTATCGTGCACCAAAGTCGAAGTCCAATTTGGGATGGAGGCATCAAAAAAGGTGTCCCGAGAAGAAGAAAAGCCGTGGTAGTTCGAGGAGGCGTTTGTCGTAACCTCCCAAAAAAGCGAGGAATCGAGCGAGGTGATCACGGGTAAGCTAATCATAAACTCTAGTGAAGTTTATACTTTATTTGATACCGATTCTACCCATTCTTTTATTTCTCCTATTTCCGCCAACGTTTAAATTTGACCTCCGGAGAAATTAGACTTTGACTTATCTGTTGAAACTTCGTTGGGAGAAACCTTCATTACATCCACGGTTTATAAGTCTTATTTGATTCAAATCGGTAACCGCACGTACCTGTCGATCTTATTTCTTTGAAAATACTTGCATTTGATGTGATTTTAGGGAATTATTGGTTAACTAATCATTATGCTAAAATCGATTATTTTCATAGGGTTGTTAGCTTTCATATTCCTAACTTGACCTATTATGCGAATTCAACAACCAAACCACTAAAATCAATCCTTTGTCATATCAAGTCATAAAGTTATTCGTTTATTGAAAAATGGATGTCAAGCTTTCTTAGCCCATATCACGGATTTAAATAAAAATAAATCGATTTGAATGATATTTCTATTGTTAATAAATTTCTGGCGTATTCACTGAAGAACTTCTGGCCTACCCCGAGGCGTGAAATTGAATTTTGTATCGACCTTGAAACCGGTACAAAACCCATTTCCAAAGCCCCATATCGAATGGCTCTATTGAACTTGAGAGTAAAAAACCCAACTCTGAGAATTATTAGACATCGGTTTCATTCGTCTAGTACGTCTCCTTGGGGTGCTCACATTACTATTTCGTGAAGAAGAAAGATGGAAGTATGCGACTTTGTATTGATTATCGGGAGTTGAATCATGTCACCATCAAAAATAGGTACCCATTGCCTCGCATTGATGACTGTTTGACCGATTTGCAAGGAGCCAAATTCTTTTCAAAGATTGATCTTCGTTAGGATATCATCGAGTTGAAGATTAAAAGCGATGACATTCAAAAACTACTTTCGAGAACTCGATGCGGGCATTATGAATTCCTAGTCATGTCTTTTGGATTGACTAATGCTCTCTTTGCCTTCATGGATATGATGAGCCGAGTATTCAAGGAATATTTGGATCACTTTGTGTGGTCGTCTTTATTGATGACATCCTCATATACTCCAAAACCCGTGAAGACCATGAAAGCAACACTTGAGGTGATACTCAAAAGCTTCGTGAAAACAAGCTTTATGCCAAGTTGAAGAAATGTGAGTTACGGCTTGAGGAAGTTGCATTCCTTGGGCACGTGATATCAAATCATGGAATATCATTGACCGGCAAAGATTGAAGCAATTCAAAGTTGGGAGCAACCTAAGTCGATGCCAAAATCGTAGCTTTCTCGGCTTATTTGGTTATTATCGGAGATTAGTAGAAGGTTTTCTCGAATCGCTACTCCATTAACTTTCGGTGACTCGAAAAAAAGATACAAAAATTCGGTTGGAGCGAGGAATGTGAAAAGAGTTTTCAAGAACTCGAGAGGAGACTCATTTATTTTGTTACGACAATACCATCGGCTCGGAGGGATTTGTCATCTCGGTGATGCTTGAGCAAAGGGTTAGGGATGTGTTCTCATGCAACATGGGAAAAGTCATAGCTTTATGCCTCACGACAACTCAAAGAATATGAGAGGAATTATCCTACTCATGATCTAGAGTTAGCGTGATCGTTTTTGCACTTAAGATTTGGAGGCATTACTATATGGAGAGAAGGTGGAGATCTATACGGATCATAAAAGCCTCAAATATTTCTTCACTCAAAAGGAACTCGACATGCGGCAATGACGATGGCTTGAGTTGTTGAAAGATTATGATCATACCATCCATACCATCACGGAAAAGCGAGCGTGGTAGGCGGCGCATTGAGTAGAAGATCATATCACGAATGCGAGTGCGATATTGTCAACGTATGAAGCCCATTTTGTATGACTTGGAAAGGATGGAAATAGAGTTAAAGACTCAGGGGACCCATGTGATGATGGCGAATATCTGAGTGGAACCAGACTTTAATCGATAAAGTTAAAAGTTACTCAAACTACGGACACAGGCGATGCGTATGAAGAAGAAAGTCAAAGAAGGTGTTATTAGGAAGCAAGAATCGATGAAGAAGGAATACTTTGAGTCGACTCGGACTTTGTGTTCTAACGATTACGACTTGAAGTATAAAATCATGATGGAGGCGCTAACACACCGGTTTGCAATCCATCACAGGAGTACCAAAATGTATCGTGATCTTGACATACATTTTGGTGGAGCAATATGAAGAGAGAGAGATAGCGGGGTTTATCTCAAGGTGTCTAACTTGTCAACGAGTCGGCGAGACATCAAGTGCCAAAAGGTCCATTGCAACCACTTGAAATTCGAGAATGGAAGTGGGAGCACATTACCATGGATTTAGATTCTTTGGTCTTCCCAAGGTTTCTCAAGGCATAGATGCGATTTGGGTCATTGTTGATAGATTGACCAAGTCTGCTCATTTCTTATTGATCGAGAAACTTATACACTTGAGCGTCTTGCTAGTATGTATATAAATGAGATTGTAAGATTGCATGGTATGCCGGTATCCATAGTTTACGATCGAGACCAAGATTCACTTCAAGATTTTGGGTTAGTTTGCAAAAAAGCTATGAGCGCGGTTCTGATTTAGTTTGGCATATCATCCTCAAAGCGGATGGGCGATCGGAAAGGACTATTCAAACTCTTGAAGATTTATTAAGACTCTGTGTCCTTGACTTCAAGGAAGTTGGGACAAGTTCTTACCATTGGTGGAGTTTTCCTACAATAATAGTTATCAAGCAAGTATTGGCATGGCTCCATTTGAGGCGTTATATGGAAGAAAGTGTCGTTCTCCGGTATCTTTGGGATGAGGTGGGTGAAGCAACGTTGTTTGGACCGAATTTGATACGTATGACTATGGAAAAGATTCAAACGATCCAACAATGTATAAAAACCTTTCAAGATCGACAAAAGAGTTATCTTTGATCTTCATCGAAAGGGCGTGGAATTAAATATTGGAGATCATGTGTTGTTACGTGTTGCTCCATGGAAAGGAGTTACGAGATTTGGAAAGAGAGAAAGCTCGATCCTCGATTCATTTGGCCCATTTTAATCCTCGATCGAGTAGAAGGCGTGGCCTATATAGACTCGCTTTACATGCCAAGTATGTCTCGTGTTCATAACGTTTTTCACATATCCATGTTACGTAAATATGTGAAAGATCCGAACCACATTATTAAATTAGAACCAGATGAGATAGAGGAAGATTTAACGTATGAAGAGTTACCTGTTAAAATCTTGGATAAGAAGGATCATATTCTACGCTCCAAGGTTATACCTCAAGTCAAAGTTTTGTGGAGAAACCACGATGTGGAGGAAATGACCTGGGAGTTAGAATCTGAGATGAAGTCAAGATATCCTCACCTCTTTGATATACCAGGTTCGTACCCTAATTTCGAGGACAAAATTTCATAAAAAGGGAGGTTGTAAGACCCCAACTTTTATGAATAAAGATTAATTTTCTCGAAATATATTTTTGAATATTATGGTGTGGATTTGATATAATGTTATAGTTGTGGGTAATATTTACAAATTTTGTAAAGTAAGCAAGTGGTTATATAATATTCGATTGGTCGGGGAATATTCATTTTAACAGGGAATATTAAATGCGATGGCACAATCATTAGTGGACCCCATACGGAAGTATTGTTGTAGTTAGAAAAGCGACATAATTATCATTTTATAAAAATAACGGCGGAAGTTTGAATTAAAGCTGTTGAACTACCGGTAGTAGTAAAAGTATGCGATGTCTGGCGCGTGGTTGCATAGTAGCACACGGTATTGATTATTGATGCTTACGTGAGAAGTCACTCGATTATACTCAATTATTGCTACGATAATTCTTTGCATCATATCTCTCGTATTATTGATTCGATTATTATCACAAGTATCATCGCATAATATGATATATTATTAAATCAATAATTGAGGCGACAAAGTTATTCATATTATTAAATTGCAATATTTACAATGTCTAGAAGTTACATCGAGGAGAGGTTTGGTCATCTAATTGCTTGGCCGATAAGGAAAAATCCTTATCGGAAAGCCCCCTTTCACAGGAGCGACACTGGTTGTTAAATATTGTGAGTTATAATATTAATGATGAATAAGTTCGTGTTGATTAAAGATGAAATTGATAGTTCCATTGTGTTGGAATTATTAGTGTTAGTGGAAATTGACATTTATTTCGATATTAATTGATGTCTGGAAGTTATACTGACCAGTCGGGTAATTAATCGGATAAATGAGCAATTAATTGCTATTAATTCACATGATTATAACTATTTGTTCACATGTGTGTACTATTGATTCACATTCTTGTACTATTAGGGGAGTTGGTGCAAGATTGATAATACTTGCATGACTAAGTTAAAATGGAGGTATAGATGGAGTCTTATCTTGTAATTAGTATTTTCACATGATTATAACTATTGATTCACATAATTAAACTATTGATTCACATTATTTACTATTAAGGGAGGTGGTGCAAGTTTGATAATACTTGCAGAACTAAATTAAAAATGAAGAAAAAGAGGAAGGTATTATCTTGTAATATTTTGAGCCCCATAAGCGTGCAATTATCGAAAACTATATTTTCCTATAAATAGAAGCTCATTCTTCCTTCATTTCTCACCAATTCACTAAAGCTTTAGAGCAATTATTATAGAGAGAAATTATAGAGAGAAAGAAGAAGAAGAAGTCTGCTACCTCACTATTCCAATATCCGATTTCTTCTAAGGTAAGGGGTATTATTCTTTTCGTATTCATAAAGAGAAAGTTATTTTCTTTCAATACTCGTAAGAGTTGTTATTCCATTCTTTATTATTATGTTGGAATAAGCATCATGTAAGTAGTACATATATGGTGAAATTCTTACATTATTCCATTCTTTATTATTACATTGGAATAACTTTTATGCATCTTGATCATCATCGCATGCCTTGTGAATTCATTGTTATTATTCCATTCTTTATTATTACATTGGAACATCCTTTTTGTCATGGATTACGCATGACTGGTTCCATTCTTTATTATTCTGTTGGAACATCCATACTATGCATATTACGCATGACTGGTTCCATTCTTTATTATTTCGTTGGAATATCACATGCGCATGGCATTACGATTCTGGCGTGACTGGTTCCATTCTTTATTATTCAATTGAGAATAACACGTCTTGCACGGTCTATCGCATGTTCGGTGAATTCTTTCCGTTATTCCATTCTTTATTATTCTATTGGAATAACCTATCTATGTGAATTACTGCATGCATGGTGAATGATCCTTCGATTCATTGTGGTATGATTATGACCGAGGATCATTCGGTATAATCATGACTGCTGTAATGTTATAAATGATGTGGTAAAAGTCCTCGGTGGCACTGTAGTGAATTGATGGACAATTTTTGGTATGATTATGACCGAGGATTATTCGGTATAGTCATGACCATTGATGATTTAATGAATATCCTTGGCCCGTGTAGTAGTGGGGAAGACTTCGATGATGTGGTTTATTTATTAAGTTGAGTCTTAGCGATAAAAAATTGATGAAAATATTTTAAATCATAGAAGATAGTAGATATCATGCTCTACTTGACTCTTCTAATGGATTGCTTATTCAACCGCAGATTAAACTTGATGTCTATTGTATTTTATCGGTTTAACATTGTTGAAGACTAATGATAATTTATTCTGCATTATCTTAGTCATAATATTTCTTACTGGGCTAGTTGAGCTCACCCTTTTGCTTTCATTGTTCTCTTCAGGAAATGAGAACGTAGCCGGGACTAGTCGGGGAACGGAGTGATGGTCCGAGATTGTGTATTAGTAGTCCTCACTATTCTAAAAATAGTGTGACAATAAATGTAATGAGGACCCTATTTGAGAGTGGATATTGTCTAGAAGGCAACATTCCTGTTTAAACTCTCAGCCATGTTTTGTTGTATATTACACGATTGTTGTATAATTAAGTTTGTATTTGTATTTTCTACCATGTATTTGGCGACTCAAGATGGGTGATGTATACCTATTTTGGGGGCGTCACAGTTGGTATTAAAGCTTAGGGATATGATCCCTGGCTGAGATGTGAGACAAGAACTATGAGGGGAGAGACGGGGAATTCCTTCGCTAGTATGACCTACCTAAGTTTATTTAGTATTTAATTGGTCGGTCAGAGTATAGGGATAATATGTGATATGATAATTAACCCTTGTTTTATGGCAGTATTTGAAAATGGCATCCGAAAATGTTGAGATAACAATGAAGCACATGAGACCGTTGAGTCACCACAGAATAATACCCAGGATAATGTGCAACAGGAAGACAATAATCCTCTGGTAAATAATAACGATCAAATGATGAACGATTGTATGTTCAGATGTTTTATGCAATTCATGCAACATCAGGCGAAGGCGGCTCCTGTCCAAAATGCAAGTGGAAACACTGATAACTCTCAGACGGTCATCGCTAAGCAGTTTAAGGAGCTGGGACCACCGGAGATTTTTGGAGAGCCAAAACCACTTAAGGCAGAGACGTGGATAAAGTAGATCAATAATTTATTTGATGTCTTGGGATGCTCCGAGGAGAAAAAGGTTCCCTTTGCCACCTTCATGTTGCGAGAAAAGGCAGATTACTGGTGGGAATCTGTAAAGCGTACTCAACCTGCCGCACTAAAGATGTCTTGGGAGAAGTTCCAAAAACTTTTCAACAACAAGTACTTTCTTGAAAGTATTCGTCACATGAAGGAGGTAGAGTTCATCAAGCTTGAGCAAAACAATATGACCGTGGCGCAGTACGAAGCTAAGTTTACCGAGTTTTCTCGGTTTGCGTCCCATTCTTTGCCCTTGCTAATCATCTCTCTCTCTCTCTTTCGACTCCTGTCTAATTTAGAAGCTCGAAAGTCCTTGTGTTCCATTTCCACACTCTTAGCTGCATTAGCCACCGTGATACATTTGTAAATATGGTGTGGATGATCGATCTCTTATACTCATATTTTAAGGCCCATTTGAACTTTTTTGCTGTTGTAAAATTTGTCCCAACTATTGAACCAGTGAAACCCACCAATCTAAGTAAACCTCGCTATGAAATCAGTAATAGTCTCATCTTCCTTCTGCCAAATGGACCCAAATTCCCTTATGTATGCATCCCTATCAGCATTTGGGAAATAATGCTGATAAAAAAGGTCACAAAAACCGCTCCATATGAGTCCATCAATAAATCCATCTCCCTATGTAGCCTTCAACGATTTCCACCATCGCTGAGCATCATCCTCTAGCTTATAAAGCGCTAACCTCACCTTCTGATTTTTCTGAACACCCAATAACATCAAAAATCTACTCCAAGTGGGCGATCCAGTTCTCTGCATCAGTTGGACTAGGAGCAAAACGAAAAGATTTGGGCTTCTGCTTAATGAACCTCTCCAATAACACATACAACGGCTGCACTTGCCGACCAACTTGTTCCTCGAGAGGAACATTCTGCTCATTTTATGGTATCTCTACATCATCCCCTATGCCATTTGTATGCTGATTTTGTGACGCCCCCAAAATAGGTATACATCACCCATCTTGAGTCACCAAATACATGGTACAAAAATTAAATACAACTTAATAATACAATTGTCGTGTAAAATACGACAAAACATAAACTGTGAGTTTTAATATGAATATTGTCTTCTAGACAGTATTCAAACTCAAATGGAGTCCTCAATAAATTTATTATCACACTATTTCATAGAATAGTGAGGACTACTAATGCAAACATCTGGACTGTCACTCTGTTCCCCGACTAGTCCCATTTCACGCTCATTTCAAGAGAACAATGAAAGCAAAAGGGTGAGCTCAACTAACCCAAAGAAGAAATATTATGACTAAGATAATGCAGAATAAATTATCGTTAGCCTTCTACAGTGTTAAACTGATAAAATACAATAGACATCAAGTTTAATTGTAGCGGAACAAGCAATCCATTAGAAGAGTCAAGTAGTAGGCATGATATCTACTATCTTCTATGATTTAAAAGAATTTATCATCAGTTTTATCGCTGAGACTCAGCTTATTAAATAATCCACATCATCGAATCACCCCTGCACTACGGCCAAGGATATTCATTAGTATCACGACCACAAATTATCCATCCACTACGGGCCAAGGATATTCGTGTTTTCATCAATGGTCATGATCATGCCAACAACTTTCCATCAATGCACTACGAGCCAATGAAGACTTTTACCACATCATTTGTAACATTACTACCATGATTATATCGAATAATCTCGGTCATAATCATACTAAGTCCATCTATACACTACTACGGGCCATGATGACTTTCAACATAATATAAGCATGAGGATGATGACAATGATATAAGAATTCAATTAAAAGAAAGCAAAGGATAAATTTTTAAAGATTTATAATTTAATTTATCCAGAATTCATTAATATCCAAATTGTTAACATGATACTGTTTTGTGGAGTAAAATTCAAGAATAATATTGTACCAAAAATAATTTGGACCAAAAACGAATCAATTTTTATCATGACTAGTACCCTGGGTGAATAGTACTCGAGTAAATAGTACCCCGTGAATAGTAATTCAAAAATAGTACCTAGTGAATAGTAATTTGGAAATAGTACCCCGTGAATAGTACTCCGGCATGAAAAAGTTAAAACTTATCAAAATTGCTCAAAATAATATTTCCATGAAAAGATACTGGATGAAGCGCAAATATCAAGGATATTCTATTAATTTCATGAAGTATAGAAGCCAAAACTCTAACAAAATGAGTATAGAATTCGAAATCTGAAACGAAATAATATTACTTATATACTACAGAGTGTGGAAGAAAATATTATTTCATAAAAGTATTGAACAAAAATAACATCTCTTGCCTTGAAAAGAAGAGTATTCCAACTGGTATAATGGGGATATTCTTGAAAAAACTTATCTTGTATTCTACGCCAAAGCTTTCTAAAACTCAAAAGAAATACGCCTATATTATGAAGAAGAAGAATTTGTGATTTTAATGGAAGGATACTATTTAGATAATGGAAAATTTATAGAAAATTTATCACGGATCAAGATTCAAAAATTTCACAAAAAAAAATCGAATTCAAAAATGTCCGATTTTAAATAATAATATAATAATCAAATAAAACAAAACTTTATAATATATATATATATAACACATGTTATATTGATAATTTCCTCCACCCGTGAAACCATAGAACCAATATAACATATATATTATATTAATTCCCTCATATACACGTTTTCCCTTCCCCCTCCCCCCATTTCCCAAGCAAAATATATGCATATATATAAATATATATTGCTTATATATATATATATATATATATACCTTTCATGCCTTATACCGCAATCCAACTCCTCCCTGTGACATCCTCCCATTTCTTCCATACGTGGGCCCCACATGTGGCCCCCACTTTTATTATATTAAATAATTTTCTATCGATTATTTTGAAAAATGGGTAAATGGGGGTCCATAAAATAAGCAAAATTTAATCAAATACTTCATAAAAAATCCTCTCAATATTTTTAACAACATTTATCATCATTATTATAATTCGCAATATTTAACAACCGATTAGTTCCCGGAAAGATGGGGCTTTCAATAAAGATTCTCCCTATGGTAGCGCTTAATTAGGTGACCAAACCTCTCCTCGATGTAACTTCAGACATCGTCGATATTGCAAATAATAATATTAATAACTTTGTCATCTCAATTATTGTTTTAATAATATAAAATATTACGCAGATTATACTGTGACAATAATTGAATCAATAATATGAGAGATATAATGCAACAATTAATGTAGCAATAATTGAGTGACTTCTCACGTAAGCATCAATAATCAATACCGTGTGCTACTATGCAACCACGCCAGACATCGTATTCTTTTTTAACACGGTTATTTAACTTCCGTAGTTATTTTCATAAAAGATATTTCATCGTTTTCTCATTTAAATAATAATTAAGTTGTGGGGTCCACCAATGATTGTGCCGTCGTATGAATATTCCCTGTTAAAATGAATATTCCCCGACCAATCGAATATTATATAACAACTTGCTTACTTTGTAAAATTCATAAATATTACCCACAACTATAACATTATTTCAAATTCACATCTTAATATTCAAAAATGATATTTATAGAAAAATTCATCTTTATTCATAAAAGTTGGGGTCTTACAGATTTCCTTGCATCTGCGGAATACCCTGCATAGCCTGTGCCACGACCTGCGTAACTGCCTCATTCACCATTACTGTAACCATAGCCGGGGTTATTGTTGCATTACCCTGAGTCACATCGTTTCCACCCTGGTTAACAGCCTCAACATGGGCCTGCCTCGACCCTCCTACTAGTTATTACCATGCCTCTTGCAATTCTCGAAGACCTACAAGCCATCTATGATACAAAATCAAACAGACAAGAATAAACAGATCAAAACAAATTATCAAGGCCAAATTTATGCAGAACGAAAATTAAACGCAATACAAATCTTATAACTACCCAGTGGTATACCCATAACTCACAGGTCAAGCCTAAAAGGCAATCTACAAGATCATAACCTAAGCTCTGATACCAACTCTATAACACCCATTTTTCGAAAAGGAAAAGGAATGTCACGCACAAACATAACAAATACAAACCTCTAATAAATCTCAAAATATCTCCTATTAAATTGAACACTAATTGTCACATACTCCACTTTAAATAGAAGAAACTCCACATTTACATAATCTCTACTATTAAAAATAAATGCCAAAATGGCCCAAACATCCATATACAAAATATTAGGAAAACCAAGTCTAATGATAAGTCTCAAAAACTACTCTACTCATTTGGATCAAAGGTAGCTCTTATCCCACATATCCTGATCACCCTTGATTACCTGCCGGAAAAAGAACACAGCGTGAGCCAATTTTCCAATACGGATATGAAATGCACATATATATATCTATATATATATATATACACACACACCAAAAGAACTGAATGAACGAACAATTACAACTACTAACCCAAATATGAATATATCGAATTTAGTGAGACAAGGTACAAATGATTAACACTGTCGAACCGACCATTATAGTCAAAAGAATTCCAAACAAAATAAAGCTGAAACAAATGGTTACAAGGTAACAATTTCATACTGAGCTCAAATACAAATAGCCAAAAGCTAACAAAATACATCGGTACCATGATGTATACAAATCAAATCGGATAGTACGCACGACACATATGTAAGACCCCGAATTTTATGAAATAAAAGTATTCAATTTTTCTTATAATTATTATTCAGTAAATAGTTAAATTGATAAAAAGTTATAGTTAAGGGTGACATATGAAATTTTTCAAAATAAGCAAGTGGCTATAAAATACTTATTGTTGTCGTGGAATAAGCAAGTGGCTGTGATAATTCGTTTGGTCGTGGAATATTCTTTTTGTCGGGAATATTAAATGACGACGGCCTTGATCATTTCATGCGCCCTATAATGAATAAGCTGTTGGGATGAAGAAAATGACAAGTGTGAGTTTTTATAAATAACAATTGTAATTATTACCGATTAACACTTTGTTGGAATACCACGTGGTTAAAATACTGAATACACGCGTGGTCGCACAAAGAAGGCACTACCAGTATTGCATAATATTTTTTGAATTATTGATTCTTACGTAAAAAGGCACTACTCAATAATTGTTACAGTAATTACTGTTCAATATTTTATTTTATTGATTCAATAATTGCTGCATTGATATTTTATATTATTGTGGTTTCAATAATTATCGCTGCACAGTATTTCCCATTATCAGATCAATAATTCATATTATTTGAATAATATTATTAGATAACATTATTGGCAATGTCTAAAAAGTTCTGTCAATGAGAGGTTTGGTCATCTAATTGCGCGCCAGTAAGGAGAAATCCTTATCGGAAAGCCCCCTCTTTCCTGGGAACTGTCTGGTTGTCATTATTGTGATTCTGTAATATTATTTGTGAACAATTAATTATTGATAAGGAAATATTTATTTGATGCGAATATAAATGATGGATTTATTTATTTTATATGCTTATAAATGAAGGAATTAATGTTGAGGTGTTTTATCAGTATTTTATCGGATTGGAGGTATTAAAATATCAAATCGGTGTTCCTAAAGCTCTATTGCGTGAGTTATAATTTTAATCTGACCGTTGGATCATTGTGATTTTTAGATATGTTATACATATATAAGTTGAGTATATATCCACAAATTTTGAACCGTTAAAAATTAACGAATGATTTGTTATGAATTTTAAGAGGTGTTGAAAATCATCTGTTTGTGGATTTCGGATATTTTCTGTCTGGAATTTGGAAAAACTTTCTTCTGTAAAGTTGTAGAGAATTTGATTTCGTGTGAAATGGACATAAAATTCGTATTTTTCTGATAAAAGGGCTATTTATTATGAATTACTGAAATTTCAGAAAATAAAATAATTTTTATTAAAATTGGGTGGGACCCACTTTTGTTTTTTATGGAAATTTTTTTGGTGGAATTCAATTATCATGTGCTGAGATATAGTCTAAGGTGGCTGCTAAGTTTTCAACAAGGATGGCGTAGAAGAAATAAATAAATTAATAATATTTTATTAATTTAGTCTCCTTTCATGCTCTAAAGATTTTTCTATAAATGGGCGCTTAAGTTAGAATTAAAAATTACACCAGAAACATAAGTTTTCTCTCTCTATATTATCGAGCGTATTTTTATGAGTATTTAGATACTTTAAGAGTTGCTATTCAGTGCAAGTTTCCTTCGACTTTACATCCGATATTCTAGTCAGAAATACTGTTCTTTTGAGGTAAGGGATTTTAAGGGTTATTATGTTTTTCAGTTTTGTAATTTTTTCGACCCTCAAAAATTCTGGAAAAATTTGAATGATAATTTGATGAGTTTTCTAGATTGTGTCCAAAAATGACGATTTTTGGATGTATAGATTAGGAGTTATAAATTTTATGGGAAAAGACTATTTTAAAGTAAACCCTTATAACTCCTTGTGGTTAACTCCAAAATTGGTGAAATTTTTATTAGGAGTACATGTATATAATATCAGTATACCCTGTAAATTTTGGAATTTTTGGATAAAAATACAATTTATGATAAATGACTAAATATTCTATAGTTTTGGCATATATAAAAATAGTAAATGAATTTTAAAAATTCGAGAAAATATATGTTCAATATGGGACTATGTGCTCGCTAAATCCCGTAAAAAAGAAAATTTGTTTGTCTTGATTTGGTATTTTTCATGAAAATGGACTAGTTATGAGTAAATAAATTAAATATGTTATGTGAAGTAACAAAATTAGAAAATAGGATTTTATGCCTTGGGAATCCTATATAAAGGTATATCTGATTTTTATGAGGGTTTTGGTTATTGGTGATGAAATTTTATGAGTTTGGCATTTTAGGATGATTAAATGCATTAATTAGTAAAGTGTAAATAATTAAAATAAATTTTATAAGTTTAAGAAATGATTAAAATATTGTGGTAATATTAATAATATTAGATTATGAGATTATTAAGTGATTTATAACATTTGGATTAAGGTGTTATGAAATCATTGATTTATGAATCTTATTCTTGAAATTAAATGCAGTTGTTGATCATATTATTTTTTTTATATAACATTTTTATAATCCCGGTGATGAAATTTCTCTTTGACTTAAGTGTAAAGATGGGTAGATTATTGGTGTGATCGTGACTATGGGTTCTCTTTGGCCAGTAGTGCAAAGATGAATTGTTGACTGGTATGATCATGACCATTGAATTTATAATTGAATATTTTTAGCTTAAGTGCAAAGGTGAATTAATCAACATGGTTATAATTATGGTTTATATAAATTCTGAAATGATTATGTATTTCTTTGGGATATTAATATCTTTGCTTCTGTAGTAAAGATGAATTATTGATGAATATCTTTGGCCCGTAGTGCAAAGATGACACATTCTTGAATATCTTTGGCATGTAGTGCAAAGATGAGCTGTTAATGAATATCTTTGCCCAAGTAGTAAAAGATGAATTTATTAGTATGATTATGAGCGAGGCGTGATTTGGTATAACCATGATCTTTGATGTTTCGTAAATCTGGTGATGAAAATTATCTTCGTTCTGGATGAGAAAAGGAATTTGGAACCACAAATATGATTATGAGTTATTCATATGAT